>CM072814.1:73843250-74419604 GCA_036937905.1 Salvia rosmarinus
GCATCGAGTCGACAATGAAAAGTATGTAAGATCGCCAAACCCGTCATTACAACAACCCCAATCCAAAGATGTACTGTCGCTTTTTGTGGGTGTGATAGGATACACCTAACTACGTGCCCAAGCCGTGCCCAATACAAGTAAACCCGAGATCAAGCTCCGCCCGACAAGTTCGCCCATGAAGACTCCTAAAGTCATGAACGAAAAGCCTCAAACCATATCTAAAAGAATCCTAATTCGAGGATAGATCTCGAATCCTAGTTAGAGAAGACTTTATTCGAGATCAGGTCAAATACATCGTGTATAAAAGGCTGATTAGAGAATAGATTCATTCACACTTTGTAATCGCTTACACATTCAATACACAATACTCTTCCTCTCCCTGCGACGAGATCTTATTCATAGATCGAACCACGAAATCCTTGGTGTTCTTGCATTTATTTCCCTTACGAATTTAAGATCGATCACTCATTCGTTCGACTCAATGCTTCGACGTCAGATATCGATGCGTGTTCGCAGAGGCGCCCGCCGAGGTCTTTTTGTTGTTTGTATCCGCGAGGCCCCGCTTCGCAACGAGCGCCATGCCGAGGTCTTCGACCGCTTCACCTAACGAAAGCAACGCCGAGGTCTCCCGACCGCTTCACCCGACGCGCGGCGCGCGCCGAGGTCTTCGACCGGGTTTCACCGCGCCGAGGCGTTATGCCGAGGTCTCCCGATCGGCTCCACCCGGGAGGCGTCATCGCCGAGGTCTTCTCGATCGGTTTCACCCGACGGGCGTTATGCCGAGGTCTTCGGATCGTGTTCACCCGACGGTGCCTTATCGCCGAGGTCTTCCATCCGGCTTCACCGAGCGGGCGCTATGCCGAGGTCTTCGATCCGCTTCACCCGACGCAGGCCTTATGCCGAAGTCTTCGACGTGCTTCACCCGACGAGGCTGCTACGAGGTCTTCCGACCGCTTCACCCGCCGAGGCTTAAGTTGATGTCTTTCGGGATGGCTCGACCGCCGGGCGTTGTCGAGGTCTTGTGAACGGCTTCACCCGCCGAGACAGCCGAGGTCTTCATCGCTTCACCGACGAGCGGCGCCGAGGTCAAGACGGGATTTTCCGTCTGCGAGCATCGACGCTGGATACGAGTTAACGCGCATTTAATCGCGCGCGCTGATTCCCGATAAAGATGTATTAGGGAATGTCTTCTCGACACGCATATCTCTTATCACTCGCTTCTCATTTTCAATTTCAAAACCTCTCGCCCCAGAAACACTTTATTCGCGCCATCGACGCACTCAAGCTTCGCCTCTTCATCGATAAACAAAAGTAAGTAATGGCTACCTCTTCCATTAACGAGTCGCCCGAGCGCCATCTGGCGTCGAATCATGTCTGCTCCCTCTGCGGTTTAAGGTCTCACTGCTTTACCCGTATTCATACGCCTTTCTCGAGTGTAGTTCCGCGCTTCTCGGGGGGATTGCGCAAGTGTCTTCTTTTCTTCAATCCTGTGTATTTCGATATTAGTGATATGTTTCACATAGTATTCTCTAGTATTGAGTTCGTTGCCCCCGTCCGGAGGACAGGTTTGTGCCCCTCCGGATGGTTTTATTACTGACGAGGACAACCAAGGCGGTCTTCGCCTTCCTTTCCTCACGTGATACGCTGAGTTCCAAGAGATGTTCGCCCATCTCGCCCAACTCGCCGAACTCATTCCGCATAAAGACCTTGTGTGTCTATGCTATAGGTATAATTTTCCTTTGACCTTGGGTCATGTCTTCGCTTGTAATCGATATTGCTCGGGGGTGGTATTATCTATCACCCGTGAGGAAATTCAAAGCCAAGATTAAGTCGAAGATCTCTAACCGGCGTACAGTTCTTCCGTCGGTTTGAGTGACATACGAGTTCCATGGCGATCCGATAAGATCGCCGGCGTGTTTGTCGGCTGCGGCTTTGTGACCCGAGGAGGCTACCGACAAATCGCCTTGTTGACGAGGTCTTCTCCGAGGTCGAGCTTGCGGCGGGCTTAGATTTTATGATCCTACCTGTGGTGAGCTTGTGAAGGGCGAGGCCCCTACTTTTTTTTTTTTTCTTTATCGATGATTATCCTGCTGATGCCGACCTATGTATTTTGGTAGTGAACCTTCGAGGAAAGAAAGAAGAAAGGAAGCGAGCCGATCTCTGGTCGAACCGATCTCCTCAGGCCGAGCCGAGGTCTCCGACCTTGAAGGATTTCGAGGACACGCCCGAAATGACCGTGGGACCTTCGAGATCCCTTCGCTGCAGAGCCACTCAAGCCAAGAGGCGGAAGGATGTAATCCCGAGTCCCTGCTTCGCCGAGGCCGAAAAGTAGATCGCTGGTTCCAAGTCACCTGCATCTCTTTCCCGGTTTTTCACCGTCCTATACTTTGTTTGTAGTATAAAACCTGTTTTCTCGACCGATGTATATAATGTATAGGGGTCGAGGACGCGGGCGGCCGAGGTGTCAAAAGTATCCGATCTTATATCGGATTACTCAAGGGCGCCAGCACGCAGTGACGGAGGGCCCAGGTATGCTCGGGAGTGGAGGCGAGAATACCTCCTTACTCAAGAAATATCCGAGGCCGAGGCTAAGGTCCGGACTCGCCAAATGTAGCAGGCTGATGCGATGGCTATTCGAGGCAAAGCGCGATAAGGGCCAGTGTCCATGAGGCACCGCATGGCGAGGAGGCACGGGCCGAGGCGGCGAGTCCGAGGTTGCACCTGACGAAGGCCGAGGTGGACAGTTCGCCGTCGGAGGCGGACATGGCGAGCTCGCAGGAGAGACGCCGTGCATTTGCGAGAGGTCGCTCATGTCGGCGAAGCCCGGATGGTCTCTGACGCCGTCAAGTGCTTAATAAGCGCTCGCTCAGATGCAATCAAGATGTCGCTGACTACCTGCACTGGACAAAGCTAAGTATGGGTAATGAGGAGACCGAGGATAATGTCCGAGACGGGCCTATTTTGATGTGATCGTCCGCTGCTCGAAGCGAGCCTGCGGCCGCAGTAACTCCGCCTCCTCCTCGGTTCTTTTGTCCGTGGAGTCCGTCGCACCGTCGGAGTGGATCGATCCCCGACCGCTTTACTATCCGATTATGCAAAGGGTCTGGGGTGCAGCTGATGCTTCAAAGGCGCCGAGACTCGGTGGCCTCAGAGAGGTCGGTCGGATCGGGGCGTAAAGGGGCGGAAGAGGTCGAGGCTATCCAGTGCCTTGCGCGGCGGATGTGGTCGGCTTCCGGAGGGTCACCGATCCCCATCTTTTCATCTTTTTTTCTTTTTTCAATGTAAATGTGTATCGATTTTGCCCATGGGCATGTTAATAAAATCCAAGTTTATGTTAAGAAACTTATCTTCTTTTTATTCATTGCTCGAAAATGCTTGATGCTTCCTCGGTGGAACCGAATCAAGACCTATCGCGGCTCTTGAAATGAAAGAGGTCAACCTCCATATAAAGGGCACTGGCCACGCATGCGGAGTCCGGCTGTCACATGAGCCGCCAGAGAGTCCAGGACGAGCCCAGTGCTCGCTTTTGAATTGGAGGAGGCGTCGAGGTCGCCAAGGGTATGCCAAGGTGATAGCCGAGGAGCATACCGAGTATGAGGAGGTTATCCACTCAAATGGTGGGATGACGATCCCAAGTTAGTTGTTGTCGAGGTCGCTGCCCGTTGTTCAAGGTATGTGCGCTAATATGGTCGCACCTCCGGCAATTCACTGAGCAAAGACGTCAATTAAAAGGCCCGAGATATAAAATCGTCATCGCCGACAACCACAAATTTATCGAAATACTTCGACGGGACGTAGAGGCCTTCTTCTTCACCGAGCTTCTCGCCTAGAATAAATGAACCAAATTATGACGATCCGGAGTGGCGCGCATAGAGAGGCGTGCTATCGCCTCGAACGCCGTGGGACCTCCAAAGCGCCGAGACCAAGGCCATCAAGTGGGAGTCGAGGCCGCTCGCAGAGCTGCATCGCTGTCGACCGAGGTCGCGCCGGGCCCGAATATAGACCGAGGACCAGGTAGAGGTAGGATTAGCATAGATGAGCCGTGAATTCGATTTTCTGGATCGCTCGCCTTTTCCCGATCCGCCTGGCCCTCGTAAAATGTAACCGTATATCTTTTATTTAATAAGAATGGTTTTCGTCGACTTTGTATTTGGACAAGAGTAATATGCGAAGTAGTTCGTCCTCGTAGAGAATTCGCTCGAAGAAATCGCTCGCACGGCAGTAGGGTTCTGATTTTTGCCGAGGTCGAGTCGGGAGGGGTGGTCCCTTTATCTACATAGAGAAGTTCGCCGTAAACGAAGGTAGTCGATCTCGTATGTAGGAATGGTTCCCTGCTTGCCAAGGTCGCTGGAGGGGTGGTCCTCTGCGCTCACATAGGAGAAACGCCCAAAATAAACGGGCGAGTCTCGATCTCGTATGTAGGAATGGTTCTTGTTTTTGCCGAGGTCGTCGGGATGGGTGGTCCCTTCGTCTCACATAGAGAACGCTTCAAATAAACGAAGGTAGTCCGATCTCGTATGTAGGAATGGTTCCACTTTTTTGCCGAGGTCATCGGGAGGGTGGTCCTTCATCTACATAGAGAGAACGCTTCAAATAAACGAAGGTAGTCGATCTCGATGTAGTATGCGCTGCGTTTAGATTTACATTCGTATGAAACGAATGTAATCGACCGCCGAGGGAATTTGTCCTCCGTGAGGGAAAATAATGTGAAGATTAATTATGCATTAGTGATAAGTAGAACTCGTAAAATAAATATTTTATTGATAAAAGATGACGCGACCACCAAATAAGACTCGGACTCTAAACAGGACTTTAAAAATATGGTGAACAAGACCCGACCCTCGACACTTATGCATAATATTTCTTCGATGGATGATGTGCCATCGTTGGGTAATTGCTCACCGGACAATTGAGCGAGCTTATAGGCCCTTTGCCGAGGACTTCATTCGACCGGTAAGGTCCTTCCATGTGGCCTCCGACTTGCCGAAAAAGCTGCTGCTTTTTGACTTCATTATTTCGAGTACGAGGTCGCCCACTTGGAATTGTCGGTTTTAACGCTACTGGTTGTAATACCGAGCTACTTGTTGCTTGACCGAGCTTCCTCGATGTAGGCGAGGTCTCTATTTTCTTCGAGTAAGTCTAGATCATTTCGTAGATTTTCCCATTTGCTTTCGAGAAGTCAATGGTACGAGGACTCGGTACTCCGATCTCCGCAGGATCATCGCTCGGTTCCATACACCAAACCGTATGGTGTTTCTCCGTTCGAGGTCCGGGCGTTGTTCTGCACGACCATAAGACTGTGGTAAATTTTCCACCCAGGCCTTTAGCTCGGTCGAGACGAGTTTTAGACCCTTTACGATGGTCTGTTGGTAACCGGTCCGACCATTTGCTTGAGGATGGGCCACCGAGGTGAACTTTGTTGGATCCGAAGCTCTTGACACCAATCTTTCAATGTCTTATCCATGAATTGTGTTCCGTTATCCGAAAGGAGGATATGGGGATGCGAGCGACACACTATGTTCTTCCATACAAGTTGAGGCGTTCTTGCTTGTGATTTTCGCCAAGGGCTCGCTTCCACCCACTTCGTGAAGTAGTCGATCGCAACAATTAAAAATTGAGCTGTCCCGGTGCTTTACAAAGGGCCCACAATGTCGATCCCCATTGCATAAGCGGCCAAGGGCTCTGCGGAGGTGAGGTCGGTCAGGGTAGCCTTGGCACATTCCCATGGATTTGACACTTGGACACTTTTTACGAGGTCCATTGAGTCTTGGAACATTGTTCAGCCAACAGTATCCCCATCGCATGACTTTCTTTGACAAGGCTCGGGGTCCGATGTGGCTTCCGCATCGAACCTTCGTGTATTTCTCGTAGAACGAATTAGCTCGGTTCGGCCCCAAGCACCTTAAGAGAGGTTGGAGATATGACTTTACAGATAGGACTCGCTCAATTGTATATCATGATTTGTTCGGGATCCTCCTAGCCTCCAGCTTGTCGTGGAGGCGATTCGCCTTCTCCAAGTACTCTCGAATGGGAGTCATCCAATTGGGTTCTTCATCGAGACCACGTGACCTCGGCTCCATCTTCGCATCGCTTATGCCCCGCTTTGGACTTCCTCTCTTGGCGGGCTCGTTGATGACGAGGCCAATTTACTTAAGATGTCACCGGCTATTTTGCTCCCTTGGGATCGAACTATCCGAAGTGTGAGAAAGTCCGTTGCAAGCTTTTTGCTTTTTCAAGATACTTCTTCATTCGTAAGCCGCTGCCTCGTATTTTCCCAACATTTGGCTTACGACGACTTGAGAGTCGCTGTGAACTTGCACGGCTCGTATCTCGAGACTTTGAGCGAGGTGAAGTCCTGCGATCGATGCTTCATACTCCACTTCGTTGTTCGTATTTTGAATGTGAACCTTGGTGAGTAAGCGATCTCTTGGTCGTCCGGCCTAGGAGTAAGATACCGCCCGCTACCTTTTTCTCGAAGCCCGTCGCCAACGAGTTGCCAAGACTCGGTGTTTCAACCATGGGTTCGGCCGCATCGTCGTCACGGACTCGGTGGGCTTCGGTTTTTCGACGGTTAGCCTCGGCAAGGAAATCCGCTAGGGCTTGACCTTTGATGGCTGGCGGGCGGGCGAAGATATATCGTGCTCGCCCGATTCGATTGCCCATTTCGCGATTCTCCTCGATGCTTGCCCCGTCAATACTTGCCAAGTGGGTAGTCGATGAGGACTTGTATCGATGTGCATGGAAGTACGGACGTAGTCTCCTCGCTGCATTTACCAATGCTAAGGCAAGCTTCTCCGGTCGATACCTCGCTTAGGGCCTTTTAGTGCTCGGTGATGAAATATACCGAGCCGACGCCCTTCTTCCGCACTGTGATTGCACTTATGGATTCGTCAGGGCGAGGTAGAGGAAAGGACCTCTCCTCTTTCGGGACGGATAGAGTGGGGAGCTCATGAGGTAGCTCTTGAGGTCTTGAGGCGGACTGTGCACCTCATCCCATGAGAATTTGGGGCTTTTGAGTATCTTGAAGAAGGGTAGTCGCTTATCCGCGGCTTTTGAAAGAAAGCGGCTTATGCGGCTATGCACGACTGTCGCCTGTGTACGTCATGGATGGTCTTCGCATCTTCATTTCCAAAATGGTTTGGACCTTGGACGGGTTTGCTTTTAGCCTTCAGGAAACCCAACACCCTAAGAACTTTCCGGCCGGACCGCAAACGTGCATTTCGGGATTCAGACTTTAGGTTGATTTTAGAAGAAGCCGAGACGATCAGGAGGTCGGCCACACATGCTTCTTTCTTGCTTTTGACGACGATGTCGCTCACGATACCTCCACATTCCGACCTATGTAGGGTGAAATATTTTGTCCACCATCCTTTGATAGGTAGCCTCTGCATTTTAAGGCGAATGGCATCTTTTTATATCTGAAGACCTCAAGTCGGTAATGAAGGTCGTCTTGGCAGCTTCGCCGCCCATCGAGGACTTGGTGATACCTTTGTATAAGTCCAAGAAAGAAGACTTCAGATCCGACCTTCCCTTCCTTCGTCTCTTCTTCCTTTTTCCGGGGTCCCGCCTTGCTCGCCGCGCTTTCTCTTGTCGACCTCGTCAGCTTTGGCGAACCGGTTGGCTATGCGCCACAGCCTACTGCAAGACGGGGTTCGTGCCAGCGATCTCTCGGTATAAGGCCCCGCAAGATACCGCTGGAAGGCCGAGACGACTAACAAGTCGCTCACGTCTTCGACTTTCAAACACTCTTGTTAAACCTTGTCATGAAGTCATTGATGGACTCATTACGGCTTTGTCTTATGGTGAGGAGGTGTGCCGATGACGTTTTGATTCCGCTTTTGAAGAACCTCGTGGAAGGCAGCCATCAGTCGCGATAGGAGCGATGCTTCCGTGTAGTGGTATCGAACCACTGCGGGCGTTGTCGACGAGTAACTCCGGAAGAGTTTACATATGGACCGAAGTGAGGCGTTGGTTGATCATGTTGTATTGGAACCGCGAGAGAAGTTACGTGGATCCTCACCGTCGTGGGGCGATGCTTGGTACCCGTATTTATCCGGAGAGAAGTGTTGAGTATTCTATTTGAGAACGGGTGGCTATCTTCCGTATCCATCGGCCGTCCTCCGAGATCGGGACGGAGTTCGACGATCGAACTCGTTTAGGTGACTCGGACCGACTTCGCGCGGCCCCGATGTTTTTCCTGCTCGTCCCACGGAGATCGGGGCGGAGTTCGTTGGATGGATTGCGATCGAGGCTTCAGCGGCGATCACGACGCCCTCTCCCGCGTTGCTCGTTCCTTGCGCGGTCGGTTTGGGCCCGACCTCGTTGCCAGATGCCTCGATACCGATGAAGCCGTGTTCCGTTCTTCAGACCTGCCGACCACATGCTTCGCCGAGTCTCGGAGAAAGCTCTCCTTATTTTTCTCGAGAAATCCCTTGACGACGTCGTCAAGGTTTACTTGCGGAGCCGGATGTTCCCCTGGATTATTGCTACGATTGCCTTCGCTATGGTAACCTGCCTCCTGCAGGGCGGGGTGTCCGTGCTCGTCGAGACTTTGGATATGCCCTCGGGTTTCTTCTCCGATTGGGCTATTCCTAGTCGAGCTCATGTTCCTTTCGCCGTCGTTGTTGTTGTTGGCGGACGGTCCGGATGCATGGCATCCGTGTACTGGTCATGATTATTTCGTAAACGGTGGTTGATCGAAAACACAAAATTTGGTTCCCACAGCAGCGTCGATGATCGATCTTAAATTGTAAGGGAAATAAATGCGCAAGAACATGATCGCTCCTTTTTCACACGTAAAAAAAATGTAAGTATAGGTGTTTAAGTATCGTATCCACAGAGATTGTATCACGAAAACATAGAAGCTAGCTCAATGATTATTCATCATTATTGAACACGTATAAAGGTTGAGAGGTTTTAGGGCTTCGGAATTTAATCCAAGCAAAGGTAACCAAACGTAAATATAAATAACGCAATAAAACACGATAGAAGACTATAAAGAAAGACTAACCCAAGGGATGCACCAATCCTATCCACAACGATGTTTATCCCGCTTATTACTAACCGCTTTAATCCGCATAAGACGGAAGATCACATATATAACCAACAACTTCAAGCATTTACGACAATTGCGGCATTGATTACTAATTTTCCCTATTACGCTTACGCTCTAGAGGAAAATAAGCAACCCAAATGGATCACTAAGAATATGCTTCCTACGAATGTCCTATCTCGATTTACTCAAGCGCTTATTCATATCATGCATTCAAGATCGATTGACAATTAAAACAGATTACGTAATTAATCGGCAACTATGATATGCATCAAAATTGATTAGAAATCAATACATATAAATAAGCACCAAGAATCATGAATCAATGCCCGAAGGTAAATAACAATAGCAGAATCACAACATATAGGATCGGATCATGCAAACCCTAGATTAGAATGAAAACTAGCGACATAATAAATGGAATGAAATACGATTTAACCATAAAATGTAAATTAAATATATAAAACCCGTAGGGAAGCGTCGGATGAACAATGGTTGGTCTTGAATCCAATCCCAAGCGAACGAACGGAAAACAAAGGAAAACGATCGGATAAAGCGTTCCGATCGATAACTAAACGATAAACTAAACTAGAACAACGTAAAACAATACTAGAATTAAACTAAACGAAGACTAAAGCTAAAGAATGGAAAACAGAGAAAAATCAAGTAAAATAGGTCTGGGGCGTGTTGGGGTCCCTGAGGCGCTGGTGTTCTTGCCTATTTATAGAAAATGGTGGAAACCCCACTCGCCTCTGTCGCGCCGCCTCATGACGGTCCTCGCGATCGCTAGTGCGATCGCTAGGTATCTCTCGCGTCGTTCTCTCGCCGCTTCGCCTTCTGCTCGCTTTGAACCTCGCGACCGACTAGCGGTCGCTAGCCATTACGAACTGGTCGCGAAATCGTCCCTGAATTCTCGACGCTTAGCTTCATCATGGTGCAGGTCGTGCCGCTGCTCTTCGGGCGCCATTGGTTTGCTCATGCGACCAACCTAGCGACCGCTAGGCTGGTCGCTAGAAACTGAGCGATTGTTCATTTTGTTCGTGCTTCGTTCCTTGCTTCGATTATCAATATATAAACCTACAAAACGTCAAAGGAACACCCAAGAGCAGTATCTTCTAGAAATAGATGAAACATTAAGAATCGATACATAAACGCACATTAAACGAGCTAAACTCATCTTCAAATATCAACTAAATACGTGTAAAATGCGCGTTTATCAAACCCCCCAAACTTAAAGCATTGTTTGTCCTCAAACAAAAACAGAACAGAAAGACAAACGAAAGATCAACGAGCATAGCAAAGAGGATAACCATTCTAGGCCTCCGAAACATATCAACGCTCAAAAACATTAGTGCACATGACGACGGTTAGTCCACTCAACACAAACAACAATTTACGGTAAAACTCATTTATTTCAACCTCACAAAGGCATGTGTGTAAAATATATATAGATACACTCAAACTCATAAAGAAATTAAGGACGCAGATACACTCAAAGATCAATGCAATGCAACATCTTACCATAGGCTTGCCGCTTTCTAACATCTCCACCGCCAAATGTGTTCAAATAAGGATCAAAGAGGTCTTTTGATAGGTTATAATGTAGGCACATTGGTTAAGGTAGGATAATATATGGCAAATGACTCAAGCAAACTCCAAGCACCATCATTTATATATTTGACACATATGGACTTTGTCCATTTTCTCTTTCTTTCCAACGTGCTAAATTGACGCTCTATGCCTCATAAGGTACTTATACTTTGTTTAAAGACCCTTTATGCTCAACACTCATAATGAACTTAACATTTTTCTTTTCTTTTCTTTTCTAGAGCTTATAGGGTTTAACTTTCACGAACAAGGTACTATTCTTCACCACGATATATTTTCTAAACGAAACTTTTCTCATCATCACTACATCAAAATTTTACCCGCTTGATTCCCATATCCATCCTCACCTCCTATCATCCGGTTAATCGAAGAAAAGTCTAATAAAGGCTCAAAGAAGGCGACAAATGGTATATATCATCGGGTTAGTGTTTGGGTGATAAGTGGTTAACAACGATGGCCTTTTATCCTTTCCAAATTGAAACACATATTAGCCTCGACACGTAGACACGGCAAGTTCTAGAAAATAATCACATGCACGATATCACACAATTAAAATCAGATCAAGATATGTATACAAAGGAAGCTCAAGTCTCACAGGATAAGCAAATGGTGAAAAACAACAAGCCTAAGCCATCTAACGTCATTCATGCGTCATTTTCTAACATATCATGTGCACTATCATTAAATTTCACAAAATTTTCTATCGTCATTGGCCACATGGATTAACACACTTCACTTAACTCGTTGATCGACAGACACGAAAACGAAAAGAAAAACAGAAACACGACAAAAAGAAACAACACAAACGAAAAACAAAAACCAAACACGAAAACAAAAACAAAGAAAACGTTGGGTTACCTCCCAACAAGTGCTTACTTTAACGCCTTTAGCTAGACCATCACTAACCTCGTCAATCCGCGTTTAGTAGCAATTGACATCTTTCTCGACTTGTGGAACCTTCTAAACTCGCATTTACGGATGACCACCATCGACTATGGAAGTGGCCCCCAAACTTGAATGAAACACTCGAGTTCCATGTCGAGTCCACTTCCTTCTCGCAGCTTCCTCGAGTGGTTTGGTACCCCTAAGCATGAGACGTGAGCGGCGCAGAGTCATGATCGAGCAACAATCTTCCGGCTTTCCAACGCCATGTTGCTTGATGGCGTCAGATATGGAAATTTGAGCTCTCATCGCTAACACGAAACGTGAGGTTTCCTTCCGCACATCAATCAACGCACGACCGGTTGCTAGAAAAGGTCTACCAAGGATTAGTGGTTGTTGTTTGAATTCGGAATATCAAGAATAACAAAATCGCAGGAAAACGAAATCCGAATTTACCAACACGCCTTCGACGATACCTTTGGATATGTGATCGATCGGTCAGCCATCATCGATGAAATCTTCGCCGGCTTCATTTTTCCTAGGTGTAGCCGGTTGAAAACGCTCAATGGCATCGATTGATGCTCGCCCAAGTCGCATAAAACATTTGGGAAAATCGTCGGCGATCTCGACTCTAACGTGAAACCGCCGATCCTTCGCTTCAAAGGGAGCTTCTTTTGCAAGACGGCATCGCACTCTTGGATAGGGAAATTTTATCAAATTTCCCAAGTTTCTTCTTACTTGCAAACGCTGCCTTTTAAGAATTTCATGTAGTTCGGCATGTTTCGCAAAGCTTCAAAGAGAGGCAAATTTATCTCAACTTCGGAATACCTCTTTAAAACGAGCAAATTTCGTCATATTTCGACTTGACAAGTCGACTCGGAAACGGACCGGAGGAATGTACGCATGCGGATTAGCCTCCGGGTGCTCGCGGTCGACCTCACGACCATCACTGGATGGTCGCGAGAGTATGTTTGGCCGATCTCCTTGTTCGCGGCGCGAGCTTGCGGGCGTTAGGTCGTCATGAAAGCAAATCCGGCTTCGCATGCTTGGATAGCTCGCGGTTGGGTGCGCAAGCGCTTCGTCGCGGGCGTCTCAGGACAAAATCAGATGGCTCGCGATCGGGCTCGCGAAGTTTCTGCGTCGAATGTTTTCTTGCTCTTCTTTCTCGGTAGGGCTCGGGTAGGCTCGCCCACCTCGTCCGAATGGCGAAGCATTGACTCTTGGGTTCACCTCCGTATTACTCGAAATTGGCCCGCTTTTGTAGTGCATTCACTTGTACGGCAATTTGACCGATTTGAGCTTCCAACATCTTTATGTGTTTCCCATGGCTGTAATGATGACTCCAAGTGATTTATCTTCCGCCGGTGTTGGCGATGAACGAACTCGATTCGTTGCCAATTGTTGGTTGCTTACAACCAACGCTGCATCATGTCTTCGAGACTTTGCTTCCTCGGTTCTTGAATCAATTCGGTATTGAAGCTTCTTTGAAGGTTGTTGGAAATTTGAACGACTCATCGATTGATGTGGTGACGCTCTCTCGTCTCAATCGACTTTTCAAAAGAGTGAACTTCTTCATGAGGTCGTCATATTTCGAATCACTCTCAACAGCAGCTGCTTTGAACGATGGCGTTCTCTCCGTTGGCCATTGATAGCTGTTGGCAGCCATTTCTTCTACAATACGGCTTGCTTCGTCGACTGGTCGGTTTAATAAGCAACCCCCTGCCGACGCATCTACCATGCTCCTCGTCTGCCATGTCAGTCCACCGTAGAACTGTGTGATTTGTTGCTCCTTGGAGAACCCATGTTGTGGACATCGTCTCAATAGACCTCTGAATCTCTCCCATGCCTCGAATAATGATTCGTCGTGGTTTTGGCAAAAATGAGAGATTTCGCAACGATCTTCTAACGCTTTCGCCGGCGGAAAGTATTTGAAGAAACTTCATAAAGTTTCCCCAAGTGTCGATACCGGCTCGGTCCAAACTCTTGAACCAATCTTCGCCTCGTGCAAGAATGAGAAACCGAACATGCGCATCCGGATTGTGTCTTGTGGCACCCCATTCTGCTTGATGGTGTCACAAATGTCGGAAACGCCTCGAGATGCGCATTCGGTCTTCCGTGACTCCTCCCCAAACCGCCTCCTTGGACCATCTTGATCGGGGCGGTTTGAGCTCAAAATTGTTTGCATCTACGTGCGGGCCCCAACCGCCTCCTTGGGCTGATCGGTGGGATGTCGATACATGTGGTTCAGAGGTTTATCCTCCTGGGCGAGGACAATGATTCCATGTTCGCCATCCGACTGCAGATCTCGCAAAGTCGGCTAGCATGCTGCAACTTGCTACGGAGGAATGCCCTGATTCATGGATTGGGCGCCATTGCAGCCCGTCTCTTTCTCGCCTCTTCTCCTTGAGAGCCTTGATCTCGGGATCTAATAATACGTGGAGGTCCACGAGATCTTGACGCATAAACCACTGAGAAGAGAGAAATTAGCAATAACAAAATAAATAAAATAATATAATATATATAACTTGAATTAATAAATCCAAATCACAAATTATTCCTATGCAATCTTAATAATCCCGCAACGCGCCAAAATTTGATCGCTCCTTTTTCACACGTAAAAAAAATGTAAGTATAGGGTGTAAGTATCGATCCACGAGATTGTATCACGAAAACATAGAAGCTAGCTCAACGATTATTCATCATTATTCAAGCACGGATAAAGGTTGAGAGGTTTTGGGGCTTGAATTTAATCCAAGCAAAGGTAACCAAACAGAAATATAAATAACGCAATAAAAACACGATAGAAGACTATAAAGAAAGACTAACCCTAGGGATGCACCAATCCTATCCACAACGATGTTTATCCTGCTTATTACTAACCGTTTTAATCCAGACAAGACGGAAGATCACATATATAACCAACAACTTGAGCACGACAATTGCGGCGGCATTGATTACTAATTTTCCTATTACGATTACGCCTCTAGAGAAAAATAAGCAACTCCAAATGGATCACTAAGAATATGCTTCCTACGAATGTCCTATCTCAGTTACGACTCAAGGCTTATTCATATCATGCATTCAAGATCGATTGACAATTAAAACAGTTACGTAATTAACTGGCAACTATGATATGCATCAAAATTGATTAGAAATCAATACATATAAATAAGCACCAAGAATCATGAATCAATGCCTGGAAGGTAAATAACAATAGCAAGGAATCACAACAAATAGGTTCGGATCATGCAAACCCTGGGATTAGAACAGAAAACTAGCAGACATAATAAATGGAATGAAATACGATTTAACCATAAAAACAGAAATTAAATATATAAAACCCGTAGGGAAGCGTCGGATGAACAATGGTTGGTCTTGAATCCAATCCCAAGCGAACGAAGCGGAAAATAAAGGAAAACGATCGGACAAAACGTTCCGATCGATAAGAAACGATAAACTAAACTAGAACAACGTAAAACAATACTAGAATTAAACTAAACGAAGACTAAAGCTAAAGAATGGAAAACAGAGGAAAATCAAGTAAAATAGGTGCGGGCGTGTTGGGGTCCCGGAGGCTTGGTGTCTTGCCTATTTATAGAAAATGGTGGAAACCCTAATTTTTCGCCTCATCGCCACTCGCGACCGGTCCTCGCGATCGCTAGTGCGATCGCTAGGTATCTCGCGTGCGTTCTCGCCGCCGCCGCCTTCTGCTCGCTTTGAACTCGCGACCGACTAGCGGTCGCTAGCCATTACGAACCGGTCGCGAAATCGTCCGGTGAATTCTCGACGCCAGCTTCGCTCGCAGATGCAGGTCGCGCGCGGCTCTTACGGGCGCCATTGGTTTGCCTCGCGACCAACCTAGCGACCGCCAGTCTGGTCGCTGAAACTAAGCGATTGTTCATTTTGTTCGTGCTTCGTTCCTTGCTTCGATTATCAATATATAAACCTACAAAACGTCAAAGGAACACCCAAGAGCGTTATCTTCTAGAAATAGATGAAACATTAAGAATCGATACATAAACGCACATTAAACGAGCTAAACTCATCTTCAAATATCAACTAAATACGTAAAATGCGCTTATCGTAACACCAAAGATTTACGTGGTTCGATCTATGAATAAGATCTACGTCCACGGGGAGAGAGTATTCGTGTATTGAATGTGTAAGAAGCGATTACAAAGAGTGTGAATGAATCTATGTCATCTAATCTAGCCTCTATTTATACACAATGTATTTGACCTAGATCTCGAATCAAGTCTTCTCTAACTAGATTCGAGATCCTATCCCTCTGGATTAGGATTCTTTTAGATATGGTTGAGCTTCTGCGTTCCCACCGACTTTAGGAGTCTTCATGGGCGAATTTGTCCAGCCGAGCTTGATGTCGTTTTCTTGTATTGGGCTCGATCTTGGGCCAGTAGTTGGGCCGTATCCTATCAGTAAGCATATAATTTGTGTAATTTTCCTTACCTGTAAAAGTTACATGAACTCTTTTTAATTCAGTACTAAAAATGCTGTATGATCTTTTTCTTTATTTTAGCATATATATGCACTAATTAATACGATGCTAGTTTTGACTCTTGTATAAGATTTTATAAATATATGCTTTCTGCAATTTTTAAATTTAATTGATTCGATTGATATATAAATAATTTTATCATTACGCTTTCAGGAAAGAACTTGATTGAGTAAAACAGATAAGTAATTCAGCTAATGTGTTGTATATTTTCTCCACAGATAAGTAATTCAGCTAATGTGTTGTATATTTTCTCCAACGTCTATTGTATCAACTTCAGTGTAAATCTATTTTTGTAATCTATTTAAAACTGAATTATATAATGTATATTATATTAAAACATGAATCTGAAATATGATAAATTTGAATTTTTTTTTAAATATGTAACTATATTGTGTATATAAAAGTGAGATCTAGAATGAAGTTAATAAAAATTTAAATATATTATGAATTAAATTAATAAGATGAAATGAACAATTTATATATTTGCACGCGCGCGCGCGCGCACACACACACATATATATATATATATGGGAGGATTAACATGAGAACTAAAAAATGATGAAGTCATTATGAAAGTTGATGAATCTGTTGAAAAATTACTGAATCCAAAAAAATAGAATTTTTGCTCCTTATTGGATTTGAACCTAGGTGAAAATTTTCAAATTTTTAATTCATTTTTCTAACGTCTTTATCAACTTTAATAGAAAATTCATTTGATTCTTAGTTTTAGGATAAAAATAATTCTCATTTAAATCTATGTGTATATACATATATATGTAGTGTATAAGAACCAAACTAAATTCCTTGAAATGGTGAATTTAGAAAATTTAGAATAAAAAATCTTTAAATTTTATATAGGATTGAGGATTAATGTGTACCTTCAATGTGTTTTGCTATATAGGATTGATAGATAGATATGAATTCATGCATAACAATCAATAATTTATATGAAGTAAAAAAGTATTGATTTGTATACTGAAAAATCAATAAATTATCCTAGCAACTTAGATGAAGTGAAATATTATTGGGTTGATACCCAAATGAAGTCAACAAACCCACTTCCGTTGCCGACTTGAAACCAACAACTATGTGAAACAAACGTATGAAATCGTGGCAAAAGTTATTATGAATCGTCTCAGACTGAATCAATTAATGTATCTTGTAGTCTTCGATTCTTGGCTAACATTCTTTCCATTATTAACTCGTATAATTCTTCTGAACTGTCGCAACACTTTTGTTATAACTTTCTGCAAAGTATTAAACTGTACAATACTTTGAGCAAATTAAAATCTGCAGGAAGGAAACTCCAAGAAATCTTAATTAGGTTGTCCTTACACAATCTCATCTTTTCTCATCTCTTGCGTTTTATCCACCAAACTCATAACCTAGAAGTCGAGTAGCAAAAAGCTTGACTTTCACAAAATGTGTGGATCGCGTGACTTTTTCAAAGAAACAATTAAAAGGTGTATGATACGATGGAGTTGAAACGGGGAATTGGAATGAAGGTAGAAAAGAAATGGGCAATACCATGGGTTGAGAAAGGAACGACTATGTATAATCTAATAGGAATTCGAATGGTGATTCATAAGAAAAGATAATACCAAACAAAGGAATGGAATGGAGGTAGGAATGACTATCCCATTCTCTCCTCCATTCCATGATAATCCTAGTCATAACTAAAATAGTCATGGCATGAACCACATTCACTTGTGGCTTCCTGACGCTCTATATTGAGGTTTATAAACTTACATTTTAATCTTTTAATGCAATTAATTGATGTTCTATTTTATTTCATCCCAGACAACTTCCCAAATATTTGCGACAACTTAAAGAAATTATATGGTTTTACGTATTAGGGAGAACATTCATAAAGAAATTAAGTATTAATAGTTTAATTCTACAAAAATAAATTCCTGCCTAACGTTTCATTCAAACAACAATCAAGCTAATTTAAAGTAATAATAATTAGACTAACAATGCTTTAGCGGCTCTATGAACATGCATGCGAGAGTAGTTGGTATTATAATGTATCATTTTTTCAAGCATGAAGATTAATTAGTAGAAAAGAAAATCAGGTTTACAAGTCTATTGTCATCTGAAATTCGAAACTTTAACAAGCATGAATATTAATTTATTGGCACTTCACAATAGTAACCATTCTTATATATTGCCTGGTACTTCACTCAAATTCAAATTTAAAGATAAACAATAATAGGACTCCTGACAGAGTGCTTAGCAGAAGTCCAAGTAAGGAATCCTTGAAAAATAACTCCACTAGTTGCATTAACCAATCTGGTAAACGTTGTTTGGTAACTCAATTTCTGGTTGACCCCTGAAAATTGAAGACTTGTCGGCTCCACCTTTACCTCGATGCCGGGAAATCCAGTAATTCCGGCAGTGTAAACTGCATCGGCCTCCCCAACGTTGGTGACGGTCCTGTTATAACTCTGAGGAGTATTTCCAAGGAAAACAGAAAACGAAGGATAATTCAACTCCGCCTCCGAAATGCTCGGAATCTCCGAACATCTGACGCGACGGCTTGCGATTATTCCGACCTGCTGGTCTGTGTAGTTCAATCCACAGAGATAGGACAAGTAATCTTGCGGAAGGACGTCGTAAACCAGCCCCGGATCCGCAGCCTTTAGTATGTTGACATGACCCGACCCGATTCCAAACATATTAGCAATTCGTTGGGTAGATAAATCTTCGATTGGATTTCCCCCGAGGTTGACTAGATCGGCGGTGGTCATGACTGCAGATTTGATGGCCGCCGGCGACCAATCAGGGTGCGCCGTCTTCAGCAACGCCGCGACGCCGCTGAGGTGAGGACAGGACATTGAGGTCCCGGAAATTATGTTGAAGTTGGAGTTGGAGTTGGGGTTGTTTTCCACCGAGACATGCCATGCTGCGAGGATGTTCTGGCCGGGGCCGATGACGTCGGGCTTAAGGATGCCGCTGCTCACCGTGTTCGGGCCCCGGGAAGAAAATGATGCTAGTGCTGGGGAATTCTGATCACCGATTATGGTTCCTTTGAATAAAATTCCGGCAGTTGGAGATGAAGTTGAGTTCAAATAGCTTTTAATTTTTAGCCCATCTGCGTGGGTGAGATGCGTAGCTGGAATTACATGGGAGTTCGATTCTGTGGTGTAGCCGTCTAGCAGCTGGTTGATGATAATCATGGCGGCGCCGCCAGCATCTTTCACCGCTTGCCCTTTCTTTATTACTCCTGTCAATCTGTCTGCTTCGCACAGCACGATTTTCCCCTGCACGTCGACGTTTTGCAACGATGCTGGCCCGCAAGATGCAGTCCTAGAACTGAATCTCGGATAAACAAGAGGCAACAGAGTTGAGGGAAAATCGGCTGGCTGAAATGTCGATTCGCCTTCTAACTCTTGATTGTCTCCGAGCACTGCCGTAGCCCTAATTTTCCGATCAATTGTGCTTGCGCCCACCGTGAGAATCCACGGAGCACCGTTTTCAATGGTCCCAAGAGACGGGCCAGCGTTTCCAGCTGAGGCGCTCACAAATATGCCTCTTTCTACCGCGGAGAAAGCTCCGACAGCGACGTTTTCATCGTAGAAATATCGAGCAGGTCCGCCGAGAGAGAGTGAAATTACGTCGACGCCGTCATCTATCGCGGCGTCCATTCCCGCCAGAATATCGCTCTCGGAGCAACTTACGTTGCACACTTTATAGACGGCTATATGCGCCATAGGTGCAATCCCAGAAGCAGTTCCATTTGCGTTACCGAAAACGTTGGCGCCTCTCACGAAATTCCCAGCAGCGGTGCTCGCAGTGTGCGTGCCGTGTCCGTTTTCGTCATAGGGCGTGCCGTTGCCGATGCTGAAGCGTCTGGCGCCGATGAGCTTGTTGTTGCAGGCGGCGGTGGTGAAGTCGCACCTCCCCTTCCACTTGGCTGGCGGCGGGGGTATCCCGTCATCGTGGAAGGAGGGGTGGTCAGGGTTTATGCCGCTGTCCAACACGCCGATGATGACGCCCCTACCGTAGTTGGTGTCTCTCCAGAGCCCCATGTTGGGGCTTAGGCCTAGGAAGTTGGGTGAGTGGGTTGTGTGGAGAGGTAGTGTTTTCTGTGGGCGGGCTGAGATGAAACCGGGCTTCTTCCCCATGGCTTTCGCTTGCTCTGGTGTTAGCCGGGCCGCGAAGCCGTGGAACACGTTGTGGTAGGAGTATACGATGTGAGGCTCATCGTCGGACGTGGATGAGGTGGAGAGAGGTGATGAGAGAAATGAGTGGTAAAATGCTTCCAAATCGTCTGTGGTGCTGCTCAGAGTCGATGTGAAAGGCAACTCAACATGGACAACGTATGTTTCTGTATTTGTGTCGAGTGACTTCACGATTGTGTGCAGATTTGTGACACATAATAGTGCGAAGAGAAAGATGCACCGGGCCATGATGTCAAGTGGAAGAGTATGAAAGAATCCTTGGTGGAAATAGGTGTGTGTGAAACAATGTATTTATGGTATGGAGTCGATGACGCCGGAGTCAAGTCAACCAACTAGTCTTTCTTATGACTTGTTCTTTTTTGTGTGTTGTGCAAATTCTACTCGCTTTTATTATGAATTTAAGGGGTCAAGCGGAATGGATTGACTCTAGATGATTAAGCGCGTGCGTATAGAAATACAATTTGAGCGAAGACACATTAGCGCCATATTAAAGTTCCTTTACTTAATATAATTCTCAATTTACATATTATGTAATATTTTGTTTTGAAAAACTCGATTTTACCGTTGGCTAGAAATAAACATCTATACATATATATGAAGATGATCATATAGAAACCGATTTTAAACTAGTAACTAAAAATTCATCGTATTTGTTGATTAGATTAGATCTATGGCCAAGATTCAACTTTTAATATTTAATTTTCATTTTTATTTAATAAGGTTAGAATTGTCATTTACTTTAATTATTGACAGTCGTATTTTTTGGGATACAAATATTTGATTTCATTCTTTAATTATTTGTTTAAGATTTTTGAATTTCCGATTTCTTTCTTAATTAACTAATTAATTATTTGTTTAAGATTTTCATTTTTTATTGTTTCGATTGTATTTGAATTTTTTTATTTTAAGCATGTTTTTTCCAGATAAAAAGTATATACAAACAATATTTGAAAATATATACCTGCAGATTTCACGAACAAACATAGACAAAACATGTTTTGTCAGACAAAAAACATACACTAACAATATTTGAACAATACATATATCAGGATTTTATATTCAAGTTCAATATTAAACAAAAGGCATGCTAGTTTAGCACACAAAAGCATATTCAAGCAACGATCGAAGCATACACATACCACTGATGCAAACGCACATGCTATCAAACGCGGGACTATGTAACCACATACAAAATAGAAAAGCAAATCCCATTTTTAATGGGTTGTGGGTACATGATGCGTTAGTTTTTTTTCATGTTTTACTATTTTATCCTTTTTCTAATTTTTATTCATTTTCTACTTTTTTTAAATGGAAAAAAATATTTTTGGGAGAAAAATCATGATCATTAGATTAAAAATGGAGGGATAAGATTGGTTTCTAGTTAATACTAATTTAAGGTTGACTTTTAGTAGATCATATATATATATATATATATGGGGGTTGGTTATAGGGATAATCATCCCTAAGATGAGAACTGAGAACTAATCATCATCCTAGATTTCATGTAATCTAATGGATTATATTAAATTATGCTTAAAATGAGTTTTACTATTTTTATACCGTTTTTATTGTTGTAAACGCGTTAGGGGCACTAAAGTCATTTTAAATATTCGTCATATCCCTAATATTTCGACTTCTCTCTCTACAATTCTATTTTTTTTTTCGAAAATAATAGTTGTGTATATGATTGTAATTATTGTGCATAAGATTGTTAGTAGTTATGCGAAACGAAATATGAATTAAGAATCAAACTTATAAAATTGAGAATTATTGTTTGAATAATAATTAATGTAAAAATAAAGTTTATAAAATTAATTTAAAATAAAGATCACATATTAGAATTTAGCACTGTAAATCCCTCAATTCGTGAGCGAGAAAATAAATGGTAGATATACAACTATGACTATTTTTGTGATTTGGGTAATATGCATAATTATATAGTAGTTGTGCAAATAAATAAATTAATATGCACATCGTTTAGTATAGTGTGTACAAACAGAATGATTTAAAGCATAAGCGTTTGAACTCGAGTGGTTATAATCTAATTATTTTGATGATCCATTGCAGAATAAAGAATTAAAATCATTACTTTCGATGATCGATATTGTAAAATCAGATTAGAAAATAATTATTGATGGACTGATTATATTGTTTGATGATTTGGTGGATAAAAATACAGATAAAAAAATATACAAAATCAAAAAACCATAAATATAAAAGGAAATCCCTTAAAAACCTCACAAATCGGTTACATAAAATGAAAATTATAATAATGTCCTTAATAATAAAATCTGAAAATCAAATACCTAATAAATCTAAAAATCGTGACTATTAGATTACGAAAATAAACGCACTAGATTAGTTCTTAGTTCTCAAAACATATATGGTTCTCATTTGATCCATCTCCTATATATATAAGGGATGGTTCTGGTGAGAATATATATAAGTGTAAGAAATAAAAATATATCATATCCACACATCTAGTCCATATCAAAGATTTGATTAAAGGGAATTTAATTAATGATTTCAGATTTTATTTTATTAAATAATTCAAATAAGGGTAAATTTGGTATTAAAAAAAATTATTTTCTTTGTTATACCAGACGTAAATCTCGTCACTTTCCGATAATTTTTCACTTATTGAAAAGGTAGGGGATTTTATAATCTGCTCAATATAATGTTGCACAAACTAGCCATTATATAGCACATAATTAATAAATATGTGGCACACATTACACATCATGCAACATAATTTATTGTTGCACTAACTATACTTTCTGTAGCACATATATAATATAAAATAATGCATATATTTAATAAATATGTGGCACACTTGCACATCATACAACACAATTTATTATTGTACAATAAATGCTAGGAATTTATTATACCAGTGCGACAAAAATAATCTATCTAAAATAAGAAGTTACATGATAGATTACAACAAATCCTTAAAATTAAGAAAATTACAATTTTTGACATAAAATAAAATTACTAATATAACCTTTAAATAAATCCTGCGAAATTAAAGTGTAGCATATATAGTAATGTAATGTAGCACAACATAAATTAATATTGTCCATTGATTTACTAAAATCAATGGCTTAGATTTATTCTTATTTCTTACATATAATCCAATTCCAACTGATCCATCCTATATATATATATATGGGGGTTAACGTAAGAACCATTTTTATTGTGCGAACGTAAGAGCGAATATGCTATGAAAGTAAATGAATACATCATGAAAGTTAATGAATAAAAAAATAGAATTTTCGCTCTCATGGGATTCGAACCCGGTGAAAATTCGAATTTTGGATTCATTAACTTCAGAGTATTCATTAACTTTCATAGCATATTCATTTTGTTAGAAGAATTTTCGTAGTTCTTAGTTCTCACGTTAAAATTGGTTCTTATTGAACCAAACTATATATATATATATATAGTGAGGTTCAAATAAGAACCAATTTTAACGTGAGAACTAAGAACCACGAAAATTCTTTCTGAGTAAAATGAATTTGCTATGAAGTTAATGAATCGAGAAAGTTATGAATCCAAAAATCCGAATTTTACCTCAGGTTCGAATCCCATGAGAGGCGAAAATTCTATTTTTTTTTTATTCAGTAACTTTCCCACGGATTCATCAAGTTCACATTGAATTCATCATTTTTGGTTCTCACGTTCTCACAATAAAAATGGTTCTCACGTTAACCTCCCTATATATATATAGGGGAGGTTAACGGAGAACCATTTTTATTGAGAACGTGAGAACCAAAATGATGAATTCAATGTGAAACTTGATGAATCCGTGGGAAAGTGCATCGAATCCAAAAATGGAATTTTGCCTCTCATGGATTCAACCTCGGTGAAAATCGAATTTTGGATTCAAGAACTTTCCCAACAGATTCATTAACTTTCATAGCAAATTCATTTTGTTCAGAAGAATTTTCGTGGTTCTTAGTTCTCACGTTAAAATTGGTTCTTATTTGAACCCCACCTATATATAACTCGTGTTGACAATCCTTATAGTACAAATGTAGGACAAATATCGGTCGTTGATAAATAATATGAATGCTTCAAATTCAATACATAAATTATGACACATATACATAAATACATATTTATATGTATAAATATGTATATAACTAATTCATATACATACTTAAAAATGTGGAAATATATATCAATGCCCTTTTTTTAAAAAGTTGAGTCAGATATATCCATTTGAAAAAAAAGAGAAATTTATACTCAAACCATTTTTAAATATATTTTTGAAGCATTTGCACAGAATTTAATACAATCATTTCAAATATCAATCAAATATCAATCAAAACCGTTAATTCATCGAAAACTTATTTTTATAATTCAAATTAAATTAAAGTTATTTTATTAAGTGGGTTGGTGTTATTTTTATAATTCAAATTAAATTAAAGTTAAAATTAGGTCATTGGTCGGGGTGGGTTGGCCACGGGAGGGGGCATGGGGGTGGGGTTATTGGGGGGTGGGGGATTGGTCATGGATGGGGTTAGCCGGGGAGGGGTTGGCATGAGGCTGGGTTGGCATTCTTGGTGGGTTAATCCTATAATATTTGATTTTATTAATTAATTATAAATTACAATCCTATAATATTTGATTTTGTAATTTTTTTAGATGTAATTAATATTCAACAAAATTAATATTAATATTCAAGAAATTCCGAAGTCCATTGAAATAAATTATCAATGAATTTGAATATTTCAATATTGATGAAAATTAAATAAACCAACAACTTCGTTCTGTGATACCGATGAAAATTAAATAAACCAACAACATACTAGTGAAAATTAAATAAACCAACAACTTCATATTTAATAGACATGAATTTTTGCAATCAACTTTTGCTGTGAATTTACTTCACCATTAATGACATGAATAAAATTTTGATCTGACTTCTACCTATATAATTCATTGATTCCTTTCGCTCATCGAATCACTCACTTTCATCTTGCATATCTATATTTGCAATCGTTTTCTTTATCAAATATCGCCGCTCTCACCAATTGGATCATAAAGGTAATTTCAATATTTTGGTGTATTTGTTATATATATGATTCCTTAATTATTGTTATATGAATTTAGGTGAATTTTAATTAATTTCAATCAATAATTATTTAGGGCATCGATAATTATTGTTAGATGAATAATTAATTAACCATTGTGCATTTGTATGATTTATTGTGCATTATGAATTTTAGATGAATTAAATACGTATTTTGCAATTGAATTAAATTATAGTTTTGCAGTTTAATTTAATTTAGTTTAGTTTAGTTTAGTTTAATTATTATAAATACGTCCCAATGCAGTTGAATTTTTCATTTAGTTGTTGGGGAGGGTTGGCCGCGGGGGGTGGGGTTGGCCACGGGGGTTCACAATTAAATACGTATTGAAGTTGAATTAAATTATAATATTTAATTATTATTTAGTTTAGTTTTGTTTTGTTTTGTTTTGCAGTTGAATTAAATTATAGTTTTGCAGTTTAATTTAGTTTAGTTTAGTTTAATTATTATAAATACGTTCCAATGCAGTTAAATTTTTCATTTAGCCGTTGGGGGGAGCGGGAATTTTTCATTTAGTTTAGTTTATAATATTTAGTTTAGTTTAGGTGAATTATTATTTAATTTAGTTTAGGTGAATTATGGTTTAAATCAGTCCCCATTTAATTATAATATTTAATTATTATTTAGTTTAGAGATTTGTTTTATACTTAATGTTAGAGGATTTATACACGCTCATTATTGTGCATTTGTATTATTTATTTAGTTTGTGTGAATTATTATTTGATTTAGTTTAGGTGAATCGTGATTTATACACGCTCATTATTGAATTTTCATTTAGTTTAGTTTAGTTTATAATATTTTTGTCGATTCCTTCAAAGTTTAGGTGAATTGAGGCGATGAATTATAATTTATTGTTCTTATTATTAAACATTCGTGATCAATATTAATTGTTTTATATTTAATTTATATTATTTAGTTTAGATGTTTGTTTTATAATTAATGAATTTTAATTAATTATTGTGCATTTGTATGATTTAATTAGATGTCGGGGTGGAAGAATATTATCATTAGATATGGAGGATGTTGGGATGATTGTTTGAACCATCACGGTGCATCATCATATACCTATTTTCGGATCGATAATGTACTTATTTGGGAGTTAAGAAAGCATTAATTCCTTCAGGAGCAAATTCTTTGACTACCAAATACATTATATATCGAGATCTCAAGTGGTAGACTTATCAAATCACTTTGACCACCGATGATCGCCTAGCTCGATTGTGTGAGGTTTATGCCCAACAGAGGTGTATGTGACATACGGAGGCGCAGCCCCAACCGTAACTCAAGCATATATGCCACAATTCGAGCAACCATGTGATACAGCGTATGACTACACTTCACAATACTCATCTCTGGATGAGTAATTCACACAATAATTTGGAACATATGATTGGTTTGAGCAAGAAACACCTCAAGAAGTGCCGCAACATGTGCGCAAAGTGGCTGACGCGATCGTTGACGACAGTGATGATGACGAATACGTCTTCGACAGTGAAGAACAAACAGAGTCTGATGAAGAAGATGAGGAGGAGGAGGAGGAGGAGGAGGAGGAGCGTGCGGCTGCAAATGTGATCTCTGGCACGTTTGTAGAATTTGATGCGTGGATACGTCGAGAGGGTGGAATAGAAAAGTTGATTGGGATGATTATGCAGAGTAACACGCAGGGGTAACCGGGGACTCGAGGTAAAACAAATGGAAGAGATGAGCAATCGATAGCTCCTGTTATTCCTCATGAGGCTTGAACAATCTTTTCACTAGTCCTCTCGACTCTATTCAACCCCGACGAAGTCGAGCGAAGGTTCCATCTTCGACAACAAGGTGGACCTTAAGATATCGGTCCAGTTGTGGCATATGGAACAAAGAGCGTAATTTGTTATTCCACGATCGGACCGCACCGGATTACGCTCAAATGCAGATATCGTGATCAGTGTCCGTTTGTATTGTGCGCATCGCAACAGGGTGGTTTTTGGTTTGTGCGCAAGTTTGATGCCGTACACACCTGTGTAGATGATCTCGTGAATACCGAAACACGCAAGGTCAATGCCCATGTGATTGCAACATACATAGCGCGAAAAATACGCGAGGACGGTGAAGTCATTAAGCCAATATCGATTAAGGCTGAGTTACAACGAGAGTATGGCGGCAAGCGTCATATCGTCGCGGTGAGAGCTCGTAATAGGCAATCGAGATGATATATGGTGGGTATGAACAATCCTATCGATGCTACGGGTTATCTTCACATGTTGCGACAACTAATCACGGTTCTTTGATCGACCGGATATCGACCGATGGTCGTTTCGCCACCTTTTGTAGCACTCTATTCCACCGACTCGGTTACACGTTGTGCATGAGGCTCGTTATTGTTGTGGATGACACACACTTGAAGGGCCGCAATAAGGGTATATTGTTTGTTGATGTTACGAAGGACTGCAACGAGCAAGTTTTTCCATCGACTTATGGAATTGGTCCGATCGAGAATGATTTATCATGAACTTGATTTCTAGAACGCATGAAGACCGCTTATCACCGAATTCCAAGACGTTGATTGTGTCGATGCGCACGCCAAGATATCCAATGCCGTGAAAATATCTTTCCGGAGAACGCCCACGACTTATGCTACTACCATCTCTTGAAAAATCACGCCTTTTGGGAAACCGTCGCAGGCATTGTATCGAGAAGACAATTTATGCATATCGGAGACCGAGTTTGACAAAGCAATGAACATGTTAAAGTCCTCGTGCTAAAGATAGACCCACCGGTGGTGCATATGGCAAGTCGACAGAGGTCTGAGTTGAGAAGTGGGCGGATCAAAGTGCCCCATGAGGCGCTATACCTTTGACTTCCAACATTGCCGAGTCCTTCAATGCTCGGTTGTTGTGGGCAAGACGATTTCCATTTGCTCTATGGTTGAAGCAATTCGTCATATCATAGAAAATGGTTCGATCAAAGACTTGAAGCAGCAAGAACATACCCCACCGACCTAACCCACAAGTCGCTCGCAAGATACGGGAGGTTTGGAGAGATCACGCCGATATACTATAGTGCCAAAAGTAACGACATATTCAAAGTCAAGGACGAAACCAAACCTTCAATGTCAATCTCGGACGGAATCGTGCTCGTGCTTGGAGTGGGACATGGATCGATCCGTGTTCTCATGCGATTGCAAATATACGGTATGGAGCTACATACTAAATATAATTTTTAGTACGGTATGCCAATTTATAACTAACAACTTTATCATTGTTTTGATACTAAATTTTAATTTGTGCAGCATAAAGATGACCAAATTTCCACTATGTGGGAGAATACTACCACGCCGAGAAACTAGTACAGCCTACTCATACGAGTAAATCATGTTCCGCCCAATCCACTGGATGCTTCCACCGATGTCGCAGCGTTGAAAGCATCGCCACGCTTGTGATCCGGCAGTGGTCGTCCAAAGTTGGGCGCCATCGTCATCCAACCGAACGCTCCCATCAAGATCCGTGGAGGAGAAATGTGGTCAAGCGAGACAAGTCGTGCACGTAGGAGGTGTGGCTTGTGTGGTTCCGCAGATCACACGCGACAATCATGTCCTTATTTATCATCCCATTAATTGAATGTGATAGTATCTTGTTCGTTGTAACGCCCCATACGCTGCATAACGTAGCCTGGGAGATGGGATAATTAGAATTTTAGGATCCATTGTTTCTCTTGTTTTGTTGTTTCTCATATTAGCTATCAATTAGAATTATGCATGTGTGTATTTGCAAAGTGTAATACCCCAAATTTTTAATTAGTAATTAGTTAACGATTAAAGGTTAAACATGGCATTGCATCCTCAATCAAAAAGAAAATAGATATGTTTATGATCTAAAATACATAATGACTCTTAAGTTTGGTGAAACAAGGTATACTAATAAAATGTTTGTTGGTATTATTTTTTATGTTAATATTTTAATAATATTATTAATTAATTAATAATATTTATTATTATTATTATTTACTATTTTTATTATTGTTGTTATTATTATTTATTGAAGTCTAATTGATTGGGTTGTTATTATGATTTTCGAGAAAATATACTCAAATACAAATATTACAATATTCAAGAAAATACACTCAAATACATAATTCAAAGATAAGAATTTATTTTCTTTCGATAGCATATACATTCTCATTACCCCACCAATGCTCGGGAACTTGAAATGATGCGCTCGTACATGCACATGAACGCGTTCCGGCTGGTGTTGTCTTTCATGCGAATCAGATCGTGAGCAGCCAATGTAAACGCCAAATAACGTGGAAAGGCACGAACACCGAGTCTTATCTTCAAACCAACGAGTTCTGAGTAAGAACTGTGTAAATAACATCCTCAAGCCGATCCAATGCATCAACCGCTCCCCTTGACGCCGGGGGTCTAATGAATAATGTATCGGATCGAAGATTTCACACACCTCGTCCATTATGTGCATTCGAGCCAAAACGATGCGACCTCTGCTAAAACAAGGGATGATGATCTGTAAAAAAAGATTCATTTTCGTAAAGGCACAAAAAAAATCTATTTTATAATTAGTCACTGTATAAATAAGTTATCTGTTCAGCAAGAAGCCATGGTGTATGACTTTGGCCTACCCTTCTACCACGGAGTGCCCGATACCAATTATTAGATGGAGCCCACGTAGATATAGCATGATTTAGATCCTGCTGCGTTTGACTATTCTCAAAAATGTGCAGCCATGATCGACTAATGTACAATTGTTCAGCAAGAAATAGAAATTCAATATATATAAAGAATAATATATACATATATATTCACATCTATAAGAAATACGAAATATATCCTTACAAAGAAATCGGTGTCCAAAATAATAGAGCTCGTACTATTGACCCCATCTAACAAGTTATGCATGTTTATTAATCCGGTCCTCGATGCATCATGTACAAATCAAGATCCCGCAATAAATAATTTATTTTTAAATAACGATTTCATATATGAAAATAGAAATAGAAATAGAAGTGATACTTACCCCACTTCAAGATCGATGAAGGGTCTTCGATGCGAACAAAAACATCAGAGGCGCAGGCATCCACCGCCTCTAATAGTCATCGAACCCGTCCTACCTCAAGAAAATCTTCATAAGAAGCGAATACACTATCGGGATAGGACGAGGCATGGACTATTCACGACGGTGACCTCGGTGCAGCGCAAAATAACCTTACTCGCTCGCTTTCACGAGTTGGCTAATTTTTGTTTAAGCAATGAGTTAGAAAAAGTAAACATATCAAATATGATGCAATAATATAAAATAAGATAAATTTACCAATGGTCTCGGCATCTCGGCATGGAATGACGAGTGGATCCTCACTGTGTGATGAGCTAATGAACCCGGATGTAGATCTATACTCCGTAGAGATCGGGCGATGAGGTGTATACTGGGGTGTGCTGCGAGACGCCGGATCTGCTAGAGGAGTCTCATTGGGTACACCAACCCGATATAGGAGTACAGTAGAAGGCCCCGGTCCCCGATCGTCACTCTACATCGCCGTGGGGTAGTTCCACGACGGACGGTGTATATGCCAGTGCTGCTCGCGAACATCTACATCAAGTCTTTCAAGCATGACTCAAAACACGCCTCGAGTCCTCGAATATTCTCTCTAACCACATCATGGATCGTGTCGTGATCCAACGACGATCCCTCCGACTCGGACGCTCGTGGTGCTCACCGCCATCGCTAGATAAAGAGGAACGAGTCGTCTCGCACGCTTTCCGTGATCTCGCCTCGCGCCCCCTATATCGATCGGCGCCCTCGTCCGACGATGCTCTATCCCCACGATTGATGTCGGCTCCTCATGCCCTCGTGCCCTCATCAATCTCTTCAACAATAGAAGTCTGCGCATCGCTGCTGACCGATCGCCGACTACCCCCACGTGAAGATCGCCAGGAAGGTCCCGCCTAGAACGAGGCTGGTCTAGTGCGGGCGGGGTTGTTCCCTGATCGCATATATGGGAACGGTCTCCTCCAGAGTTCACCCTAGTGCACCGGACATAGAGAGGACGATAGTACGGCATGCTCCTCTCATAGTCGTCCGGACTAACCCCAAAATGGTTGCCCTCACGCCGAAGCAGGGCGTGTATCCTCGTCAATCATCTTCGTGAACCGCCACCTCATACATCTAGATACGATCCCCGGACATACTTCGCAACCGTCGTGCCAAGATCCGAAATGATCTCTAGTGACCAAATATATAATGCCCACGACGGTCCGTAGAAGTGATATTTAGCCTTGGTCTTCATATTCCACATGTAGTATTGTAGAATTTGATATGCATATGCAGCCCATGGAAATCTGGCAAATACGTCCAGATCGTCAACTAAGACCCAAATCCACGGATCCACAACTCGTGGCAAGTCGATACCTAAGACGAATGCGTAAAGAACTAAGATGTGGGCCACACGGAGATATAGATGACCGTCATCATCATCAATCGGACGGTCCGTATCAAAGAATCTCACACCTAGATTCTCTATACTAATCCCTCCGCCATCAACAAACCTTCGATAAACCTCAACGGATCGCGGATCGTACTCGGCTGTAGGATCGAAAGATGACGTCCCAAAACTCAAACCCGTCACGAGCGCAAAATCCAAGAAGGAAAAACAAATTCTCCTCCCATTGATAAAAAACCATATCGTCTGATCTTCACCACTGGGGGGCTTAATCTGTCGGGATACCACATGATGCAAACTCATGTTTGACTTGGATCCGTGTTCCCAACCAACAAAGTGATCAAATTTCGCTTAAAACTATCCACCAGCCTCTTCACCGCCTATATCTCTCAATCTCATAATGATCCTTCTTAAATAATTGGGCTTAAAGTACGTGCTGATTGTAGATGGACGATTGATGGTCTCGGGCCTTAAGAACTCAATGATTTCCTATTTATTGAAAAAAATTAAACTATGTTTAATTAAGAAATATGTCAAATCAAACCTACACCACTAAAATTTTAGAGGCTCATAATCTAAGGGATGACTGAATTATGACATTACGGTCGAATGCAGAGTTCGCCATTACAAGTTCAACGTAAGTCTTCCACTTAAACCCTAAATAGCACGCGACGTAGTGGTATAAATATAAGGATTTGAACTTAAGAACTTTACCCACGGAGCACATTATTCACTATATATTCTGTTTCTAAGTTCACAAATATTACAAGGGAAGTAAACTGCATTAGACAACCTTTGTGTGTTAGCATAGATGCAAGGATTGGAAATTTCTACCTAAAAATTACTTGGTGGATATTTCTAATGTTGTATTTCATATCCTATTCCCAACTGTGAAATTGACACCAATACATAATTAACAATACATTCTAATTATAATTCACATATATTAATTCACAAAGCATAGACAACAATACATAATAATTCACAAAGCATAGATTCGAATTAATGTCCGAATTCACAAAGCATAGATTCACAAAGCATAATAATTCATATCCGAATTCATAATTAATATCCTATCACATATATTCCAATTAATTCACAAAGCATAGACAACAATACATAATTAACAATATATAGTTAACAAAGCATAGATAATACATAATTAACAATGGATAAAGATTTTTTTACATATTATGTAACTACATAATACCCCTAAATTTTAAATCGAACCGGTTTGATTTTCTATAAACCGATTCAATCATTAGTAAAAGCACTAAAGCCATTAAGTCTTTATATTTTGTGATAATTTTTAAAGTTCGTGAAAAATCAAAATTGATCCAAAATTGGTGTATTTATCTTATTTGTAACATATATTTGAATATCTAGATAAACAATCAATATCTTGATTTGCTTTCGATTCTTTTTATTCATTTTCTTTAGATCACTAGGTTGTTTTTTTTTATTCTTATTCTTATTCTTATTCATATGAACTTAATAATCTTGACAAAATACAAACAACTTACTAAATTTTTCGTATTGATAAGCATTGAAAATATATTGGAAAAATGATTGTAAGTCCAATAATGTCACCATCAATTTTTTGATTTGGTATAGGTACGTAATTGGTAATGACCATTGATCAATCGCTAATTGTCAACATGTACATATATGTAAATTTATCAATACATTAACAATATATATTAACAAAGCATATAATTCGAATTCACAAAGCATAATAATTAACAAAAAGCATATAATTTGAATTCACAAAGCATAATAATTAACAAAATTCACAAAGCATAATAATTAACAAAAAGCATATAATTCGAATTCACAAAGCATAATAATTAACAAAAATATACAAGACAAAAATATATATAAAAAAAACTTGTGAAGAAGAAGAAGCCATAGCCGGTGTACGGAGTTGGCCGTCGGGGTTGGCCGCGGGAGGGGTTGGCGCGGGAGGCGGATTGGCAGCGGAGGGTTGGCGCACGGGGCTGTTGGCCATGGGAGGGTTCACAGGGTGGGTTAGCAGGGGTTGGTGGGGTGGGGTTGGTAGGGAGGAGGTTGGCCGGGGGTGGGTTAGCAGGGAGGGTTGGCGGGGAGGGTGGGTTGGCGGGGGTGTTGGCCGTGGGAGGGTTCGGAGGGTGGGTTGGAGGTTGGAAGTCGTATAGTTAGCCGAGCGAGAAGGAGAGAGAGAGAGAGAGAGAGAGTGAGAGATAGATTAGCTTTTATAAGCAAATTTGAATTAAAGCAAAGATTCTTGGCACAAAATTTTGGGCAATAAAAGCTGGTCTCTGATTATTTTGACTCGGCACAAATTTTGTGCAATAAAAGTTGTTCTCTGGCATAAATTTTCGTGTGTAATAGTATTATGATTTGATGAAAATATATTAAAATAATCAAATGGGTATACATTGCACTTATTTTTACAAATGGATATTCACAGCACACATTTTTACAAAATTGGGTAAATAAGCTCCGAACCCCTTAAAAATAACCATTAGATTTTCAAATCTAATGGATATGATTTGTACTCATTTATGTATGTTGAAGATTTTATATATATGAACCAATTTTTATATATATATATATATAGAGAGAGAGAGAGAGAGGAGGGATCAAATAGTACCCGAGCCCCAAATAGTATGTAGTACTCAATCTCATCCACTCATCTCATAGATCATATGATTGAGATTTTTTCGGACTTTTTAAGCTTAATTTCGCTGATTTTCGCAAAAGTAAGGGTAGATTAGTAATTTGATTTGTTATGTGATTGCGAAAACAAATTATGCATTTAGTTGTACTGAATAATGCATTCAAATAAACAAAAAATGCATGCATTTTTATACAATAATTAGGGATGTCAATATGGTTGAAACCACATTTGGTCCGAATAACCCGATAAATTTAATGGGTTGGGCTATAGAATCATAACCGAATATAAAATCGGGCTATTCGGCCGACCCATTCTGTTGACGGGTTAATCGGCCGGCTCGGTCGGTCATGGTCGACCAATCTAAGGCAAAAAAAAAAAAAAACTCAACTATTTTTCCCTTTATCTAATAGTTAGAAATTCAAAATTCTTGATTTCAAAATTTACTTTTCATGTTTAATTATCTTAACTTTTGTAGCTATTATAGATTGATTGTTTATTTAGTTATTTATAGTGAATTAATTTTTTTCAAATTATAAATTTTAATTGGTATTATAGTGAATTAACTTATAAAATATTTATTAAATATTGAATTAGCTATTATGGAATATGAATATTCGGATATATTAAAAAAATAATTTAGTTGTGAGCATTATTTTTATTTTTGATATTGTAATATAATTTAAATAGTACTATTATATTGAATTAACTTATTAATTTTTTCTAGATATAAGTTTTAACTCCATTATAATTGTATTATATTATTTAGAGATCATTTAGTTGCGTGGAATGCGAATATTAAAGCATATTAGAAAAAATGAATTTAGTCATGAGCACTATTTTTAATTTTCATTGTTTGCTCTTCAAAGTTAGTATAATAAGATTAAAAAAAAGAACTTGTGGAATTTATTATATTTATTTTTCACTTATTTGTTTTTACTCCAACACTTAATATAAAATATTTGTTATAAATATTATTATTATCAATAATATATATATATATATATATAGGATTGGGTTCAAATAAAACACATTCAAAATAAGAAATGAGAACAAATTTGAACCATTGATTTTTGAAGATGTGTGGTTGTGATTAAATCAAATTAGGTATAATGGTAATTACAAAATATTACGAAAATAACTGTCCCTTAATTATAGGAATGTGATAACTTAATCTTTAACCATTGATTAATGGCAAATGGATGATCAAGATGAATTCTTATTTCTTATTTTAAGGGGTTTGTATTATAACCCAACCCTATATATATATATATATATTTTCTTAAACTTTCGCCCGATTGACCCGATGAGTTAGCCCGAAACCCGAGAATTTAGGGTTAGGGTTGAACATTTCTAACCCGAAAAAAATGTCAACTCGAATAGCCCGAACCGAATAACCCGATAACCCGAGTGGGTTGGCCCGAACCCGAGCGGACTGGCCCGATTGACATCCCTAACAATAATGCATGTGGTTGGAAGCTCGCGCCCAGCGTGCGCTCGTGCTCGTGCGTCGCTCTGACGTTCGCTCGCGCGTCCGTTGGCCTGCATTTTTACGTTTTGTTAAATGCATTGACATGTTTTGATCAATGCATTGACATGCTTTGTTCAATGCATGGACATGCTTTGTTTAATGCATGTTTGTGTTTTGTGGTAAATGCAGTTTTATGTTTTGTTCAATACATTGTCATGTTTTGTTCAATGCGGTTTCATGTTTTGTTCAATGCATTTTATAGTTTCGACGTAAAATCTCTCATTCATCCTTCTATGTCAATTCCGCTGTCTCTTTCATTGACACGCGAATTCACCGTGAACCACCGCCATAGCCATCATATTTCTCGATTCTTCAATCATCTATCAAATTTATCTTCTATTTTTCTCAAAATCCATCAATTTTGTTTTCAATTTTTTTCTTTTCTTTCTTTCAAAATCTATTGTTTGTTGTTGTTTGTTTATATTGTTGATGTTCGCGGTCTTGCCGCCGCCGTCGTCTCCGTACGCCTGTTGCCACCAGGAGAGAAGAAGAAGGTTGATTTAATTTCTTTCCATTTGCCCTTGCGAAAATTAAAAGAAAATGAGCTGCCACGTGTCGCTTGTGGTGCGACCACGTGTTCAAAATGTGTGGTTCAGATTGAGTCTACATACATCTATATGGGAGATTAAGATTGGGAACTCCAACCCATATATATATATATATATATAGAGAGAGAGAGAGAGGGGGTGGAGAGAGATAATAGTCTGTAAATCATTGAACTTTAACTAATTTTAGTTTTGCACACTATAAAAAACTTGTCTGTAAATTTTTGCACCTTTAATTGATATTTATTTTACAACCAATATTGGTTTACCTCAAATAGGAATTGTAGGGATCATAAATTTAGAATTTTCTTGTGGGAAAATCTCAGGGTTTACTCATTATTTAAAGAATGTAAGTTTTGTAAGGTTAACATATCCCACACACATAATTATGCCTCGTTAGGAATACACATGTATTTTAATTCAAAATAAATCGATGTCAATCGCAAAATTAGAATCAACTAAAAATAGAGTAATTTAGAAGCAAATCTTATTGTGTGCAAAACCAACTTGACCAAACTTTTGCCATTTAATTACAAGCTATTATCCTTATAATATATAAACATATATTATTGAATATATATATATATATATATATATATATATATATATATGTGGGTGGGTGTGTGTGTGGGTGTGGGTGTGTGCAATGGGTTTATGTATCTATCATTACAAGTAGGGATGTCAATGGGCGGGCTTGGGACCGTAACCAATAAATTAGTATTGGTTACGGTTGCAGAACCGCCCAAGATACATCGGATCGGACGGATCCGGACCATCAAGTTATGGATCCGGATCGGGTATTACCCATTGCTAACGGTTACCGTTGCTACCATTACACCCAAATCCCAAAATTTTCAATTTCATATTTCAAATTTCAACTATGCCATAAATTTCTTTTGATTTTTCTTTCAATCGTTTCTTCGACTTTTATTCAAAATTGGAAAAAGATAAATAGAAGTTATTCCAATTATAATATGATGTGAAGATGTTTGGTGGATTACGAAGATTAATTAAACATAACTCAGTTGTGACATGCATTTCTGGGTGGCAAGTGTTAGCATTTTGTTTCATCTTCTCATCCTTCGGGAGAAATAGAAGTGGATGTTGCAGTGGGTCATTTTTATTTCATTTTTATGCAGATATGCAGATTGTTTTTATTTCATTTTTATGCAGATAATTTTTAATTAAATCTTTTTATTTGGATAAATCTTATATATTGGAACATCTAATCAGACAAATGATAAATGACGAATTACAGTTACAAATGATAGATGTTACAAATTGCATTTTTTGTGCTCAAGGTGCAGGGGATGTTTTCCTTAAACCCCAGAAGTAATTTAATTGAGGAATTTTTGCAATGAAACTTTGACTCTTACAGTATGATTTAAGGATCTTTTAAACTCCTTTCAGGACATCATGATAGGATGCTCTTTGACTCTGCTTCCCCCATCAACTTTTCATGTACTAACCTGGTGAAAATTGGCATATCCAATTACTAGTTATTTGGTATATCTTTCGGTTCATGTTGTAGTATCTAATATAAATTTGTGGACATATTGATGAAACCCAACAGGACCAGGATCGATAATGTATTTTCTTGAATGAATTTGTGGAAATATTGGCCGAACAAGATTATTAGGTTTTGTGAAAAAATTATTGGTTTTAATTTACACGTTTTTGGTAGATGATGGTTTTAGTAAATTAATTAATATTTCGTAATTACACTCAAATGGAAAATGCTCTTATAGAAAAAGTGGATATGTAATACTCAAATTTAAAAAAAAAAAAAAAAAACTGATCGGTCGGACCGAACCGACAAAGCGGGCCGGTCTTGACCGGTCCGGGTCCAAACAGTTCGGAACCGAACCGAACCGAACCGTTGTCTTAAAATTGAATGGGCCTGAAGCTGTTCCGGATCGGCCCAGAATGCCTACCGTTGACATCCCTAATTACAAGCACCCAAATTCAATTGATTAACATATACGGAAAGGGTCAATAGAAAAGTATATGAATGATTGGCTCCGTGAGAGATGGCCGGTGTGAATTCTCAATAAAAGAGGACAAAGGAAGAAGCTTCCGTCGTGTGGAAAAGAGTGGCTAACGAAAAATTTTGGTGAGCATTTGGACGACCGAATCGAACAAAAAAAATTGAACCCGAATTGACTTTAAAAATCCAAATCGAATTGCTCAACCAAATCGAATCGAAAATTTTCGGTTCGGTTCGATTTGGGTAAAACTAAGAAAATGTAATGAGCTAATTGCAAATTTAAATTCATAATATTAAACTAAACTACTACTAATAACAATATCATAATCGAAAAAACTTAATCTCACCAGTATTTTCGATTAATGACTTATTTAGCAGTATGTAGCTAACTGACGAGGTTTAAAAATCATGCTAGAGTTACAATTATGTGAAAATATAATTATCTTTATTACTAAACCGTGGTGATTTACTATCAATTAACAACATTGTTAATTAGTAATTAGTAAAAGGTGTGTGTGTGTGTTGGCCTAGTGGTAGAGTGGTTAATGCCCGAGGCCAAAGGTCTCGGGTTCGAGTCCATCGTGACGTAGCCTTTAAAATATTTATATTAAATTACCAAAAAAAAATTAGTAAAAGGTAATGAGATACATATCCTAACATAAGAATTATTTTTATAAGGATTTCGATGGCCATTTTTGTTTTGCATAAGAGAAAATGTCTCCTTTCTATCGAATAATAGCGCATTAATTATTATACTTCCTCAATTGTCAACATGCTTTTCTAAATCTATTTAATTGTCGAGAGAACCTAAATTAAAATGAAACCTTATTACGTATCAAACATACTCTTATTTAAAAAAAAGACTAAAAAAAGTTATTCAGTCGGGTTACGTTTTAAACGAAATATTTCGATTAAAACCAAATTCGAACCGAATTTAGTTTGATTTTTATTGCGCCAAATCGAACGAACCGATTTGAGTAAAAAACCGAACCAAGCTGTCAATTTCGATTTGGTGTGGTTTGATTTAGTGTTTAGATTTGGGTATGCTCATCCTTACATAAATTGTGCAAAAGCAAACAAATAAATGTGGAGATGACGGTGGTTTCACTTTGAGAAAATGCCTCGAATGTTCTAGGAAACTTCGGTCATGAATATGATGGTGCATCAAACAATTTGGTGGTTTCACTTTGAGAAAATGCCTCGAATGTTCTTATGAAACTTCCGTCGTGAATATGATGGTGCATTAAACAATTTGAACATACTTTTCCGATTGAGTTTTATGACTTCCATCAAATAATGCTAAACTTGAAGCCATAAATACATTTTGGTATGTGAACTTAAACTTGTAGATATACACTAATGGCCCATGTGATGCATCCACGAAAAGAAGTAACTATGCATAGGCCTAATGATCGGCCCAAAACGTTTGATAATAAATATGTTTTCGGACAGATAAATTTTTGGCCCATTAAATTTTAAGGCCGGATTGGTCGATTATTCACTTTGGCGCGATTGATCAGATCCGAACTTTTGACACCTATATTTAATTTTTCTAGAATGGCCCACGGTTCAACTCTCTGACATTGTCAGAAGACTTTGCAGGTTGTACAGTTTTGTTTTTCTCTCTCAATGAAATTTTGTTTATTTCCTTCTTCATTAAAATCAAGCAATTGATTTGATTGACCATTGAGATCCACTTTCCCATTAACTCGATTCTTCATTTAGTTAGTTTCATTTGAAAAGAAAAAGAGAAAAGTTCCGTAACATGAGAATTGTATCGTGTTAGTGCTTGTTTGTAGATAAGATAAACTCAAGATAGGAAACATATCTTGGTTTATGTGTTTGTTTAAACTAAATTCTATCTTGGGAGCCCGCTTTTATTTGAATGACCTGTTTCAATTCATTGTTTAGCTTATGTAAACCCATCTCTTGGTTGTCTCCAGTTTAATTATCTATCTGAGCCCTAGCATAAGAAAATGACACAAGTACCTCATTCAACCCCAAACAAGAAGACTTCCGCTCAAGCTCCCCATCAAACGCAAAACCCCGACCCAAATCCTCACTCCGACCCGGTCAACGCCAAGACCCGCCGTTCAAGTTCCACCGGATATGGACCGAACCCGACGAGATCGATTCTGCGGGGCCTATTGAACTGCTCGTCCCAAAATTTAGCGTTCCCGCGAGACTTGGGAATCTTCTACGCCCGGTTCTCCGACACTATGTCGCAGCCCTACACGAAACCGCAGCTCTCCGAGAAGTATAGGGCTTCAACAGTGAAATTGGAATCTATATTAGAAGAACAAAGCCATCAAGTTGAATGGAATGCACTAGTCTAAGGTTTTAGTCAGATGTCATTTTAAAAGTTAATTGCAAATAAAATCATTATCTATGACCTAAATTGATTACAATACAAATTTCAATGTGTTACAAAAAACTACACAATTTATTAATTTATTGCAATTAAGATCATCCTAAATGTATTTGGTGATTGAAATTGTGATGTTCGTTTTTGAAACAAAATTAGTCATCTAATGGAGAAGTATGATAACTTCGAATAAAGGTGATCAATCAAATCGGAACCAAATTCGGAATTGTGGTCAACGATTTCGAAACTTGAATCGTTGATCACGGTTTTGGTTTCGGCTTAGACGGGCTGGTTTTGGTTTCAAACCTATGAACTTATGAACCTTAGAACCGACGATTCCACATATTTTTTGTTTTTTCATATATTTTTTTGTCACGCTATTTGTTGTATATGTTCAAAACACACTAATTATATATATATAAAGAAAACACAAGAAATTAGGGAAAAATTACAAAAAAATAAATTCAAAAATTTGAAGTTGGAACTGCCCGAACTGGCGGTTCTGGTTCCGAACCGCCAATTTTGGAGGCCAATTTCAAATTTGATTGTTTAAATATAATTATATAGTTGCTAGGGAAGTAATGACTAAATTTGTTGCTACCGAATCACTTGCTTTTCAATTTGTCGATATCATGCCTTTTGAAAATAGTTGAAAGTTATTTATAATCTTTGTGCTAAAATTTTCACGTGCAACCATGACTAGGACTATTGTTAAATTAGCTAAGAGATATAAAATTAATTTAAGAAATATGTTTTCCAAATTAGATTATAGAGTTTCTATTTGTTTCGATATTTGGTCTTGTGCTTTTCAAAAAAAAATCTTATATGGGTATAACTGTTTATTGGATTGATAATACTTGGAATTTGAATAAAAGTTTTCTATATTTTAAGAAGTTTGAATAGGATTTGATAATGCTAGTGCTAATACGGCTAGTGTAACAAATTTAATTGCGGCGTGTAATCCAACTTTAGGAGGCAAATATTTTCATACTAGGTGTATATATCACATTATTAATTTATGTGTTCAAGTTGGTTTAAGATTATTATAACACTCAATTACACTGATTAGAAATGTTGTAAGCATTTTGTGTGACAAACAAAAATTACATAGGAGTTGGTTTAAATTTTGCAAAGCAAAAATCGGACGTAGTAAATATTTAACATTGATGTGTATACTAGGTGGAATTCTACATATGAAAAGTTAAGTTCTACTTATGAGTTTAAATCATTATTGGTTGAATTTTTACGACCGAAGTGAATAACATAATTTTATGGTCTTCTTATTGGAATAAATATCACGATCTAGTAAAACTTCTTAAAACTTTTCAAACTACAACTAAAAAATTATTCGGTGTTTATTATCCTACTTCTTTACGGGTGTTATATCATTATACATTGATTGCATTACAACTTAATATGCTTAGTCAAAAACCAAATTTAATTAGTTGCATAAATGTTATGGTTAAGAAATGGTTGAAATATTTTAAACATATTCATGATATTTTTTTTTATTGCAAAATGTTTCGATCCCTCTTTAAAATATGATGGTGTTTGTGGGTTATTAAACTTATATTATAAATTTTTAACTGAAATAAGTTTTGAGGATGGGGTTGGTGTTATAAATTTAGGATTGTCAAATCCCGATCTAGTGACATCTAATTTTTACCTACATTTAAAAACTCTTAATAATGAGTATGAAATTTCATATGGTCATAAATTTATAATTAAGCCCAAGCCGTTTTATTTTTCTCTTGTCATTCCCCCCAGTTTGTAATTTGTTTAATCTTTTTAAGTAGACTTTTTTTGCTTTACCACATTGTAAATTGTAATATAATTGTAATTTGATTCATTTGTCAAAGTTATTGAATTTTTTTGTTACAAGTTGTAATTTATTAGATTTACCATATTGTAGCTGACTTATGTAATTGAATTTTTTTACATTATATAATTATAATTTGATTTATGTACATTTCATATATTTTTGAATATATATATATAAAATACCAAGTGTATAAAAAACATTAAACAACCGTAAACCGGTTGTTCAAAATTGAAACCGGAACCGCCTATTTCGGTTCGAAACCGGAACCGTCTACCCTCTATACGATTTTGATTTCGGTTCTTAATTTTAGGAACCGGAATCAAGCTCGATTCGATTCGACCGTAATCCCAAATGAAGTTTTAATTGGAATCGTGAACAGCTTGAAAGTTGACCAACGTAACAATTGAGATCGCAATTACAGTACCATGCCCATAATTTTGATTGCCCAATAAAATGAGACTGGTGGCAGTTGCACGGTTGCATGTTATCAGTAAATGCTTAATTGTCAATATTTTACAATAATGCGTTAGGCACATTGAGATTCAATACACGGTAGGCATTGGTTGACTTTCAGTTTTTTGTTTTAATTTATAGTAGAATTATAACAATAATAAAAAGATCAAGATTGAGCTTCATTACACAGTGGAACTGTAGACATGGATGGTTTGTAAGAGCTTTTATTACTCTCTCTTTCTCCCTTTCATTGGCGTTGTGTGCTCGACTTATGGTAATTAATTTCTCCTCCAAGATCTTATTGACGCGGCCAATTGGATTTGATGCCTTCCCTCTCTCAATAAATGGTGGGTCCCACTATTTTAAAAAACAAAACAGAAGTTGATATGTCGGACCAATTTCTACATGACCCATCTAATTTTTCAATTAAAAGATTCAAGATAACTATAAAATATATAGTTTTATGAAAGTGGATATAAAAAAGGTAGTGCTAAATGTAAATAATATGTACATACATAATATCCTTAAAATTTTGATCAAATTAGTAAGTTCTTTTTGGGTGGTTCTAGTACTAATTATTATATTGCATGATTAACATCTCCTACAATTTAGGGTTAAAATTGGTATGAGTTGACTAATGATTTTATTTCTTTTACAAAATAAAATTAATTAATTTAATAAATAAAGCATACAATTTAATTCTCATAATTAATTCATTAATTGTTTTGTTTGACTAATCTCCTCATTATCCAAAATAAAAAACACTCTTAGAGAATAGGAATATCCAAAAAACAAATTTATCTGAGTAATCCCCTCATTATCCAAATAAAATTCTTATTTTACGTTTATTTTTATTTTAATCTCTTAACTTGATTCTTTTTTTAGTCAAATATTCAAAAAGGAACTCAAGAATAGGAATTGGAGAATTACTATAGTCATAATTAATGCACTAATTAGTTGAAATATTAAGGAAATGCTAAGCAGTTTCCTTCTTTAAAATGGAATATAAAATACTTGTATACCTTCCTTAGTTATCTTAAAGGGGGAAACTATAAAAAATAAAATTCAATATAAATAGAATATTTCCTTAATTTTTGAAAATGATGGAAAATAACCAAAATAATTCAATTATGTAAATACATATTATGTACATTTAGCATTTTCCTATGAAAATATCTAATTACCAAAATGGCTAAGCATAAGTTTCCCAATAAAAAAATGTTTCATGAATCTTGTATTATTTGATTCTTAGAGTGCATTCAATCCTAACATTTTCAATTAAAGAAGTTAGCTTCTTTTAACTTCTTACTATGGTAGAAATGATGACTAGGATGCTTATTTAAATCCAACTCCTCAATATAAAAGCTAGCTTTTTTTCAAAAAAGTTGTTAGTTTTTTTTTTCTTTTTCATTACTTTAATTGAATTCCAATTTTTATTATTTTAATTACATCAAAATGCTACTTCAATGAACCATTTTAATTTTCATAAAAATTGCTTTTATAGGTTCATGATTGGAGAAAAAAAATAGAAAGAAATTGATGAATTTTAAAAATTGATGTGGCATTTATATGACGATAAAGAAATTAGATTTTGATTTTTTACCGTTGGAGGTAGGGCTTTAAATGAGTCAAGCTATTCGTGAAGCTATTCGGAGTTCGACTCGATAAAAGTTCGTTCGAGTTTGTTTAGTGAAGCTCGTTAGCTAAACAAATCAAGCTTGAGCATGATAGTATTCGGCTCGTTAGCTCGTGAACAAGTTCGTTAACCGATTTACTTGAAAAATATTAAATTATTAACTAGATATAATTATTTTCTTTCTATAATTAATAATTATTGTATTAAATCTCTAACTATTTTAATTTGTTATAAGAAATCAATAAATATATTGTGTTATAGTGGATAAAATAATTTATTTTTAAAATAAAATAATCAATATTCTAAACATATATCTAAATTTAGAAAGTTTATTTGGGTTCGATTAAAGCTCGAATAAGCTTGTGAGCTCGAAATATTCGATAAATAAAACTCGAGACTCGGTTCGATACTAAACAAACCAAGCTTGAGAACGATGATATTCGGCTCGACTCGGTTCGATTACACCCCTAGTCGAAGGTACTTTATGACTTTCCCATTTGAAGCATCTCCATTTATGTAGATTATTGTCTAAGAGGGGGAAGAAAATCACTTCAGTGTAGGTTATTAAAGGGAAAAGAATCGCCCATTGGTAAACAACTTGACATCCAGACACAGAAATCAAAGAATGTAAACAATAGCTCCCATTGGTCCAAAACTATGACATACTCGTGAATTGCTAATTTTTGTTTCCCAACTTCAAGAAGCACAAAAACCCCTGCACACAACGTATTTTCTTTACTCTAAATTGACGATTGGTTTGATGGATACAATTAATAAAGATGGATTATAATTGGATTATTTAGCTTTGTAACATTTAAATTGGTTGATTAAGATGTAAGATGAATTGAAATTTTTTGATTGAGATGTAGTATAATCATTCCTATTTTTGTGGTGTAGCAAAATATAAAAAATTGAAGATAAAGATGATAAAAAATAATTTTGGTGATGATATTTTTAAGATTTTGCACTAAGAGTTGAAGAAAATTTGAGGTGATAATTGATTGAAATAAGATTATTTTATCAATCAAGCATTATCACTCAAACAAAACAAGTTTATAATTTTCTTACCAAAGGTTGAAATTGGATTTCAATTTTCAGTTATTTCATAAACCACCACTATTTAACTTAGAGGTGGTCTCTGCATGCCTGCAAGACACTGGTGAACCATCTCTAGTTAATTAATAATTAATCTTAATTAGTTAATCTTAATGAATTAATTAATTCTAATTAAATTTAATTAATTAAAGTAATTCTAATTAAAATTAATTAGTATAATAAATTTTAGTTGTAAATTAATAAATAATAATTTTGAATTAATATATCTCAATTGTGAATTAATAAATTCTAATCGTGAATTAATAAACCCTAATTTTGAATAATAAACCCTAATTTTGAATCAATAAACCATAATTTTGAATTAATAAACCCTAATTTTAAATTAATATACCCTATTTAGAATTAATAAACCCTAATTTTGAATAATAAACCATAATTTTGAATTAATAAACCCAAATTGAAAATAATAAACCATAATTGTGAATTAATAAACCCTTATGAATTAATAAACTCTAATTTTGAATTAATAAACCCTATTTAGAATTAATAAACCCTAATTTTGAATTAATAAACCCTATTTAGAATTAATAAACCCTAATATTGAATAATAAACCCTAATTTTGAATTAATAAACCCTAATTTGGAAATAATAAATCATAATTGTGAATTAATAAACTCTAATTTTGAATTAATAAACTCTAATTATAAATTAATAAACTCTAATTATGAATTAATAAACAAAATACAAAATAATAAAATAATATATTAAAAATAATAAAATAAAAATTCATAAATTAATCAACACAAAAACTTGTGCGCGCAGCGTGCGCGCGCGCGCACAAGTTTTTGTGTTTAACTTATAGTTCAATAAATTGAGTTCAAAGCTTCTTACGTCTTGTCTTGTATTTTCAGGGACATCCAAGCGGCACGATCTTCTCTCTATAAGAGAGAAGTCTTGGGTTTAATCTCCATCACTTCACTCCCCCATTTTTCAAATAAATAATAATAATCTTCCAACATTTTAAATAAAGATACTTAAAAAAACACTTATAATAATTGATAGTCGTTCAAACAGTTCTTGTTAAACAAAAAAACTAATAAACTAAGTCATTATCACTTAAAAACAAAATGTTGAGTCATGAATCAATGGAATCCAAGACACTGTAGATTATTAACAAATCGTACATCGACTTGGTGTCGATCATTAAAAAATAGTTCTTACTATTATCATTTTTGCATCTTGTATCAATTTTATTATGTTACATGCGATCACTATTATATATCCCCATACCATGCACGGGATGTATTTAATTACTAATTAGAATTTTTATGTCACACACACAACTATGTTATATTATTATTTAGAACGTCAAAATTTTCAAAATATATTTATTAGAATACTCAACGTAAACACTATGCTATTTTTTTTAGAAATATTCGAAGGATTTCTTTTACCCAAAAAAAATATTCTTTCTTTTTTTAAAATAAGATAAATTAAGCTACATTTAGATTGGAAAAAAATTGTTCTAAAGTTATTATGTTAACGACACTATTTTAAAATGTCTAATATAATCCTTTCGTCCACCATATTCGTTAATTTAATTCCATTTGATACGTTCACAAAATTCGTTCATTTTTTTTTTATAGATATGAACCCCACCCAAAAATCAATACTTTTACCCACACTCAATCCACTTATTTATAAAAAATCACTCATGTCCCATATTTTTCACTCACATAACATATCTTATTATGTGAATCTTATTATCCACTCACTTGAATACTCATTGTATTTATTAAAACACATGCCGATAAAAGTTAAGATCATATATCAAGGACAAAGAGAGTACATTCTATATATAGGTTCATGTTATATACAATTAGTTAGCATCTAGGTAAGTATTTATGAAATATCTATTGGACAATTATATCTAGGAGTGAGCATGATTTGGATGATTTGGTTTGGTGCGATTTGGCACCAAAACCAAATCAAACCGTAAAATATGGTTTGGTGATTTTAGTAAACCAAACCAAACTGTATTATCACTATAATCGAACTAGATCAAACTATATTATTACGGTTTGATGTGGTTTGGTTACACATATTTTTATTTTCTTGTTTAGTAATAATAATAAATCAAATATCTAACACTCTTCAAAAAATCATAATATCGTTCAAAATTAAAACTAAGAAATTGAAAAATATGAAGAATAACTCGACTACATGAATGAAACGAGTCGAAATATCTTTAACACTAGGATAATATCATTATTACACCTATATTTGGGTAGCATTTTCTAGCAAAGAATAAAAAATAAAACAATTTCACATTCAACTTTTGGCATGAAATAGCAACCTAAATATTGTATAAAAATAAACATGACTATATAGTAAATTTTTTCTAATTAAATAAAGAAATTTAAAGTTTGCATCCCGTGGACTCGAACATGAGATATTTGGCATTGAGCATTAATCACTTTACCATTAGATCAATACACACAATATTTAGGGGTGCTTAAACGGGTATCGGGATAACCGATTTTTTTGGTTTCGTTTCGGGTATCGGTCACCACTACAAGTTAATTTCGGTTATCGGGTATAACCAATTAACCGACGGTTGTACCCAATTAACCGAAAATAATTAATATATTTATTTATTAAGTAACACTACAAAAAACGCATTTAACAATGACGGATTAGCGGCTAAAATTGGGTCGCCATTCAATGACGGAATAACGGCGGAATAACGACGTACTACATTAACGACGGATTTGAGGCGTTATTAAGGCGAATTTGGCGGGCCTATTTGGCGAATATATAACGACGCCATATCGTCGTTAATCCGTCGTTAAAGTTAACGCGGACATAATCCGTCGTTAAATTATGGATTTTATATTTTTTTAATGTACAATTTTAAAAGCGTCACGATCCGTCGTAAAATAACGGATGTTTTAATATTTATTTTTAATTAATATTACGACGGATACTTTCCGTCGTTAATTTTAATTTTAGTTTTATTTATTCTAAATAATATTTACGACGGAATTTTTCCGTCGTTAATATTAATTTTTTAATTTTTAATGCCAAGAAATTAAGCGACGGATTATATAGTCGTTAGTCCGTCGTAAATTTAACGACGGATTTATTACGTCGTTATAAAAAGCAGATTTTCTATTTTCAATTTTCACATATTTCAACGACGGATTTTTTCCGTCGTTAAAGTTTTCCGTCGTTGATGCGTCGCTAAAGGGTTTTAAATTTAACGACGGATATTTACCGTCGCTAATCCGCCGCTTCTGAAATTATATTACTGACGCGTATTCTTCCCAATTTCATTTCGTTCGCGCCCAATCCCCCCCCAAGCCCTAATTACCCCGCCCGCCCGTCTCCCGCCGCTGCCTCCGTCTCCCCGCCCGCCGCCCCTAACACTGCTGCCCCCACCGCCCGCCCGCCCCCGCCGCCTCCCGCCGCTTGCCTTGACCTCACACACAGCCTTGCCAGCGCCGCCGCGCCATCATGCCGCCCCGCCGCCGCCTCATGTATATATATATATATATATATATATCTATTTAAAATTTATATTTATGTATGTATTTGTATATATGTATATATGTATATATTGGTACATTATGTTTATGTATGAATTGGTACATTATTGTTACATTATGTATGTATTGGTACATTATTATTATGTATGTTTATGTATGTATTGGTATATATATATGTATATATTGGTATATATGTAAGAATTAGTCGTATATTGGTATGTATTGATATATTGGTATATATGTAAGTATTAGTATATTAGTATGTATTGATATATTGGTATATATGTATTGGTATATATTGGTATGTATCGATATATTGGTATATATGTTGGATTTACTTGGTTATTTAATGAGTATGTTGGATTTTAGGTGCCCTTAAGAATTGGACATGAATTTTCAAATTGCTACTCTATCAATAATCAATCCTCACCATAGATTATGAATTTTAATGATATCCTCCGTTAGATTTTTCAATGATATCCTTTTAATTTACATCATAGAAGCACAACAATTTTTTGCCAAGTTGTAATTAAGAATTTGGTTTGGCTATAGAATCATAAATAGATCACTTTTGAGAAATAAAATTTGATTAAGCATGTGCTATATATAATAAGTAGTTATGTAACATGGATGCGTGGAATATGTTTTAAGGTACAAGTGGAGCTTTTCATCCACAATGAACTCCAAGAACTTGAAGGATTTTCAACTATAATTATTCGTATACTACTTGTGCAATATAATTATCATCTACTGGTTTGCTGCGGTTGGGTGTTCCATTTTGTGTTCAATCATCTATTATATACCAAAGAGACAATTATAATTAGATCTAAGTTCGATTTTATGTATGACTTAATTGAACCAAACGTAAATTGTGTGTTGGATTTCAAAAGTATATAAAATTCAAAATCTCTTTAATATTACTCAATGGTTAGTAAAATGCGAACAAACCACCAAAATGAAATCGTATCTTTCCTATCGATTTGGCAACAAATAAGTCAAATCTCGAAGTATTATATCACCAAATTTGGAAGTATTAAAGGTTCAATTAACAAATGGCAGACTCCACTATGTATCAGTGGCAAATTTATTAATAAGAAAAAATAATGCACATCCAAACACCAAATAGTAAATGGTAGATGCAGAACTTTTCTAGCGACGCGGTCCCATCATATCAAAAATAAATAAATAAAACATACACTTTTTAGTTCTATATAATCAAGGGTGGCAATGTTAGCTCTAAAATCATGTAATTAAAGTTTTATTTTCTCCCGATTTCATTTTTCTTGAAAATTTCTAAGCGTGGGGTTTCCAACAACATTTGACAATAATTTTATTTTTTTCACAAACAATATTGAGTGGCCATATTAAAGGCGATCATTGGTTCCTCGTATAAATGAGATATGGATTCAGTGAAAAAATTGAGGTAGCAAAAGACTTGCTAAAAAAGAGGTATTGGGTTCAAGTTGTTGATTATTGTACGAAATTTTATTTTAATATATTCAAATTCTATTATGATAAATAACTTGTATCTAAAAAGAATATCAAATTCAAAAAAATTAGATTACACTAAATAAAAAGGCAAACACCATATAAAATTAAAGAAACTAACCATACTTTAAATAAATAATTCAATGCTATATTAAATGCAAGTCCTAAGCGTAGCATATATTTTGTGACTACAAGCCTCGATTTTTACCCAAACGGGCGTTTTGCTTTCCGACCGGTCACCACCCATCTCTATTAGCTTATACAAGAATTGGAGTCCACATGATTTAAGTCGATTTGTCTTAATTATAAAATGCTCAACAATATTTCTATCCACACCAAGATTATCTAAAATTGAATAAAGTTACATGACATGTTGCATGATTTGATGTCAACAACAAATGAATTACTTTTATATTTCAATAGAAAAAGTTCATGCATGATTAGTCTTATTTTCTTTGATAAAAGTAGCAATCACAAAAATTCTCCTAACCCTTTCACATGTGATGTAAGTGGTCACACCATTAATATTTATATGTATTGCTATATATATTAATGTTGTGATCATTTACATCACATGTCCCACACGTGAAGGGTTTGGGAGGCGAATTTTGTGATTCTACTTTATCAAAGAGAAATAAACTAATCATGTGAACTTTTTCTATTTGGTGATTTATATTTATGCATCGATTTTATACCTCTACAAATTAGTTTCATGTTAACATGCATACATATTTTATTTTATATAGTATATGTCTCGTGCATTTCTATTTCTATAACGTGAGAACCTTTTTGTTATGAAACGTGAAATAGACTTGGATCCGAATATGAGATATCTTGTCTTTGCATCTAAATATTATCCTAACATAACCAAACATTAGAAAATTATGCCAGTATACCTCTATTTACCAATAAATAGAGTTATCGCAGATCTCTTTCACCTAAATTATCTCCTCTTACAAATGTACTTCCAAATCATTAACCAAATGTACTTTCAAATCATTAACCAAATTAAAGTCGGGCTTAGTAGTTGATGAGAGTGTAAATATGTGATAACTTATTAATAATAAAAAGATTAAAATTGGCTTGTTTATAGTTGTGAAAATATTTCATAACATAACGCGACATAGCTTATTCCATATTTATTTATTATTTTTTTTCAGTTCCCACATGGCTGAGTAATGAGCTCGTGACGTGAGCCGCTCAGGAAAACTGTCTTCTTTTTTTTTTGCAAATTTAGAAGTTGTAACAACTACAAAAAGTAACTGCAAGTTGTAAAAACAAAACCAAACTAATTTTAGTGATACACACTTTCATAGTAAAAATCTAAGCTGAACCGTCCTAAAATAAAATGGGGTCCACATGTGGAGGTTAAAAAATAAAAACTTAAAAGCAAATGAAAGCAAAAGTATAGTTAAGTTAGCTATGATTTATCGTGATACTATTACTGACTTTATGCCGACTCCCACACCGTATAATACACTTGCTTAACTCTTCCCATTATGTCATTATCACTAATCACATACTTAAACCACCCATTAAAGCTAGCCCCCCCTACTCTTATATATGTGTGGCTCACATCAAAGCCACACACCGTATAATACATTGAATGATGATGATTATGATGGAGATGAATAGGGTCAGAATTATGCTGCTGCAGGTAATTCGACATTACCGAACTTTCATCTTTTAAAAAAAATAAACTCGATTAACATACACTTTTTCTTCTTCTTATTTTGTGTATAAACATATTTAGAAATTCATTTAATTAATTAGTTAGATAAGCAATAGCTTCTCCACATCACAACATAATCGTTAATCTCTATATTTAAGTGTTTATTGTAAAGAAGCAAGTAGCATCAACGAACTAATTTGTAGCAAAACACATAAACAAGATATACGCCATAACCTCCAAAAGAAGGCCTCACACGATCACATGCCGGATGTGAAAATGCTGTTAAAACCTAAGTAAGTAAAATCTTTATATATACAACCACGTCGCATCAAACATCCAAAACCCAATAACCAAACCGTGAAATCCAACTCGTCCACCAACCTCGCCGTCACCTCCCACGCGCCTTGCCGCCTTGATCCACAAAACCCTAGCCATGCCAACCTCCTCCCAAGCGGGACGGTTTAGACTCTTAATTAGCCTTTAAACCCTAGCACCTCATAAAAGACTTACCTAAATCCAAATGAAATTATATAAAAGCATTTACAAAGTCTACTAGAACATCAAAGATATATAGCTCGAGATAACCATCGAATTAGTGTTAGTTATAAATAAATATTCTTGAAAGATATTGTAGATGTAACTTTTCCAATGACAATGTTTAAACAAATAGCTAATGAAACCAAATTCAAAGACAATTGATAACTTTTGAAGAATAAAAATTATTAAAGTAACGCATCAAATCTATTTTCGGATGGCAAGTCGAGGACGAGGTAGAGAGTCAGTCTAGTGATCGAGGAATATTTCGCATCTACCTCCTCGGATGAAGGAGTTGGCGCCTCGGTAGGAGGACTTACTATCGGTGGAGAGAGGGTCGGCGGCAAAGGTGCGAGACGGGCGATGGGAAGAAGACCTTGACTATTGTGAATGGGTACCTATAGTTAATTAGATTATTTTAACTCAATTGTACTTATTTGAATATAATGTATATTATTTTTAACTCAATTGTAGGATTTTATGTCCATCGCATGATGTTGCACATGTGATCACCGAGTCGCTCAAGAAGGTCATAAACCATCGGGGTTTCGGTTGGAAATTGGTCCCCGAGGATCGAGGCGGGTGTATTTTCAAGACTTTCGGTATTATTGATTTACATTCAAGTATATTGGTTTATTTAGGACTAAGTGATAGTTAATTTGATAATATTTATATCCTTTTGTTGAAAATGATGTTTAAGGTTCAAATAATATTTATCAAATGTGATCCCTAAGGAAACAATTGTGACACAACACTATATAAGATATATGGATATGTATTTTACCTTTAGAGGACTTGTAAAATTGAAAAGCTTTTAACATGGAGGTAAAGAGGATCTTGGGGGTTTAGCCATGAAGTGAGGTGCTTTCTAAGTCAAGTTCATTAAATGAAATTTTTAGTGCAACTTGTCTTTCATGTATTGGTTATCGTATATATGTGATGTTTTGTAATTCAAAATATATATGAATGTGCATTTCAAATGTATCATTTTCAAATTTATGCTTTAATTATTTCTTGGGATGCGCCGCTTTGTCTCTTCAAGTAGTCTATCGTGCATGGTGCCAAAAGGCGGCGGTGAGATATAAGGATCTTATTCATAAGATCAAGAGCACTGAGTGACGACGCCGCCACCTCAATTCATTCCCGGATCGGATTGGCTGCGTGGCGTGATTATTGGAATCGACTTGAGGTGCGGACTAAGGCGAGAAAAAGCTAGGAGGAGTAGGATGACAGAGCCGGATGGTGAGGGGCGGGATCGTTAAGCACGGGGTGGCTCGGATGTGCTTTAGATTATGCTACCAAAGATTGTAAGTATTTAGTTTTGAATTCAATTTAGGTTTTAATGTTGTTCGCTTTCCGCCACATATATCATAATCTGTTAATTGCTAAGTTATTAGGCGCCACAAACTAATTGGATTAAAACATCATTAATGAAGCTTGTTTAATTTTCTTATTTTTAAGTAGCAATCGTATTCTACTATTATATGCACACAAATACTTATTATCATTTACCTACGTGTGCATTAATAATGTTTGAATGAATGAATAGGCGGAGAACGTGGAGTCCATATTTCGAGGTCGGTGGGATGTTTTTCGAAATATCATGTCGCTCCGATGGAAGTTATCTGAGATGGGAAGGCTCGTAGCATCGCGGTAAGTAGATTAAATATTAAATATGGTAATGATGTAAAAATAACTTCTATTTGGAAAGTTAAACGATTTTCTTGCAAATACAGGAGCGGTGGAGGACCAAGTTCAGATTTTGACTCAAGCCGGTAGCAGATGAGAGCCAGTAAGTAGATAGGACTCGGATCCTCGGCGGTATCCTCGAGGCGCCGCATCAAGAAAAAGAGATTGTTTGGTCTTGGTTCTCTCACGTACATTCATGGAGAAGCGACTCTAGTTCCGGCTCTGCAGCGACTTTCGTATGGAGTCTCCCGGATATCGAGGCAGATTAGCGGAGATGGAGGCGGATGAAGTTAGAGAAGCGGATGGTGAGCAACTGCGTTTGGAGAAGAGAGGCGTGAGCGATCGAGGCGAGGATTCAAGCACAGCAGAGTGAGCATGCACCGATGCTTCAACGCCTTCAAGCTCGGATGGAAGCTCAGCGGGAGGCATTCCAATGATTCCTATCGGGCTCGAGTAGCGAGATGGACCTCGACCACCCCTCCACCATATTGATTCCTATCTATCGCTTTTACTTCATTTATGGATATTTTGAATTGTTGTTGTTGGATTTGAATTGTTGAATTGGATTTAGATTTGGATTTATAACTCCGTGATCGAATAGTTGTTGTGAATTATCGATTGTGGATGTATTGAATAATTGTGGATGGATTGTGGATTTGTGATTTGGATTGTGGATTTGTGATGATTTGGATTGTGGATTTGGATGGATTGTGGATGGATTTGTGATAATTGTGGATGTTGTTGGATTTGTGATGATTGTGGATGAATTTGTGATGATTGTGGATGTATTGAGCAGGTAAAAACACGGTAAAACATAATCTGGCTGGTGTTGAAATATTTTAAGGATAGCGGCGGAATAGAGGCGAATTAAGTCGGAATGCGGCGGTTACGAGGCAGAATGAATCTAATTTGTCGTGGTGTCGGCAATGACGGATCTACTGACGGACTCTATTAGCGACGGAAAAATCCGTCGCAGACACAACAGTTCTGACGGAATAGCGAATGCAGATGTTGCGGCGGATCCGAGACTCAATTACGACGGAATTATATAGCGGCGTAAAAAGTCCGCCGTTATTTGCGACGGATCTCGACGGAATTACCCAAATAATTTAGCGACGGAATTGTTTAAGTCGCTAGAATTACGACGGACTTTTCCGTCGTTAATTCAACGTAACAAACGGCGAGTCAAACGACTAATCTATCAACGACGGATAAGTCCGTCGCTAGTCCGTTCAAAATTTTTTGCGAATTTTTACCGTCGTTGTATGCATAATAACGAGGTTTTAGAGGCGGTACAAATCCGTCTCGATCCGTCATAAATCGGTTTCTGACGGATTTTGATGTTTTGCGACGGATTTTTCCGTCATTGTTCATGTTTTTTTTGTAGTGTAAAAATTATTTAATTTAATATTATAATTTCTAAAATATTTGAAATAATCTGGGTTAATTTCGGTTATTTTCGGGTTTAGGGTTTAGGGTTTAGGGTTTATTTTCGGTTAATTTTCGAATTTTGTATATTTTTTTATTTTTTTAAAAAAAATTAATTTTAATTTCGATTAACCGCTAACCGAACCGACTAACCGAATCGGTTAATCGATTAACCGATTGGTATCGGTTTCGGTTAGCTAGTTTGCTTGATTTCGGTTTCGATTAATCGAAATTTCGGTTTCGGTTAACCGAAACCGAACCGAATCTCACCCCTAACAATATTAGTACTTTTAGTATATTATAGTGAAAATAAAAAGATTTTATGTTAGAACTATCCAAGTTAATGATAGTGGCAAGAATAATGATTAGAAAAAGTAATAAAACAAAATTAATATATATATATAATAATAATACTAATAATAAGAGAAATTAATAATTGATCTAATTATATTACTGTATACATTGATTTGGTTTATATTTTTTGAAAATCCAAAAATTCAATTCGGCCGACTCGATTCAAAAATATAATATTCGGTTTGGTTATCGGTTCGATAAACAACCGACACCAACCGATGCACGATAATTTCAAAAACTTAAATCAAATTATATTTTTTAAATCGTAAACGAAACCAATCGACATAAATACGATTTGATCTAATTTGACTGTGGTGTAGCTGAAAAATAACAGTTCTATAATTTTTGCCAGCTATACCTTACTTTGTATATAAATTATTCGCTTCATTGTTAGTAGTGTAATGAATAATCTGTGAATGCCATTACAAGTTTTTGTGTGAATAACAATGATCGATCTAAATTTCGTAGGGGAATTAAATACGTAAGAACACCAGGGATTTATGTGGTTCGATCTATGAATAAGATCTACGTCCACGGGGAGAGAGAGTCTTCGTATATTGATAATGTGAGGAGTGATTACCAGAAGTGTAGATGATCCCTTTTAGTCTCCTCTTATCCTCTATTTATACACGGTTATAATGACCTGATCTCGAATCCGAGATCATTCTAAGATATGATTTGAATCATATCTCTCTCTACAATTGGATTCTCACAGATATGGTGAATCTTCTGCTCCCACCGATTCGTGAGCTTTTTACGGACTCGTTTGAATGAAACTTCATATCGACTTATTTATATCGGCGCATCTTGAAGCGCAGGGTTGGTAGTATCCTATCAAACAAGTTACTATTGACAATTTTACTCACATGTGAAAAACACTAAATTCATAAAATTGAAGGACCCTCTCTCACTCCCCATTCTTACAGCATTTATCTTTCTTCGATATACATTCCCAAATCCTGTAGATTAGATAACCGTACCGACAAGCTCTAGGCCCCACCTACAACAAACTAATCTATGTTTTCTCACTCTATAGTCCACTCCATCCAACAGCTCTCATTCCTTCTTCCCCACAAATCTAAATCCCCACCCTCCACTCAGATCCAAACCCCCACCCCACTATCTTATCCCACACCCAGATCTCTGCCCAAGCAACCTCACTCCTCACCGCCTCCTACTCCTACCCTAACTCTCAAACAAACACAGTCTCGCAAAGACTGCATTTTTTTTTATTTTCTTTTTTCGAATAATTGTTGAAATGGTGGAAGCACAGTCTTGGACGACGAGAAGGGGCAGCAACCCCCGGTTCGAGCCCCCGAGCACCGACCAAGTCCTCGACATCCCGGCGACCCCGACGGCGGATATCCGGCATGCCGCCCTGATCTCGCCGGGCGCCGTCACCGCCGCCACCGTCGGCGCGTGGTACCTCTCCAACATCGGCGTCCTCCTCCTCAACAAGTACCTCCTCAGCTTCCACGGCTTCCGCTACCCCATCTTCCTCACCATGCTCCACATGTTATCCTGCGCCGCCTACAGCCTCCTCGCCATTAAATGGCTCGAGCTCGTCCCCTTCCAGCCCATCCACAGCCGCCGCCAGTTCCTCAAGATCCTCGCCCTCAGCGCCATCTTCTGCTTCTCCGTCGTCTGCGGCAACACCTCCCTCAGATACCTCCCCGTCTCCTTCAACCAGGCCATCGGCGCCACCACCCCCTTCTTCACCGCCATCTTCGCCTTCGTCATCACTTGCAAGAAGGAGTCGGCCGAGGTGTACATGGCGCTGGTCCCGGTGGTGCTCGGCATCGTCCTCGCCAGCAACAGCGAGCCGCTGTTCCACCTCTTCGGATTCCTGATGTGCATTGGATCGACGGCGGGGCGGGCGCTGAAATCGGTGGTGCAGGGGCTGCTGCTGACCTCGGAAGCGGAGAAGTTGCACTCTATGAATCTTTTGTTGTACATGGCGCCGATGGCGGCGGCAATTTTGTTACCGTTTTCGTTGTATATAGAAGGGAATGTGCTCGCTATCACGGTAGAGAAGGGCAGAACAGATGGATTCGTGGTGTTTCTGTTGATGGCTAATGCCACAGTGGCTTATCTGGTTAACTTGACTAATTTCTTGGTGACGAAGCACACCAGCGCGCTGACGCTACAGGTGCTGGGCAACGCCAAAGCCGCCGTCGCCGCGGTGGTGTCAGTGTTGATATTTAGGAACCCGGTGACGGTGATGGGGATGATGGGGTTCGCCATCACGGTAATGGGGGTCATTATTTACAGCGAGGCGAGGAAGAGATCCAAATCTACAGCTCATTGACAGCTGCAAACGAGATAATAACGGTGCGGTTACTTTGTTAATTTTTTTGATTGATTGATGATTCTGTTGTATAGGAAAAGAATTCCGCATTAATTCTTCTTTTTTAGCTCTGCTTTTGTATATTTGATTTATATGAAATGGGGATGGTTTGAGAGAATAAAGATGTCTCTTTTACTTTCCCCTTGCTGTCGTTTTGTATCTTCTCTTAACAAAATTAGCAACACGGTATAAAAACGCGATTCTTTTAGTATTTATTAGTATTATTAGTGTAGTTTTGTGAGTTTCTTAATCCTTTTTTCTCCTTCTGCTCTGTTTTTGTGATCATCTTGTTTTGTTCTGAGTGTTTGCAGAATGCACACTTTAATATAAATGAAGAAACTGAGATGCGAAAATGGATGGTAGTAGAGAGAAGTGCATTGCTTGACATATATCTAGAATGATAATAACAATCTCATATTTCTGAATCTTCTGTTTTAAGAATGAGGGCTACCAATTCCGTTATCATAATCTTCATAAAATGAGTGCTTAAAGCTCATCCTATTACTTTATCTACAATTCTAAAAATTATATAAAGCTTATGCAACAAACTTCCTTGTTTGGAGGATTAAATTATCATAATTAGGTAGCTTCTTTATTTCTATTTAGGGTTAATCGCATGTAAACAACCAAATTTTTCTGAAGTTCGGTAACTTTCATGCTATTATAGCCCTTCTATTTATGCACTGTCCGTCGTGCAAACGATATTCTGGATTTTGAAACTGTTAGCAGAATCAGTTGATATTTACCAAAATGAATTGCATGTCTGCTTTCATAGTCTGAAATTTGCACAACTGTGCTATTAGCTTAAAGATCTATACAAACACCAAAAAAAAAAATTACTTATATGGATTTTTTGTGTGAGGGATTGTACATCGAGAAATAGATGTTACACCGGAAGAGTGTTGTTCAGATGTAGCATCGTAGTTGGTGAAGATCTGGATTAATCATATAATATGTCTGCTAGCTATTACATATTAGCTAGTGGATCTAATTCTAATGTTGTTTAAAGGTTGGACTCCACTCTAAGAAAGCCTTCCAAGATTAGGTTCAGTACTTTTGTCACTTTTGAGCTACTAATTGGGGGCCTACTGTTGGATTCATGTTTATCTAATGTACAAGTGGGACTATGTGACCACATTCATATGGGAGAGGAAACTCCAAAAGGCAACTTGCCAATCAATTTATGAGTTGTTTGGGGCTTTATTCTGTTGGGACCTTTCTTCAATAAAATTGACTTTTCATAATCTCCAAATTGCCAAAACGACCTATTTATTGCTTCAGCATCCCACAAAAAACGCTGTATAGTCTGTCACATGGTTGATCAACGTGCAGACTCCATCTAGGTAATTAAATGAAACCTTTGGCAACATAATGAGAGTGGCGAATTCGCTAAAACTCAAAACCTAGCGTCCTTATTAAAACGATTCAAAATTATATCTAAGTTACAAATTGCTACTAGTATATTATACCATGTCCACGCTATATGCAACCACGACAGCAAGCACCCACAAACAATATTTCATGGCCCGAGAGAGTTCACCGGCAGCCGATGCACTCGGTGGTGAGACAGAAGATCCCGACATGGGGGCCGGGGCCGGTCCATCAGCTGCGGACACAGTGAGAGCGAGCTTCATCCCCTCAAAGCAATCTTTATACATGCCGCTAATGTACCACTGCTTCCCTGCGGCAGTTAGAGGAACCACATCAAATCCGCTCGTCAATTTCTTTTCTGTTGCGTTCGAAAAGGTACAACTTTGGAACTCAGTTGCATTCACCTGTATAACATTGTGCACTTCCGGTGTATACATGAAGGCTGCAATCAGCACAAAATTCATTAAATAATGTTATATATAGTAATAATGGATAAACATTATTCAACTTGATCCCGTTTAATTTGTTAACTAATCTAGCCTTGATTTTCTTTCCAGATTAAATTTTGTACATAACACTAGTCTTAGGGAACTAGTTGCTAAACTCTTGAAAACATTATAATGATGAGGTTAATTCTAGAGTTGATTTTCTTTCCAGATTGAATTTTGTAATAGCACTGGTCTTAGGGAATTAGTTGCTGAACTCTTAGAAACCATTATAATGATAAGGTTAATTTGTTTAAAATAAACAACTTTGCTTGATTTTGATTTTGCACAGGACTTTCAAACCATTATAATAAGGTTATTTTGATTAATGGAGAAATAAAAAGCACATACTGATGGAGTCACCAACATGAAAATATCGTCGGTCCGCCCAGGCTGTGTATCCAATGTCAGTATTCCAGCCCTTGTTATCTCCAACAATATGATCGACGCCCAAAGCTGGAGAAACGGCTGCTGCAACGATCATCGTCATCAATAAACCCTTCAACGCCATTTTGAACGGTGAAATGTTCTCCTATTCTATTTGCTTATGCTTTGGATGATGTTTCAAAATGATGCATCAACCGAAGCAGACAGGATATTACTTGCAAAATATAAAATAATTAGGATCCAAAAAACTACGCATGTGCCGCCTAATAGCGGCGGGATATTTTATGTTCGGAGTTAATATCATCAAACTAAGCCATTTATAAATAGATTGTAACGGTTATATTTATATATAGAGAGAGAGTGTGATGTTGAAATAATTAAGAATCAATTTTAACGTGAGAACTAAGAATTATGAAAATTCTTTACGAACAAAATGAATTTGCTATAAAAACTAATGAATCTACTCGGAAAGTTACTGAATCCAAAAATTTGTAATTTTCACACATGGTTCCAATCTCATAAGAGGCGAAAATTCTATTATTATCTTGTTTGATTCAGTAACTTTTCTAGCAAATTAATTCATCAACTTTCATCATCGAATTCATTATTTTTTTATTCTCACGTTAATCATTCCCTATATATATATAACACAAATAATGTATATATTTAATAAATATGTGGCACACATTACACATCACTCAAAGCAATTTATTATTTTACGGCAAACGCTACGAATATATTCTACGCACGCAACAAAAAAATATATTATATCTAAAATAAGAAGTTACAAGATAGATTACAACAAATCTCTAAAATCAAGGAAATAACATTTTTAGTATAAATAAAATTATTGATATAACATTTAAATAAATCCTATGAAATTAAAGTATAGCATATATAGTAATGTATTGTAGCACAACATAAATTAATATTGTCCATTGATTTACTAAAATCAATTACGTAGATTTATTCTTATTTCTTACAAATAATTTCGTTCCTACATGATCCATATTATATATATATATATATATATATATATATATATATATATATATATATATATTTGTGTGTGTGTGTGTGTGTGTGTGTGTGTGTGAGAGGGATGAAGTGATTATCAAAAATAAAAAAATCTGGAAATTAATTTTACTACAATCTAAATCTAAAATTAAAAGAAAAAATTTAAATTCTGAAAATTAGTAATGATATGGAAATAAAATCACGTATATTCTTTTTTTTTTAATCTTTAGGAAATGTACTTAGATGATCGAAAGGAAGTCGAAGGCCCGCCGATCTCGACGAAAACCACCGGCCGATTAAGATCTGAACTCGACACAGGATCGACTGATGGAAAAAGAATAAATATATTTCCACATCACTAACATTTCAGAATTGTAACTTTTTTTTTAATTTCAGATTTAGATTGTAACAAAAAAAATTAGGTTTTCTTTTTATATTTTTAATATCCACAGCACCCTTTATATTCCATGTGTACGTCACATGTATTGATGGGATATGGCCCAACCAACTGGGCCCACTAAATGCGCCAAGCGAGTGGGCCTAACGTTAATAGTGCCCACGTCGAGCCCTGTCATCGCCCAAAACGCTAGCCCCGTAACCGCCTCCATGATGGAGAAGATGAACCAGTCGCGCCACCTCCACGTGGTAGCAGAAGGCGAGAGGTCCTCGCTCCGGCCAATGGAGGGCACGCCGGAGGAAGAGTCACGCAACGACCAATGGAGAGGTCGGGCGCGCCTTCGTGAGACAGTCGTCTGTATAAATAGAAGGAAAAGCGATGTTAGAAGGGTTAGCAATTTCATCAATACAAAACATAAACAATACTCTGCATGCGAACGGCTCTAGTGAAAGTATTGAGGAATCATTTCCGGACGTGGGCGTATCTCATTAACGATCGAACCACGTAAAAGCACAGGTGTTCTTTATTGCCATATAAATCTCGCATACTCACATAGCTAGATTCATCATTGGCGCCGTCTGTGGGAACAATTTTCGAACAAGAAAAGCTTCATTCCTCTCACGACTAAATGGCGAGAACACGCACAACCGCCGTCAGCGCTGGCAACAACCGCGGAGGGCGACCGGTGGTCGCTCGGCGTCACGCGAAGGAGATCGCGACGCTACGAGCGGTCACACTCACGAGGCCACATGGAAAATGTCTCCATACACCCGGGACCGCGCCCCGACATGGGGAAGATGTCGACCTCAGCGAGGGCGAGCAAACAACTCATTCGTCCCACGAGGTCCTTGGCGGCTGTGGAGCGAGTTCCTCCACGCTAATCTCGGCCAATTCAAAGCTTCCTCAACCGGAGGACCAACGAGGCGGGTCCTCTAGGGCCCGGATGAACACCACGGCCTCCCGGTAGGCCTCCGTGAAAGCGATCGGCGCTCACTCGGCGTGATAGCCGAGCGCGATCGCGCCGACGCGGGCCGCTCACCGCGGCCGAGCCGCCGACCTCGTTCGCGGAGCCGCTCACCGCGGCCGAGCCGCCACCAACGATCGCCCGCCGCCATTCGGCGGCCGATCTCCGCCTCGTCATGCCGACCCGAGAGTCGAGCGAAGCGAAGGAAGAAAAGCGGTCGAACTCCCCGGAGGGGCGATGGCGTCGCTATCGATCCCCACCCTCCAGAAAGAGGCGGCAACGATCTCGGGGTTCGACCGCTACGGAGAATCATCTCCCTTTCTCCGTGGAGATTCTAGACACGCCCGCCCAGCCGTGATATCGGGCACCCAACATAGCGACTCACGATGGCCTCGGAGACCCTCCGACTTCCTTTTCGCCACACCACCAACATGGCGAACGAGGATGGAAGATTTTCACATGTGCAAAATCTTCCCGAGTCTTGATCTCAACGCACGGCGTTGGTTCACCTCGCCCGCACTTAACAAAGCATCCATCGTTTCGGGACCTCATGGATCGATTCAGTGGCGCTTCTATCGAAGATGCCGCCCAATGACCTTCCTCCGACACGCTCACAATCCGCCATATGGACGAGGCGATGTCAAACTTCGCCTCGAGGTTCATCAAAGAGTCGCTCAAAATCGGCGGCAAAGAACGATCTCTACATCATCAACGCGTTCAGCGGGATCCGCCCGGCGAACAAAGAAATCACCGAGGAGAAACCAAAGACGGCGAGTAAGCTTTGGAACTGGTGGATAACTTCGTCGAGGAGGCGAGTCGGATCGAAGAAGCGGGAGACACAGGACGGCGAAGTCGAGAGAAAAAGCGGACGACCAAGTCGAGTGCGCAGACGCAGAGGCGCCATGCAGAATCAAAGAGGGCGGTGGAGTCCGGACTCGGACCTCGGCCCAACCCCGCCGGGCGAGCCCCCTGCTCAAATCAGGCGGAAATATTGAGCCCACGCCGAGCTCTTCCGGCTTTGCCACTATGAAAGGGATCGAAGAGGTCCTGAGGCAGTATTGCGACTACCACCAAGGGTATGGTCACGATACCGAGGGCGCGAAACACAGGCTCACGGATCGGCGAGCTCGTCAAGGTGGAGCCCTCAAAAATACTCGGACGAGTGGTCCAGAAGAGCGAGGCAGAAGGAATGGGCGGCAACAAGCTGCGGGCCGACCCAGCGGGCGACCCAACCAAGAGGCAGCGAGGGCGAAGGTCCCAACGCCATGGAAGCAGTCTATGTTGTTACCGATCGCCCCGGGACGACGAGGTCGTCCCTCAAGAACGACGCCGAGGCCGGCCGGAAGAGCGAAGAACAAGCGACTCGGGATGGCGAGAACATAACGTTCTCGAGGAAGACCCGTGCCGGGATCATGCCGCGCGGGGCGCCATCACCATACAGTGCGGTGGGCAACAAAACGCCCACCGGTCTATATCGACATTGGAGCCTCCGTCGGCATCATCTTCCGTAGTGCGGATAAGCTTGAGGTCGGAGGCATTCGAGTTCTTCCCGCCCTCCCGCTCACGAGCTTCGCTCAAGCGGTCCGGCCAGGGGTCATTACCCTTCCGGTCGTGTAGGCGGGCTCCTGTGTCGGTCACCAAGGCCATCCGATTCTTCTGGTCGGGCCCATCTCCGTACAACATTATCCTCGGGAGAGATTGGTGACGCCACCAGGCCGTCTGTTGGTCTACTACCTCACCAGTAAAGATTCCCACGGTGGGAGTGCTCGAAGATCCGGGGACCAAGCGGCGCAAAAGAATGCTACGGCTCTCAACTCGAGACGCGGCCTCGCCCTGTGCATAGCAATTACGGGCCCCTGAGGCCGACACCGGGATGACGACCGAGGACCTCCAACTATCTGACGACGATCCTCGAGGTCGTCCGGTCGGCACCGTGGGCCGGCGGACGTCCGCGGCACGTCAAACGACTTCCGAAAGAATATAGGGGCGTGTTTGCTTGGTCCCGCTTCGATATGACCGGGTGTCGCCGAGCTCATAACTCACCGCCTCAGCGTCGACCCGCCACCAAGCGGTCCGTGGAAGAAAAGGATATTCGCGGCGGGCGCGGCCGGTCGTTGGGACGAGGTGACTCGACTTCAAGGCAAGATCTTGTTCGAGGTGAATACCCGACTGGATGGCTAATCGATCGTGGTCGAAAGTCCGGCGGAGGGTGGCGCGTGTGCGTCGATTATACCGACCTCAACAAGCACGCCTAAAGATTGCTACCCTCCACGATATTGACAAGAAGGTGGAGGCTTTGGTGGGCCACGAGATGTTCAACTTCACGGATCTATACTGAGGTACCACCAAATCCTAATGAGCAGGAGGACGCACCAAAGATGCATTCATCACCGACTTGGCGTCTTTGCGTGACCGAAAGATGCCATTCGACCTCAAAACGCTGGGCTACCTACCGAGGATGGTGGATGCAACATTCGAAGACCACATCGGGGAGATCGTCGAGGTCTCGTCGGCGACATAGTAGTCAAAGTCGAAAAGCGAGAGCTGCATACGGCGACCTCGGCACCATCCTCCAACGCGCCGGTCGGCCAACCTCAAACTTAACCCCAAAATGCACGCGTTCATGGTAAAAGCGGGAAATTCTTGGGTCTTGGTCTCAAGAAGGCTCAGGCGAACCCCACCAAGGTAAAGACGGTTGCTCAAATGCAAGTGCCAAAACCATTCGCGAGGTCCACAAACTTACGGGTGCTAGCCGCCCTCGAGGTTCTCTCCCGGCTGAAGCGGCTCCCGTTCTTCAAAATCTTGAGGAGGGCCGGGACCGCATGGCGGGAAGAGCACCACCGCCTTCACACACCTCATGAGTACCTCACGACCGCCACCTTGGCCGCCCAAAAGAGGCGAACCTCTCCTTGACTTGGCGCCCTCGGACGAGGCAATCGGTCTGATCTTGGTGCGGGACGAGGTCGGACGGCGAGCTTCCTATTTACTTCATCACCGAGCACTCAAGGGCGGAGACAAGGTACGCCGGCGCGAAAAGGTAGCAGCGGCGGTGAATGCTAGCGGCGGCTCGACCCTACTTTCGGGCTCACTCCGTCCAGTATCGACCGACCGCCACGAGGCAAGTCTTATCAAAACACGAGTCATCGGGACGAATAGCAGTGGGCCACGGAACTTGGCGAGCACGATATCTCGTACTCCCAGACCGGCCATAAAAGGCAAGCTCACGATTTCTGGTAGAAGCGAGTTCTTGAGCTCGGTCGGACCGCTAAGATTAGCTCCTCTAACGCCTCCACCTCGGTCATCCCAAACCTTGCGGAGGCCGGACCTCCTCCACCGGATGGTTGTTGGCGGATGTCGTGGGCGGAGCCTCGTGCAAAGCGGGCAATGAGCGGGCATCCTTCTCCGGCCCGGATATGCGAGGAGGTCACCCACGCGCTCGGTTTACCTTCCCACCACCAACAACGAGGTGGAGTATGAGGCCCTAATCTCGGGACTCATACCGCTAAGGAGGCTGGGGTGGGGAGATCAAATTTCGGCGATTCCGGTCGTCGTGAACGGTGTTAAGCAAATACGAGGCGAGGAGGACCGAATGAAACAATACCTCGACAAGCGAAAGAGATGTTGACCTCGTTCGGATACTTCAACATCCACGAATCCCCGAGGGAAAAAGTGGCCGGCGTCCTCGAAGCTAGTGCGTCATCAACAAGTCCACCGGTGGAGAGGTCCGTTCTGGAAGCATAGCGGAGCCCCACGGCATCATCACCGAGATAGAGCCGAATTGGATGTCTCCTCAAGGCCTACACGGAACACGGCGACTACCTTCGGATCGGCTCGAAGCCAAAAGATGATGGCAAAGTCCGAAGTATCTCATGCGTGAGGCGTTCTCACCTGAAGTCTTACCTTGACCCTCCCGAGATGCCGGGCGGAAGAAGCCGACTATGTGCTCAACGAAATACCGAGGGTCTTGTGGAAGCCACATCGGGTCATGAGCACTTTCAAAGAAGGCCGAGGTCGGGATACTCTTGGCCCGCCTCGTGCAAGGTCGGCCGAGCTCGTCAAGAAGTGCCAAAGTGCGGATCCACTCCCGCGATCAGCGCCTCAGACGGTTTGAGCAGCTGCGAGTCCGTGGCCTTTCATGCGATGGGGATCGACATTGTTGGCCCGTTCGATCGAGCACCGTGTCAGCTCGATATTTAGTCGTGGCCATAGACTACTTCACAAAATGGGTCGAGGCCGAGCCACTTTCGAGCATCACGGCGGAAGGATTCAAACCTTGTGTGGAGAAATATAGTGCGCGCTTGACATACCGCACATCGATCTCGGACAACGGCACTCAATTAGTCGACAAAAATTTCAAGGTGGTGCGAAGAGCTTCACATCGATCAACGCTTCACTTGGTAGCACACCCGCAAGCAAATGGTCGGGACCGGGTGACGAACCGCACGATCGCATAAGGATTGAAGAAGAGGTGGATCAAGCTAAAGGCGTCGGGCTGAAAATCTCCTCAAGTCCTCGGTCCTCGGGACCACACCTCGGACGACACGGGAGACCCTTTACCTGGTCACGATGCATCGAGGCCATCATACCGGCCGAGATCGGGCGCCAAGCCCTCGCACTCTCCACTTCAACCAGCCGGGAGCAGCGAAGACTGCGGGCCAACCTCGGCGCCTCGAGGGAAGCACGAGCTCGCTTCATAAACGAAGCTAAGTACAAGAGCCAGGTCGCGCGCTACTACAACAAAAGAGTAAAGGCCTCCACACTCCGAGTGGGCGACCTCGTCCTGCGGAGTAATGAAGCAAGCCGAGCCGAGCGTCTTAACAAGCTTGATCCGACATGGGAAGGACCTACGCGTTCACGAGGACCTCGGCAAAGGGGCTATAAGCTCGCCCACCTGTCAGGGCACTTATTCCCGAACACGCACATAACTCATCTAAGGAGGTATTTTACATAGCTTTGATTTTAGATCGCGACATGTTAGCCTCCTATTGTTTTGGTGATGTGCGATCTTGTTTACTTGTTTAATAAAACATCCGTTTTCTAATGAGTATTTCACTTCGTTCGTCTTACATTTATGTGAACATCCATTCGGATATACCACGTCTAAACCTTCACGAGGGACGCCTTACGAAGATGAAAATCCCACTAAGTAGGGTGCGACACGGACTACCCATTAAGTTGGGCGTCTACATGCAAAGCATACTGATTACCCATTAAGTTGGGCGTCTACATGCAAAGCATACTGATTACCCATTAAGTTGGGCGTCTACATGCAGCGACATCCAAACCGATCTCGCCACCTCATACCCCTTTATTTGGGAAGATATGCACTCGGTACAAAGTCTAAAATGCATCAACGACTACAAACAAAGTACCAAGCCATATCAAGACAACCGTGCTTGAGCTCGTTTATACCCCTTTATTTGGGAAAATCGTTGTATCTACAAGATGAATACATTTATGACCAAAACGAAGTCCTAAGCTATGTTTGTACCTCTCGAAGGGAAACGTACACTTCAAACGAGTCTAAATACATTTATACCTACATACAAGGTCTATACTATACATGGCCTCATTCCGCCTCAGGGCTCCGCCGCCAGACCGCCAAGCTGCACCAATTTCTACAAAATCCCGGGCCGACGATGTATGCCCGGCGAACTCGGTGCCTTGACCCGGTCGATGAGGCGGAATCACCACGGCCTGCTCCCGAAGCACTCGGCGCGGGCTCGGAGGCAGCCCGGACGGAAGCATCGACTCTAGGATCACCTTCACCCGCTCCAGGGACACTCCGAAGTGGCGAAGGCGCAAGTACGGGCATCCCGGGCAGGGGGGACGCACCCGAGGTCAAACCCCGACCCCCCTGACCGGACACCGGGCCGTGTGTGCGACCTCGCCCCCTGCCCGAAGCTCTCCCACGCCGACCTGAGGACCTCGGTCGCCGCCCGGTCCCAGAGGATCCCCCCCTGGATAATCCGCCCCCTGCCGGACCCATCAACCTCAAGACCACAGGCGTGATCGGAGTATCCGCCTCCGCATTGGTTCTTCTACGATCGGGTCGGCGAGCCAGCGTGGCCTCGCCACCTCGCCGGAGCATCGGCGTTTTCGGACGATGTCGTACATCTCCATAAACTTCACCACGGAGTTAGCGAGCTTTGAACTTCTTCTTTGTTGGGCCCTTCCTCATCCTCAAGACCATGCCTCCGCCGCCAAGCTCTGGACTCGGTCGTCGGCTTGGATATGGTAGTCCCACGGTAGCGGACTGCCTCTCGTACTGCATGCTCCTCGACAACCGAGCGAGCCTCCGGTCGGCCGAGTTGTTCCTCCTGACCGCATCAAACGTCCGTGGATTGCGTCGGCGAATATGTCCGCCCGGACTCGCCGCGCGACCTTCAACTTCGGCGCCTCGTTCTCGGCGGGCGGGCGGCCTCCCGATCAGCCTCGGTCAACTTCTTCTTCGGTTCGGAAGAAGACACCGAGCTCGATCCATGGCGCCTAAAACTTGGGTCACTCGGCAGACCGACTCCTCCAAATTACCTCGCCGTCCTACCGGCGTGGCACCTCGGACCTCTTTCGGCAGCGACAATTCATGGTCGAGTCCCAGTATTGAGATGCGGAATGCTATAAATAAAAAGACAACACAAGTCTCGAAAGTGATAAACATTCTTTTATTGCATCGAAAGAATTTTATTACAAGGGCTCGGTCTATCGACCCCGCGGTTCAACCTATTACAATTGGCCCACTAACCTCGGCCTCTCTCCGGACTCGCCTGCCCCCGCTCCTCCGTTCCTCAATTGCCCATTCTTCTGGCACGGTCTTGGTCGACTGAGCCGCCGAGCTCGGCTCCTTCTCCTCCTCCTCCTCCTCTTCGGCCGGGCCGCACCTCGGCGAGCTCTCAAGCTCTAGATCTTCATCCACCGGCATCGGGACACGGCCTCGGCCGTCGGGGGCGACGTCGAGGAGGCTAAGGCCTCCACCACGGGAAGGCGGTCAGATCGGCAAGCACCGGGCATACTCAAGTTGTGACCCGATCAATCAATCTCGGCCCGACCATCGCGCCTTGTCAAAATCCGCATCGTGGCCGCCAACCCCTCCGGTGGGTAGATATCACTGCGCCTCATCACGGCGGCGGTCGGAGATAAAAGCGGAGAAGGACTCGACTCGATAAGTTTCTTGGCGAAGGCCTTGACATGGGCGCTTCTCCTTGCAGAGCACTCGTCCGATCTGCCGCCTCTTCTCCGCCTCGCCACCTCCTCCCGGCGCCTCCACCTCGGCGCGGGCCTCCCACCAAGCACCGGCCTTCTCCCTGCGGCGGCCTCGGCGGCCGCCTGCAACCTCCACCTCCTCCTCGCGCGCCGCCCCGAGGACTCACTTGTGCGGCTTTCTCTCCGGCTCCCGTGCGGGGCGCAACAACGTCGGCCATGCGGCGATCTCGCTCGCGATCGAGGCAGGTCCGCAAACCAAGCGATTAGTAGCGCAAAAAAAAAAAAAAAAAAAAACATGACGAGACGAGGCGTAAGATCGCGGGGAGATCGGCACTCACGCATCATGGGCACGAGCCTCCACCTCGAGGCCCGAGCCGGAGATCGGTGCGGACCCTTCAACGGATCGGCGAGGTGTTCCACCACCACGGGCTGCGGTGGGCCCGACACCTCGCCTCTTTTAGAAGCTCTCGCCGCCCACCGGCGCAGGTCGAGACGAGGCCGGCTGCTTCACCTCCTTCGTGTGCTTAAGCTTCACTGCATGACAGAAGAAAATCGCGTTAGTCAAACAGAGGTCGAACCTATAAGAAGGAAAAGAGAGGGTGCCCTCACCCAGCTCGGACCCCGTCCCCGGAGCCTGCGACCTGTGCACACTCAGCCCGGCATCATTAAGGTTGTCCTCGGTGAATTCGATAGAAACTTCACCGAGCGCGTTGTTGTTCCTCTACCGGCCGAGGGGCTTAAGCTTTATATCCGTCACCTACCCATCCCCATCCGTAGATCGGATGCCCATCGCCCTCAAAAGAAAAACTTCTTTTGCCACCCCGACACCTTCGAGGTTGACTCACCTAAGCGGCCGCCGAGGCGAAGATAGTACAACCTCTCGAGTACTTGACGCTAAAGAATCGAGATCAAGAGCTCAAAGGAGAACTCCTCGGCTACATGATTGTGCTAACCCCATCTCAACTACCGACCTAATGGAGTTCGGGTAAATTGGCGGATGGGGATTGGAAATACTCGGAGGCTCAAAAGATGGGCTAACGGAACCAAGACCGCCCTAAAGGCCTATATACATAGTTATGAATCCTCCTAGGGCTAACGCTTATCGATGGGTGCGAACACACCACCAGCGTCGGCCGGAATGTGACATTCCTCCTACTCTTATTACATCACAAAATCACAGACGATCGGACGTCCCTCACATTAACCCCATCCCACGCAGATGATATTCTTTGGAACCCTAGCGCTAATCTTCCTACACCTACCCGACAAGGTATAGCAGAATAATCCCTAACCTCGATTTCACTATCGTGAGAGGAGGATGAGCGGTTCGAACCGAAACTCCCATGGAGATGGCGGGCGGGACCCGAGAGGCGGGGAGGCGTACTCGTAAAGCAGAGGAAGAAGACATACTTACTTTTAGGCGAGTAAACAGCTACCAAATAAAATCGGGCTCTTAAAATCTCTCACAAATTCTCTCGAATTGTTAGCGTCGAAGAAGAAAGTGAGCAGTTGCCTCTTTTCGCTATTTATAAGACAGGCGCCGCAAGTGCCGTTTCAAATTCAACACGTGCTACACGTGATTGGATGTATGCGTTACGCGCCAAGACTCTATTCGAGCGCCTAACTACCGCTGGCCGCGTCGACGACGCCGAGATAGGACGGGCCGCCATCGACTTAGTAATCATCATACGGACCCCGGCGTCCTCTAGATGGCGGCAGTCGCACAACCGCCCTCCCCACAAATGTCAAAATCAGATCGGACCTCGTCCAACCAGATCGGACCGCGGCCCACCGGATCGGACCTCGTCCGAACAGATCGGACGCTGCCCACCGGATCGGACCTCGTCAAACAGATCGGACCGCGCCCACCGGATCGGACCTCTACCACTACTGCATCGCACTCGGCATAACCAACGCAGATGGCGCGTTATCGTGTCGTGCCGACTTCCATCGGTGCCACATCTTTCCAAGCGCGGACAATAAACAACCCAACTCGGATCGGCACGAAGACCCTCGCATCCAAGAAACAACTTGACCAAGCCACACCTCACCTCGGCGGCACTGTCTTCCTCCACCTCGCCACCGTACCTCGGCTATTCGGGGGCTATGATGGGATATGGCCCAACCAAGCGGGCCCACTGCGTGCCCAAGCGAGCCGGGCCTAACGTTGGTAGCAGCCCACGCGGTCGGGCCCTAATCATTGCCCAAAACGCTAGCCCCTCAGCGCCGCCACCTCATGATGGAAGATGAACTAAGGTCGCGCCACCTCCTCCGTGGGCGCGGAGGCGCGAGAGGTCCTCGCCCGCCAATGGAGGGCACGCAGAGGAAGAGTCACGCAACGACCAATGGAGAGGTCGGGCGTTTCGAGGGCAGTCAAGTCAGATAAATAGAAGGAAAAGCGATGTTAGAAGGGTTAGCAATTTCATTGAATACAAAGGCTTGTAAACAATACTGCATGCGAGCGACTCTAGTGAAAGTATTGAGGAATCATTCCTCAGTGGACGAGATCTCATTAACGATCGAACCACGTAAAAAGCACAGGTGTTCTTTATTGCTTCATATAAATCTCGCATACCACATAGCTAGATTCATCATGTATCTTTCGGTAAGCCACGTCATATCTTAGCTGCCGGAAATGAGAGGCAGTACGCATGTGAATTTCTTGAAACGATGGGTATGAACTTGTTATTAATTAAACGTTGGGATATATTTACGAAAACGGCTAAATGTTATGATATATTCTGATATTTAGTATAGGTTAAATATAAATTTAAACCCTAAACTATACATGTTTAATCAAAAATATCTTGAACTTTCAAAAATATCAATTTAAACCCCAAACTATCATATTTGTATCAAAAATGCCCCTGTATTCAGGATAGTTTGGGGTTTAAATTGATACAAATATGATAGTTTGGGGTTTAAATTGATATTTTTGAAAGTACATGATATTTTTGATAAATCATGTATAGTTTAGAGTTTAAAATGGTATTTACCCTTTAGTATATATATGCATATATGTGCATTACTGTGAAGGAAGTATCAATGTTAGAAAATATTAATATATACATTAAAATAATGAATTTGTTTTAACAAACTTACAAATAAAATAAATAGTATGATATTTAAGACTCTTCATTATTCACAAATTGAACTAGAACTATGATTTTGGCCATGAATATATAATATTGAGGCATTTATAGCCCAACATGCATCACTATGTAAACATATATATATACATAATGACCATATCTTGCTCTACAGTTTTGATTTTAAATATCAGGATCTAGGGCAACATTGCAACAAGAAAAGAACCCCTGCGTGGGTTTACATTGTCGAATTGTGGTTAAGTTTTGAATTTGAAAATACTTTTAGTGTTGAAGCACCCAGAGAGTGATGGAGGCGGCCGTATCGCCAAGAAACACATTTCACTTTGCGAGTTTCAAGACTCTTTTCTAATCTTATTTAAAGATTTTAGTTGCTATGATCCAACTGCTTTTATTAAACTTAAACTTAAATTGCATTTTTTTAGTTCGTGAATAAAGACTTTATTAATAAAGTGATGATTCAAGTTAGCTGTAGATAGTGAGCTAAGTAGGATGTTGCACAATGATGCAATAGATGTTCGCGTGATGTATTATATTAACCTTACCAACGGTGGGAGAGAGAGAGAGAGATCTCAGTTACTATAAAAGGAAACAAAATTAAATTTCCATTACTTACTCATTGAATCATATATGTCCCAAATACAGCGGTAAAACAATCACTTGAAACGTGTTTTATTAAGCAAGGGCAAATCTTTTATTTTTTGCCAGTGAGCACCAAAAGAAAGACAAAAAAAAAAAAAGAAATAGAAAAAGAGAAAGAGAAAGAGAAAAGAAAGAAGAGAAAATGACACCAACTGAAACTTAGCATCATGGAAACAATCATCCCCAACATCACTTAATAAGCCATGACCATCCACAAGGCAGCCGTTACAGAAGCGGCCATCCACACCAAAGACCTGGGTGCGGGTGCCGCTGGGGCCCAACTCGTCGGTGCAGGCAGGGCACCCGCACTTACAGAGATGACGACCCTCATTCCTTCGGTGCAGTGACCCTCCTTGCCACAAATGTACCACCTCTTCCCGGGCGCGTCAAGGGTAATTTTGTCATTTCCGCTGTTGTAAGGGCCTCCTAGTAAACTCGAATTGGTGCAATTTCTGAAACCAGCTCCACTTACTTGAATCACATTGTGGTCTGGTGCACTATACTTGAAAGCTGCAACCATCACAATAGTTAGAAGATTACACATATATTAAGAGTTATTTGTAAGGCCTAATTGGAAGGCACGTAAAGGCATTGAACTTTTAGTAATAAATATAAATGTGAAAAAAACAAACAAATGATATCACAATTCTGAAGAATTCTAGATACACAAGAATTTATATCTGATGTCAAATATTTATATTAAACCTATATATGTTAAGTTACTAAATTATCTTTAAAATTTTATATAAGTAAGAATATTATACAGTAATAATCAAACTTTGTAAAAAAAAAATACACTTTATAATAATAATAATAATAATAATAACAGATAAATACAATACATTAAATATATAATAGGAATATAATAGACAAATAAAAAATTTAAAATAAGGCGCTTTTATAATAGGTAAAGATTATACTCAGTTAATGTTATGACACTTAAAAAAAAGAGTGAATATAGAAGTAAAACATACTTAAAGTGTCTCCAACATGGAAATCTTTCCCCGCCGCCCATTCAGTGTAGTTAACCTTAAATTTCCAACCATTATCATCTCCAACCGTATAATCCATGGCGAGAGATGGAGCCACAGCAGCTGCAACCATGATAGTGATCAAGAAAGCTTTCAACGCCATATCTTTCAAACTCGAGAAAGCTTCCTTAATCAGAGCTGTTAATTATTTCTATATATGTTGTTTGTTGGAGATAATGAAGAGTTGGAATTAATGTCATGTATTTATAGTGTTGTGAAATAGTATATACGATAGGAGAGTGTAAAGGAAGAAGATGAAATAGAATATTTGCCGGCTAAAAGCAGCAGAATATACACTAGCTTGTACTCTTGGTAATTTCCCCCTAACAATGCAATATGTCATTGCTGTAATAGATAGGTCAAAGATAGATAAGTCCAAAAAATATAGTGTTTACTTTCGGCTTTAACGAAGTATATTTAAAGTATTTAACAAGATAATCGGTTAGATCGAGGTTGTTTCATGAAACTAGATTAAAACTATCATTTGATTTCAGCGACAAAAGAATATCTTACGACTTCTAAATTGAAGAAAAAAAATATAATACTTATCTTTAATCCAAACGCAAAGAGGGGGCTTCATTTCCCTCGGGCCGGTAAAGCAGAGCTCTTCCTCAAAGAAGGTTAATAAGTAAGCCCGTGAGAGAATTGACTTGATTCATTCCCATTAAAAAGATCGAATTTGAGAAATTTTAATAATGAGAATAAAAATACTTAATTATGTATCTTATCAATCATGAAAAATAAACGTACTCTAAAAATAATCATTTTTACTTTATTTTAGATGAAATTAAGAACAATCTTATACATATCAATCATGAAAAATAAATGTTCTCTAAAACTATAATCATTTTTACTTTATTTTAGATTAAATTAAGGACAATCTTATTATGTATACTTATCTAACTAAACTTGCAACTACCTTAACCAAATGGTTAACTAGTCTTTGCGGTTAAGTTAGGCATGTAGCAGCATGTGGAATATATATGGATATCATATTATATTTTAACATTAATCGATATGCTTACATATAGTTTTATTTATTATTAAGATTACTTTATAATGTTAGAGTTGCTATTACTACGGATAACTAATTATTAATACAATTTATATTCACAAAAAATTGATACATCACTACAATGAACAATTTAAAAGTCCATGATCGTATGTAAGAAGTCTGTTGTTGTAAGATTATCTGTTGTCGCTAATAGACATGGGGCATTTAAACCCTACGGCTAATTGCTTGTTGTTTTCCTTATTTATAGAAAGTGTAACTTCTTGTTGCTAATCGAAAGAGAGGATTGAAGATCTAAGCCCCAAGGCGTGATTCAGATCTCTCTGAGACTAAGACAGGTAGATGAGCTCTAAGCCTTCTATGACGAATCCCTTTTTTCTTGTGATGTTATACAAGCCCGTTGTTATAAACCGATGTCGTATTCAAAAAACTTCTAAAATTAAAAGCCGTAGTTTCATTTAGATTCAGAACTCGTGCTCATTCTCTCATCCTCGGTTCGCCTCCTCTCCTAAACTCCCCCCTCACTGCACCACCACCACGCTTACCATCGCCACCACATGAACCCTACCACCTCACCTCTCACCGCACACCACCCTTCACAGCCGCTGCCATGCCACAATCACCCCTCGCCGCTGCTGCCACTCCCCTCACGCCGCTGCTTGATTTCGGAAAAATTTGTATTTCAGTGACAAGAAAAATCATGTACTCTATGTTTTTGCCGCAATTATATCTCTCAAAGCTATTGTTGTCATTGTCATCTGATTCTAAAGGCATTTACCAGCAGCAATTATGTTAGTCATAGCTATGGTGCAATATATGACAATTACCTGTCGAGGTTGCAATATAGTTATTTGTGTTGCTATTAAACAAAGAAAAGTAATCTCTGCTTCTTTTGGAATTTTGGTCTATTTCCTAATCCAATTCCGAATCTGTTGTTTTTATTTGAAATCTGTAATGGTTTTACAGAAAGCATACCGTTGTTTAGTTAACTATAATTCAGTCAAGCACTCGGAAATTTCGGTTATACCATATGAAGAGTGACTGTCAAATAGTTTCAGCTCTATGCTAGCTATTCAGTATAGCAAATAATATTACATCTATTTTGGTTGATCTTGTTTCATCTATAGTATGTTGCATGCATAAGCTTTTTAAATGAAATGGTATCATTACTGATCCTTTGATCTTTAATTCATGGTAACAGAACTCATATTTATATTATGAGATATAATCCTTGTTGTTTACTTCCAATGTTCACTTTTACATAATCTGTGTGATAATTCATGTCTTCCAAATTGAAGACATTATATGGCCTTCTTGATTTCCTAAACAGCCCCACCTAAACATGTTTGTTCTCAATAATATTCTTTGATATATCTCAGACCAGATGCGGTCAAGCTAGAAAAGTCGAGAAACATAAATTTCTGTTTCGACCTCGAGTACGAGGAGTAGCAGAAACTAACAAACCGAATAAACAGGGAAAAATTAGGAAGGGAACATACCTCAGAAGTTAGGATATAAATCTGGGTGCTTTAAGAATTAAAAACATCATTGAGTGCAGCGTCAATGAAACGACATCTGATCCGGGGACGAAGGAAAAGGATGAATGACGTGTCATCAACGCTGCACTCAGTGAGGTTTTCCACCCCTCAAATCTTGTTTCCTGCATTTTCTCCCTCAAGTGTTAATATAGTTCTTTCACAAAGTACCAAATTTGTGTACGTTTGTACTATTTTGTTACTGCATACACTTCTTGGATTTGTTGTACTAAAATAGGCATGTACTATGTTCCAGCATATTTCACCTGTTCCACTTGGCATTTATTTTATATTTGGAGATTCAACGCTTCTCGCAGTACTCACGTTCAATAACTGAGGCAGAAGTTTGAATTTGCACAAGCAATGGGATATAATGGGTTTGGTCATATTAGAGATTACCCATACTTTTTGTTTTGGGGTCCAACTAATTACAATTTAAAAATTTATGAAAAGAATTTTACAATTAAAATAGAAAATAAAGAAAAATTTTAATACAATCGCAATATGGTTTAAGTTACATCACAACATTAATGAAACAAATTAAAAGTAAACCTAGCAATCTCATTAGATTTCTTTTCAATTCTTCATATCTGAAATTTCATTAGCAAGAAGGAGTCGCTGCCATCCGCCGTGCTTCCTTCTTTGCCTCTCGGCTGATCGGTGGACAGCATGAAGCTTCCGTCGTCACTGAACTACAACAGCCATAGCTGCTTCCCTTCTCATTTTCTGGCGGAACAAACAGCAACAACATGCCATTGTCACCGAACCCAAACCATCATATTTGACTCCCTTCTCTCGGCCAGACAACAAACGGCGGAGAGCATTTGTTGCCGTTTCAACCGAGCAGCCACAACCGGCAATCATACGTGGCATTTTGGTCCAGTCACCCCTCTTACCCTCACATACATCAAACACATTTCATCTTCGGCTCATAGCAAAAGTCTTTTGTAGTTTTCCCCTTTCTTTTTATTATTAATTTCTTATTTAAGTTCATAGCAGATTATGCATACGTATATATGTGCTTCAAAAATTTGTGTTTGGGTTGGTTTTAGTGTGGGGAATCAAATTATATGGTATGTATGTATTGCAGAAAAAAAGCATAGTATAAAAATTGTAACTGTTGGAAATCGCGTGCATATATATATATTTTATATATGTGGTCAAGTTGTCAGGAAGCTACTTTTACCAAGATTTTGAGTGACGTAACGTTTAATTTTGTGAAATTAAATGGCATAGAATCGATCTACGCCCGAGTAGATGATCGTGGTGTATTCACATTCTCAAATCCGATTTCCGGTGAGTGAGAAATAATGGATCAAAGTTGGTTACTTAAACATGGAGTTATGTGATTAAGGGGATAAGCATGGATTAATTAATCCTTATCCCACATTGATTAATGTACCTTCATTAATTGTCTATATAAGTGGTTCATTGAACACTTAGTATAATTATGTGCACAAGTGACGGGTCGGAAAGCCCACGCCACAAGACACGCCGCCGCCGCCCGGCCGGTGCAGTGCAGTGCCGTCGCCCGCGCCACGCCGCGCCCGCCCGGCTCGGCTCCAGCCCGGTTCCGTGGTCCGTGGTCCGTGGATCTTGGATTTTGGCATTGGTCTTTGGGCTCGTTCGTGGGCTCGGTTCCGTGGCCCATTGCCCTATATTTTGGATCAATGTTTGATCGAGCCCAAAGATGGAGTTGGTCCGAGGCCCAACTCGTGTGGCCCAATCAGTTGGGCCTGCTGTGCGATGGAGTTGGTCCGAGGCCCAGCTCGTGTGGCCCAATCCGTTGTAGGGAAAACATATGTTAACCCTCGGCCCGAGGATCCATCTTGGGTGTTTAATTCACCATACATTGATTATAAACCTAGCATGCGTCTATATAATTAATCGCAACACGTAGGGGTTTTCTCGTGTTTACCTTTGGATCCATCGAGGTGGATCGAGCGGGATGAACGGATCGAGCGGTCGAGACTCGTGCTTTGACCTTACGGATCGTATCCGGTTGCCCAATCTCCAACGCCGAGTGAGGACGATCTATGGAGAATGCTTGGAAAACACCCAATGCTCTCTCACCAAAACCCACGAAAATTCTCTCTCAAAATACTATGAGATGTCCGAAAATAATGTGTGTATTATGTGAGCATCAACCTAGACTTTATCTCATACCTTATATTTATAATGCACTACCTTAATCCCATATGGAAATTACCATAATCCTATATGGAAAAATACCATAATCTCGTGATTATTTCCATACTCGTGATTATTACCATAATCTTATATGGAAAGGATCTATGCATATACCATAAATATAATAATATCCTTGTAGGATAAAGAGAATAAAATCTTTCCTTTGAGAGCTATAGGGCGCCGATTTCCACATGCTACGGGCCTCGGATGGACCACCCTGTGGATCAAATGCAAGGAATAAAGATGAGCCTCAAATAAATTAATTATCTTATGTTCAGCCCGAACATAAATTAATTTATAAACATTCGATCATGCCACTAGAGAAAGAATGTTGACTTACCCTTTATTACCGAAGTTGAGTCGGGCTTGCACTTAGACATTATGAATCCCGTATTTAAGATATCGAGCGTCCATTAATCATTTATAGCAATCGATCGCTTAAAATGATTAATAACTTCATTTCCTTAAGTAGTACCACTCAACCTTATTATTGTACTGAGCTAACTCAACTGCGGGGTTTAGTACAATAAACCTTTTGAGCTCCTTAAGGGACGTCATCATCCTAAGCGGATACGGTGACTCGACGAGATAACTAGCGTGACATACAAGATCGCCACCACCCAAGATGCGGAGAATCTTGGGTTAGAACATATAACCCTCACCCATAACAAGTCAAAGTGATGGTCAAGAACTCATACTCACCTAATACCTTATCGAGGTTTAGATCATCGTAAGTCACCGAGATCTTGGTTCTTCACGACGGTCGATAGAAGAACACATCTCATCGTGATCCTTCAATACGTCGAGACGCATCAAAGGCAGACAAGCAACTAAGTCAAGTCACTTCTTATCTATCTGCGACCTAAACCGACAACTCGTCCCTAAGTTATCTCGGTTGTGAAACTTTTATATCTCATTAAGTTTGACCAATCATACGGACTTTCGTGATCTTCTACACAATCGTATGATCTAACTTATATATGAGATAAGGGGACACAAATATATGCAATCAAGTATTCAATTCAGATAGGAGATTGTAATAGTGGTAACAGAAACATTGTATACAAGCTCAACCAAAGCGCTTTCAAGATACAACCAACAATCTCCCACTTATACTAAAGCAAACTTTTAGTATACAATGTGTCTCTACTAGCTATTACAAACAACCATCACTTTGCTTCTCCCACTTATACAAAAGTTTCCTTTCTAAGTGGGTGCCATCAAGCGCAATCCAAGTCCTCTAACGTGTCCATCGTAGACTTTTGCGGCGAGCTCTTCGTGAATGGATCCGCTAGATTTTCCGTCGATCAATCTTTTCAATCAGCACGTCCACCGTCTAACGATTTCTCGTATGACATGGTACTTTCTCTCTATGTGTTTGGTTGCCTTGTGGGTCCGTGGTTCCTTCGAGTTTGCATCGCACCGAGTTATCACGAGAACTATGATACTCTTGGGCAAACCGGTACCACATCTAGATCCGTGAGGTAGTTCTTGAACCATACAACCTCCTTAGAAGCCTCCGCGGCTACATATTCGCTTCCATGGTAGAGTCGCAATGCATCATTTGCTTGCACTCCGCCAGATACGGCTCCACCTCCCAAGGTAAACACATAGCCGAGGTTGACTTTTTCTCATCACGGTCACTTGGAAACCGAGTGCAGATAACCCAAAGGCATTAGACTATCCGCATGGTAAACCAGCTTTATAATCTCGAGTCCTTTTCGTGCTTGAGTATATGCTTCTCGCAGTCCAATGAGCTTGTCGTGGTTAGATCGATATCTAGCTACTATGCTCACCGCATAGCAGATATCGGGCCTCGTGCATAGATTGCGTACATGAGACTTCCCTACGGCGGAGCGTAAGGAACTTGTCTCATTCCTCTATCTCTTTGCGGTCATAGGTGATTGCGTCTTGAATAAAGGAACGCCTATGTCCGAAAGGTAGCAATCCTTTTTGGCGGTCGCATACTAAAGCGGTAATCACAAGATCAATGTAAGGCGCCGAGATAAGCTCAACATTTTCTTCTTGCGATCTCGGTAAACCTTGATCCCAAGAATGTACGCTGCATCTCCTAAGTCTTTCATTTGAAACCGATCGGATAGCCAACTCTTTACGTCGATATGACTTCACGTTGTTGCCAACTAGAAGGATGTCATCTACATAAAGTGCAAGAAATACCACATCACCGTTGACATCTAATGACACACACAACTCTCGCTAGGCAACTGGGTAAATCCATAGGACTTTACCACCTCGTCAAAGCGTAAGTTCCATGATCGGGAGGTTCGCTTAAGTCCATAAATGGACTTTAAGCTTCCATACTAGATGCTCTTCACCCTTTACCACATAACCTTCGAGGTTCTTTGCATATAGATGTCTCTACCTTCCTCAAGGTAACCGCTTAGAAAAGCGGTTTTAACATCCATTGCCAAACCTCTGGGTTGAGTGGGCTGCTATGGCGTAAGAATTCGATGGACTTGAGCATTGCTACGGCGAAAAGATCTCATCGAAATCGATGCCTTCAACTGAGTGTACCCTTTCGACACAAGCCCGGCTTTGAAAGCGAAACCTCTCCATCGGAATCTCTTCCTCTTGTATATCCACTTACTACCTATGGCTTCCTTGCCATCCGGTAGAGGTGTCTTTCATATACATCCATAGCGTTATGGACTCCATTTCTAAGTCCATAGCGGTGTGCCATGATCTTGCATCAATATCTTGTATCGCCTCCTTGTATGTCCATGGGTCGATTATTGCATGTTAAATCTGCTTGGGACTAAACCAAGATTCACCCACGAACATAAATCGCTCGGGTTGACGAACAACCTCCCACTACTGACGAGGTTCTACAGCACAATGGCAACGGTGGGTGCAGATACTTGTGGTTCTCTAACTTGCACAACTTGTTGTGTAGGTACCACTATGACAGTCGGTATCTCCGGTGGAACTCGACCCACTTCAATTTCTTGAAGTATCGGTGTCGATCCTCCCACTAGACTCGACATCTCGCACCTTTGGCCTATTCGGTGGTGGAATACGATCATCTTCTAATTCTTGAAGAATGATTTCAACTTTGGATTTATGATTTTCATGTAGTACTCTTCAAGAATCGAGCATTAGTGCTAATAATGACCTTCCGATCCTTGGGACTATAGAATAAACCACCTTCGTCCTCTAGGATAGCCAATAAATGACGCTGCGTCGGATCTAGCCTCCAACTTGTCGCCCTTCTTGTTCAAAGACGTGTCTTTCGCCCCATATCCTTATGTGGCTTAAACTGAGCCTTGTGCCCAAACCACAACTCGAAAGGGTCTTTTCGGTCGACTTGGACGGTACTAGATTTAGCAAGTATGCCGCCGTCTCTAAGGCATACCCCGTAACGAAATAGGCAATGTAGCATAACTCATCATAGATCTAACTATTTCCAAAAGAGTCCTATTTCTTCGCCTCGACACACCATTTCTTTGTGGTGTGTCGGTGAAGTCTTGTTGGGATGTAATCCCACACTTCACTAGATAGTCCATAAACTCGTTCTCGAGGTATTCGCCACCGCGATCGAGCCTTGATGACTTGATAGCTTCGCCTCCACTCCGCCTTAAACTCTTTGAATTTCTCAAAGCATTGAGACTGCGGTGAAGCGGTATACGTATCCGCACTCGAGTAATCGTCAATGAAAGTGACAAAATACTGTACCTCCACGAGCTTGTGTGGACATCGTCCACACAGTCGAATGAACTAACTCCAACATTTCTTTGGCTCTATAACCCTTCGCTTTGAAGGTGCAGTCGACATCTTACCTTCTATACAGATTCGCAGATGGGAAGCGAGTAACCGTGAGTTTACCCAACGCCCATTCTTAGCGGTCTTTGGATCCTATTTAGATTGATGTGACCTAATCTAAGATGCCATAGAAAAGTAGAGTCATCTTCTAAGAAAACTTTCTCTTTTAGGGTTTGATGAAGATGCAACACGCTTATAGGTATTATGTTTGGCGAAATAGTATAAAGCTTAATTATATAACGTACAACACGGATAACTTCGTCATTTCTTATGATAGAAACACCACTATCAAAAATAATGTAATATCCATGAGTAAATAATTTCAAAGCAGAAACAAGGTTCATAGAAAATCCAGCACATATAAAACGTCTTTTAAAACTAAAGCTGTTTTCTCAAAACATAAAGTAACATCTCCAACTGCAACGGCCTCGACTTTTGCGGCTTCCCATGGAGATCGTTATCTCTCCATCAAACAGCCTCCTTGTCCGCAGGAACCCCGCAGGTGTAACAAACATGATCGATTGCCAGATCTACTACCCAAGAATGGGTAGAACAAGTCGCTAAACATGTTTCGTTACTAAAGCAAGCGGCGCACCTTGAGCCTTGAGCATAGGGCACTTGGCCTCCAATGCCCGTCTTACAAGACTTGAAGCACTTGCCTTCTCCTTCGCTTCTTCAAGCCTCCGGTGGCAACCATGTTCTTGCTCCCATTACTCCCACTATTTCCTCGCCTCTACCACCTTTGGTACCCTTTTCTATTTCCATTTTGCAACGAAAATTTTGGGCCCTTAGATGTGCTAGCAAGAGCATGTGCTCCTTTTCCCATAACTCCTTCCGCGTACCACGAGATCATTAAGCAACCGACTAAGTGTAAACTCGGTCTTGCTCATGATCGCATTTCGAAAGTTCTCAAAAGACTTGGCGGTGTATTGAGGATGATATCGACCTTGGCTCACCGTCAATACCTCCTCCTAACCGATCAAGACTATCCATGAGATGAGTCATGTGGGTGACATGTTCATGGACCGAACTTCCTTCTTCCATCTTACACGCCAAGATTTCTCTCATTGTGTGGAAGCGGATCGTCCGATCCGATTGCCCAAACTTACCTCGAGACTTGACCAAATATCGTCGCGTCTACCATCGATCGATCTTTGCGCAATGCAAGCCTTTGGACATCGTAGTCATCATATAGCATTTAGCCATATTGTTTGACTTATTCCAAAGTCCGCTTGACTCTCGTTGCTCATTAGTCGTCGCACACGAAGTGGCATCGGGTTTAGGAATAGTGAGAACAAACATGTGTTCTTCAAATGATAAGAACATATTCCATGTTTCGTTTCCACTCGATAAAATTTGGACGGATAACGGATTTGTGCGAGCATATTGATAATCGCGTAAGAGACATATCAAACGATAATGTAAACACATAAGCATACGATCGCAAATAATTCGTAATAATAATATTGTAACCTTTTGATAAAACAATATTAACCTCCAACCGCCCAAGGAATTCCACATGCAAGCCACGCGTGTGGACGTTTACACATGAACCCCTCGACCAGACTAAAATATACCTTTTAGTCGTTTAATTTCAATCCATGTCAACTTATTGACATCGCGTCGTTTAGCGTTCAAAATAAATTTATAACCTATTGCCCATCACGCGTAGCGGCGATAAGTATAGGGTCGATCCCACGAGGTTGGTGTAGCAATCTCGATGTCGCGATGTCACTTAAAAGGGATGAGGATGGTGTAATTATTTTGATCACTATAGTTAGTGTAGGCTCAAACAGGCTCATCAAAGGATAATAAAATAACAGGTTAGTGTTTGGATAGTGTATAGGCTAAGAAAAGAATGCCTAATATCATCTCATAATTCTTAAGCACATCAATGCAACCTCGAAAAAGAACCATAGCAAGTTCTAGAGAAACACATGTTATTTCAAACTATTCACACAGAAAGAAACAAGACTGAAGAATTATGACAGTCAAAAGCTCAAGTCTCACAGGTTTCAAAAGTGTGATCAAGTTCTCAAAGGCTCAATGCTCACAATGGTCATAACATGCTTCGTCTCACAAAATCGCCATAATAAATTTTTCTAAAACAATTCTCATCATCCATTGTCGTCATTCAACTCAACCCACAAAACTGACACAAAACCCAAACAAGAAAGACAAAACAAAACAAAACAAAACAAAACAAAACAAAACAAAACAAAACAAAAACAAAACAAAAACGAAAAACAAAACAAAGGAAAACATTGGGTTACCTCCCAACAAGTGCTAAATTTAAATGTCTTTAGCTGAACCATTTCATACCGATCAATCGGCGTTTTGACAGTGCAGACTTCTTCCCAACTCGTGCTTGCCTCGATATTTCGCATTGACCGCAGACCACCACCGAGTATGGAAGTGGCCCCCAAACTTGAACAAGACACTCGGAGTTCCATGCCGAGTCCATCTTTTCTTCCTAGCACCATTGTCAATCGGCCGGTTGACATCCAAGCTCGAGATTTGGCTAGGCGCCACGGTAGTGATTGCCGACACTCTTCCCGCTCACGGATTATCGTGTTGCTTGATGGAGTCATAGATTGAAATTTTAACTCCTCATCGTTGACACGAAATGTCAAATCGCCCCGCACATCAATTAAAGCACGACCGGGTTGCTAGAAAAGGCCGACCAAGATTAGTGGTTGGTGTTTAAATTGGGAATGTCAGAATAACAAAATCGGCGGGAAAAACAAAACCCGAATCCTTACCAACACATCTTCAACTATGCCCTTAGGATATGCAAGCGACACATCACACCATCATTAATGAAATTGAGGTCTTCGGTTTGCCCGGCTCAAGCGATTGAACACATTTAACGGCATCGATTTATGCTCGCCCGGATCACATAAAACATTGGGGAAGGTGTTCCGGCGATCTCGCACTCAAAGTAAAGCTCCCGGATCCTTTTGCTTGGCCGCAACTTCTCTGCAAGATAGCACTGCATTCTTGTAGAGGTTGATCTTGTCAAATTTTCCCAACTTTTCTTATTCGCCAACGCATCCTTGAGAAATTTGACGATCCGGGCATATTCTAAGCGCATCAAAAGAGGAAGATTAATGTTCACTACGAAAAATCTCTTTGAAGCGGCGTACTCCTCATCATATTTCGCTTTCCTAAAACGCTCGGGAAAGCGGGGTGTAGGCTTTGGCAAGATCGATCATTCGCGACTTTGGTTGCGCGATTTCCTCTCTTTCTTCTCTCGCGAACGCCCTCTTCCTTCTCGCGAGGCGCCGCCCGATCTTCACGTTAGGAGTCCGCAAACTTCCCTCGCGATGGCTTGTCGCGAGGCCTTCTCTGTCAGTGTTCGCGAATTTACCTCGCGAGTCTTTCTCTCTGGACTCCCTCGCGACGAGCTCCCCGCCTTCCTTCGCGACCTCTTGTCGCGATGATTCATCGCGAGGTAATGGCGCGACGTCTCCGTCTTTGTTCGCGACCTCTTCCTCGCTATACTTACTCGCGAGGCGAGAATTTGCTCTCCCTCGTATGATCCTCTTGGTCCCTTTGGTACTCCGGATAATTTATGTAGCTCTTCCACTTCTCGTATGAATAGCATTGACTTGATTCTGAGGTATATGATTCTTAGGATTACATTCGGTGTTGCTTGGGAATTGTCCTTGCACATGCGTTCCAGCTCTTTCATTGGCCATCTGTCCCCTTGGTTCTCCAACATCTTTACTTGTTTTCCAAGGGCTATCCTTTGTATTGTTGATGGCGTTGACCGTGCTCTCAGGCGTTCATCATATTCCCAGTTCTTTGGATTCGAATATTCACGAGTCACCATTTGTTGGTGACTCGTTGCTATCTAGCGATTGCTCGCCAACAATTGTTGCATCATATCCTCAATGCTCGGCTTCTTGGGCTCCACAATAATTCCATTATTAACAGCAAAACCGGTGGTAATTCTTTGAGCGTTAGCAGCGTTAGCATAGGAAAAATTGGGATGATTCCTATTGTTGGGATGATAGGCGGATTCCCACCGATTCCCAGCCATTACTCCTTGGTTCAAAATTGAACCTCTTGATATTATGCGCCACGGCCACAATCATCCGCCCTTCCTCTCAACAGACTCTTCCGCAGAGTTGTGAACTTCTAACAAGTCATCATACTTGTCATCCAACTCTACACAGCCCACTCTTACGATCTACTGTCTCCATCGGCCATTGATAGCTATTGGATGCCATCTCCTCAATAATTCTCAACGCCGTCTATTCCACGATTGAGCGGGCATCCTCACCGACGATCTACAATGCTCGGTGTTAGCACCGAGTCCACCATAAAATTGCGTTTTATCGCTCGGTGAAAACCCGTGTCTGTGGACACTTTCGGAGCAAGTTTACGAATCGTTCCGGGCACCGAACAATGACTCGTCTCCCAACCGTGAAAATGGGAGATCTCGGCAATGATCTTGAGCCTGGCGGTGGAAAATATTTAGGCGAAATTTTCACGGAGTCTGCTCCCACGTGATAATCTCGATCATCCAGCTCTTAAACCGGTCTTTCGCTTGACTCGCCGGAACCGAACATCCGGATCCGGATGGTATCGGTAAACCTTCTGATTACGTTTGATAGTATCGCATATATCGAAGCGAACTTCAAGTGAGCATTGGGGTCTTGATGACCCTCCCCAAACCTTTCTGCTTGTATCATGCGCGATGAGGCGGTGCTTTAACTCAAAATTATTGGCATTGACATTGGCCCTCCACCTTGGGCGATCCGTAGGTGGTATACGTGGTTGGCGGTAAGGGCGTGCTCGACCACCCATCGGCCCATTCGATTATTCAACGCCTTGATTGGCGTTGCATTCTTCGCTAACATCTCCTCCATTTCGGCCATCCGATCGTGCCGCTGCCTATCGCCATCGTCATTGTCTTCTTTCTCGACTCTCTTATGTGATCTTTCGATCTCAAGATCGAGGAATAATTTCTTTCCTGGGATCTTGTAATCATCTGCACGGAGAGATAAAAATAAAATCGGATCGAGAAGCAACACGTAAATAATAAGATCTTTTTTATTTTCTATTTTAATTTTATTTTTTTATTTTTAAGCGCTGAATTAATAACTACAATCCGGAAAATTATCCTTGTGAAATCTAAACAGGTCCCGACACGGCGCTAAAATTTGATCGCTAATATTCCTACCAAAATAAATTGATAGTAAAAGCAAAGCAAGTATATATATCGATCCACAGGATCTGCGACTCGAGAACACGACAAGTAATTAACACGAATCTTTATTATTATCCAGACAACAAAATATCGAGAGAATATAATAAAACTAGACTCGAAAATAAAGATAGGAATAAAACTCGGATATAAAGATCGATCCTAGGGATGTACTTAACCTAACCAAATTCACACAATTTACCTATTAATCATTCACCAATTTAATCCACATTCATATGAAGGATCACTAATGTAACTATAGTTTCCGCCAGATGACCTATAGTAGTAGGTTAGCCTAAACTCTATCTCCGTCGGGTCTCAAGAGAAAGTTTAATTACCAAAAGCACACAAAGATTTAACCTCCCACTATTTCACCTATCTCCGTCGGGTCTCAAGGCAAAAGCGTATTATAAATTCCGATATCGATTATGCAATTAATTCCGCCAAGACATCAATCACATAACTAGCATGCATCAATATTGGCGGATACCAACACATGAGAATTAAACCCAAGAATTATAAATCATGAATGGGACGGCAAAACAAGATCAGCAGTTAATTATATAAATCTAGTTAGACATACAAACCCTAGGATCAATCTGAAATTTAGCTACGCATAATTAAAATAACAAAAAATAAATAAAGAAGAATAACATAAACTGAATTAAATAAATAAAACCGTAGAATTCGCAAGAACAATTAGTAGCGACTTGAATTAGGAAGAAAACCAATTCTAAAACTAAACTATGAAATTGGAATGAAAATACTTAAAGTAAAAGCTAAACTAAATTAAGCGGAAAAGAACTTGCAAAAGAAAATAAAGAAGAATTTGTGTTACGCTATGGAATGGTGTAGAAAACTACTCGCTTCTCTCCTTTTATAATGAGTCATGGCGCCTTTTCTCCTCAATCCCGTTTCTCGACTCCAAATAGATATCTCGCGACCTAGGGCCTCATGAGGCTGCGTGCTTCATTCCCCGAAGACATGTCGAGAGGCAATCAAAAGTGCTGAAATTTCGGCCTTCCTCGCGACCCGGCATCGCGACCAGCGGTCGCGAGCGTTCTCGCGAGGCGTAATTCTCTTGGCGACTTCGCCGTTCGCTCCGTTCTCTCGTTCGGACTCCGGTGCGATCCGTTTGCGCCTACGGACCCTATCGAGATGATATTTAACATAGTACACTTTGCACATCAATATTTTTCAAATCCATTACGTCATATTCAACGTCGTTTTCAAGCTTCTTCTTCACGCCGAGCTTGCGATTGAGCTATTGATTCCTCTTTATCGTGATCCACCTTTTGACATTAAAACCTATGCTAAAATGACATGAAATACACACGGCATAATATCTTCCAAGGTAAACATAAATATATCAAAAGACAACTCAAAAGATCACTTATCACTTAGAAACGAAGCGAATAAAGCCTTTATAAATCATGTAAAATGAGCTTATCGGTGACCCCGTTGTCACGCATCACGCCCACCACGCACCCCTCCAAATCTATCCTTTCGTGTAAAGAAGGCAAGGGACACCCTATGCAAACTATCTAACCCGTAATGCCCACTTGCGAGGACACCTCGATACATGCGAGACCGGCGGCGTTATGACCTAAACAGACCGGTATTGGCAAAGGCAGCTTCTATGACTACTCAACTCGCCCACACCAGTCGTACTATTTGGGGTGCGGGACACCCGACACCTTAATCAATTATTACTTGCAACCTCCCTTACCCACTATGTTATTTGCAACTAACACACCGAGTTTGGTTAAGTTATATAATGCCGGGACCTAGTCTTCGGGAACACACGCATGTAGATCGTAATGCCTACTTAGACCTCTCGAGTTATATTAATCATGCTCCACTTAGTCACGCCCAAACCGTAATAAAGACTTAGCTAGACATAAAATAAATAAACATGCAATGCTTAATTGAAACCATAATCAAAGCGGAACCAACTTACTATTAATTGAGCGAAATAAAGCAGCGAGCCCAAAGTGTCGCCAAAACATCTGAATAGCAAAATAATAAGTGTTTGCCCAAGGGACTTAATGTGCGTGGTGGTGGGGTGTGATTATAATTGAGATCAAAGAAAACAGGATCAAGAGTGTGGGCGGAAGAGCGCGCAAGTCGCGCCTTCGTCCATATATATAGGTCTGCAGAGATCGGCGATGGTTTATGGCCCATGGGCTGGACAATCTGGTAGGTTTTCCTTGTTGATCGGTGCTCTTTCCTTGCCCAGACGGATCCGAGGCGATCTCCTCCGGATATCATGAGATTCGGTGTCGTAGCATCCTTTCGGATTTAGCGAGATTCGCCCGGATCTCGCGTGATCTCGCCCATTAGTTCTCCTCCGCCTCTCTTGCCTCTTTCTTCTTCTTGGTCTCGCCGCCTTCTTCACTTCCGTTTGCCCATTAGCCTACCCTTCCGAGATTGAACTTGCGGTGCAGAAGGAGGTCACGCCGTGAAACGGAACACCATCGGAGTTTGAAGCCCGGTGCGTGAGCTGGGCTCCTTGTGCCTCGAGGTGCATCGTATCTCTATTCACCCGCCAAGCAAGTTCCACTCCTTCTTGCCCATTTACGCCTCGCCTTACTCCTGCAGACCAATGTGTCCTCCCGGACACAAAACACAACAAGAAAGACACAAAGACTCGATCTGAACCTAGACAAGACACCACGAAAAAAGAGCACAAAACTTGGGCTCGTCACACGCACACACTTTAAACATGCTTGTCCTCAAGCATGCACGCGTAATTGCCCAAGACAAAAGAAAGAAAGAAAGAACAGACTCAAAAGTAAAAGGTCGAGACATTTCCACCGGCGGGATATCTCGCCAATATAAGCTTCATCGAACAAACAAGTAATTCAAGTTGACTCCATTCAAGCAACGACCATCAAACAATTCAAAATCTGAATTTGAGCATATTGGGCATTTTCCTTACCAACACTCTGCACTCTTGTGTATGGGCTAGTGTATACCCTCGTGACATCTTTCATTTCGACTATGCCACAGTCATGTGTGCCTCTACCATCTCCACCGTTTAGACAAAGTTTTAAACATTCATCCTTAGGTCTTTTATTTGGTTGTAATGGGCTTAAGACATAGGTGGAATTTTTTCGAACGAGGCTAAGGTCATTATGGACTCGAGTTCGAGGAATTTATTTTGTCCTCCATGGATTTCCTTTCGCCTTTTTCTTACAGCCTCAAGACAACCATCTTAGACTTCATCAATATATATTCTTTTATTTCAAGTCCTTCATTTTCTTTCGATTCGGTACCTTCTTTATATTGGGCATTTTGCCCATTTCTTTGAAATTCGTAAACCCTTTTTTCTTGCCCATTACTGAGGCTCTTTGTTCTTCCCGTGCCCTTCTCTTCTATTAGCCCCGAGTCTAATCGACCGGCAGCTTCTTTTTCAGGCTAATTTAAGCGAGTGAAAGAAATCATTAAGCTCAAGGGGCTGAACGAGGATTAAGATGGGTGGGACATTTTGGCTCGATGGGCTATTTGAAAGAAAAATTGCCTAAGTCATCTAAATGTTTTAACTAAGTCAATAAGGCCTCGATTTAAGACGCACGCAAGTTCTAGCAAAGCCTAATGAAGATGTCAATAATCACATAAGAAAGGAAACCTGTGTTGATCAAGATACAACAGCTTAAGCTCAATTCTCACCATGTGTGCTCAAATTCAATTCGCCATCCTTATTTACATCGGTCATGCTCAAACGTAATTTCTAAAACTACTCGTGATTATTCACAACAAAGCAAAATACGTGACAATCAATCCCACCAATTTACACATGCCAACCGACACAAAAACGAAAACCCTCCTGACTCACACACTTTGCGCTGAGCAAAGTGGGTGAACGAGGAGGAACACAAACAAAGAACAACGAAACGAATCGAAAGCAGGTGGCCCCCACTCACACACTTCGCCTTGGGCAAAGTGGGTCGAGTGGGACCGACTCTCTTAACTCAAACAAACGAACAGACGCAACCTCTTCCTCACACACTTTGCCTTGGGCAAAGTGGGTGAGAAAGGGTTGACCACCAACAACAACAAAACAAAAACAAAAGATAAACAACAAAATAAAAACAAACAAACACAACAAAACAAAACAAAAACAAAAAGGGAGGACAAATCGTCGAGGAAGTGGATACCGAATCCAACAGGCAAAGAAGGCTAGGTGGCATCATGGGTTTCTTTCATTGTTCCTCCATCCCGTCAAGCGGGTTGATGTCATCATCCTCCTCGCTATCCGGAGGATTCCCGTAATTATACCAACACAACACCACACGCAAAACAGGGCAAAGCCAACTAAAACAAAAAGAAACAACAAAGAAAGCAAATAAAATACCAGTCGCTTCCTCGCCGCTTTGTTATCGCTGGCTCGACTGCACCTCTTCATTACCCTTCCCGTCGGGCTTCAGACTCACGCAGTCCACGGATCTATCTCGTGATGCCTATAGTAAGCCTTCAGACGTCCATCGACCTTGAAGGTCTTTCTTGTCTTCGTGTCCACCTCGGATACCCATTCGAAATCGAAGTTTTGACTTCATACGGTCCGCACCACTTTCTTGTTAACTTGCTCGCATTAATTTAAATCGAGACGGCATAAAGCACCAATTGACCTTGCTCGAATGCCTCGCTTTGATATCATTCGGATGCTCCATGGCCTTGAAGATGTTAAAGGTCACCGTCTCGCCGTCAATTCACGTGTTAACTCGCCGTGTCGCAATCAATCCCGGTTCTAGCCGCCTTCACGAATGGTCGCCCAATAACATAATCGAGGATTTGTTATCCATCGTGCCCATATCCGTAACGAAGTCCGCTGGAAATACGAGTTCTTCCACTTTGACCAATACGCCTTCGATGATTCCTTTCGATGTAGGCGCTGACCCGTCACTAATTCGATAACCACCGTGTTGGCTTCGTGGTTCCTACTTTTAATTCGTTGAACATCGACAAGGGCATGACGCTTATAGATGCCCCCAACCAAAGATGGCCCTTTCGATCCTCGCTCGCTTATTACGCAGAGGAATGAAAACATCCTCGATCTCCACACTTCTGCATTTCACCGTAGGATCATGGATACATTCTCTCCCACTGAATTTTCAGATCACCTTTGTATTTCACCTTTCTCGTGCACAATTCTTTCATGAACTTTGCCCATTTCGCATCGTGCCTGAGCGGTGATGAGCGGTATATTAATTTCCACCTTTTGAAACACGCGATATATCTCGCTCATTTCTTCCTCTCTCCTTCTTCGCCAATCACTCGAGCGAGGTAAAACCCAGGATTAGGTTTGACATAGGTCGCTCAATGATTGCCTCTTCTTTTCTATCTTTCCTTGGGCACCTCTAGATCATCACATCTCGACCATTGTGTTCGTGAGATCTTCCACTTCAGCGTGTCTGCTGCGTCTTAGGCATGAAAACTTTCTCTCGCGCTTCTTCCCACTTTGGCTACAAGATTCTGGCTAACTCATTTACCTCCACTTGAGGAGGTAAATTCCTCGCTTCTTCTCAAGACGAGTTACGGTGGCGTCAATTGGGAAACTTGGTTCCCAAGGCTGGAGGGCTCCTCTGTCTCGACCTTGAATTTCTCGCTCTCTTGTTGAGCCTTCACATTTTCTCGTGCCATAGTGTGCAAGTTCGCCAACGATGGCCCACCGCTTGATCACGCCTGATTATTTCGTATGGTCGTTGTTGTCCCGCCTCCGCATCGCCGTTGTTGTCCCGCCCCTGTCGGTTGTTAGACCACCTAAAGTTTTCGTGGTTCCTCCATCCCGGGTTGTAGGTCCGAGAGTTTGATCATATCTCCTCCGTCAGTATTGCATTACCATTCTCGACCCACCGCATCGACTTCTTCTTCTTCAAACAAGGGCATCGATCCGTGTGATGTCACGGCAACAGCATATTTGGCAAACTTAGCTTTTGCCCTTGCCTCGGTCCCGTCCCGTCCCTGTTGGTTATGAACTTGTCGAACAAAGTTACGTAGTTTATCCAATTGGTCTCCATGGTTGAAGGAAGAAGCTGCCGCTTCAGAACTTCTCCTCCTTCGCCTCTGCTTTCTTCTACCATCTCACCCAAGCCTAAAGGCTTCATCGGGAACTTTATTCAAGATTGATCCTCCACAAGTCGCATTCACCCAAATTTTCTCTTGCCCTCAACCCGCCATGAAATATCGATCGATCATGATCCGAATTTGATGTTGAGGGCATTTCGCTCCGCAACTGCTTAAACCTTCCCCAAGAATCATAAAGGTCTCTCCGTGCCCATTTTGATGTCGCTATCCTTTTCCTCATGTTCAATACGGGCGGCGGAAAATACTCGAGGAACTTCGGTGAAGTTGTGCCCACGTGGTCACACTTCCAACGGGCAGGTGTGTAGAGCCATTCTCGCCCCATCATGCAGAGAGGGGGAACGACACTAATCTCACATACTCTCCAAGATTTTCATTGCGCGGATAGTCCCACACGCCATCTCAAAATCTTGTAATGTTGTGGATCCTCCCGGGCATGTCATCGAATCGGGAGGATTTGGACGAAGGAATGCTTCATCTCCCGCCGCTATTGATCGCGGGCAAAGTGATGCCCGTTGGCCTCGTGTTCGGTTGTTGGGAACACCATTTCCTCAATGTTCGCTCTACTTGTGGTTGTTCACCCATCGTGTTCTCTCCGGGTTTCTTCTCGATTAGCAGCCCCCGCGCTTGCCGCCTCCTCCATCGCCGCTTCTCCTCCGCCTTGCGTGTTTCTCGATCTCGTGATCGCATAAAGTTCTCCGTTCTCTCCCGCAAGGTTGGGTCGAGCATACAATAAAGAAAGCAATATAAATTCAAGAAATAGAGATACTCATCGAATGCGCAACTCAAGCAACGGCGCCAACTCGACACCTGTCGCTTAGCGCTCAAAATAAATTTATAACCTATTGCCCATCACAGCGTAGCCGGCGATAAGTATAGGGTCGATCCCACGAGGAGTTGGTGTAGCAATCTCGATGTCACGATGTCACTCAAAGGGATGAGGATGGTGTAATTATCTCGATCACTATAGGTATGACTAAAGTAACACGAAACAATCTCAACGGAATATCAAATAATAACGAATCTAGCTTGGGCAACAACTCGGTGAAGACGATTAACACTCGGCCATAGGTGCAAAGATTTTCTCTACATGACACGCATCAACCGGTTATAAGAGACATACGTCGTGACCCCGTTGTCACGCCACGCCTACCTACACACCCCTCCAAATCTATTCTTTCTGTAAAGAAAGGCAAGGACACCCTATGCAAACTATCTAACCCGTAATGCCCACGCACGAGGACACCTCAAGACATGCGAGACCCACAGGGCAAGTATGACCTAGACAGCACCCAGATTGGCAAAGGCAATGCATGACTACTCCAACTCGCCCACACCAACAGATTATTTAGGGTGCGGGACACCGACACCTTAATCCAATTATTACTTGCAACCTCCCTTACCCACTATGTTATTTGCAACCAACACACCGAGTTTGTTAAGTTATATAATGCCGGGACCAAGTGCTTGAGGAACACACGCATGCGATCGTAATGCCTTACTTAGACCTCTCGAGTTATATTAATCATGCTCCACTTAGTCACGCCCAAACCGTAATAAAGACTTAGCTAGACATAAAATAAATAAACATGCAATGCTTAATTGAAACCATAATCAAACGGAACCAACTTACTATTAATTGAACGAATAGAAACCATGAGCCCAAAGTGCATAGCCAAAAACATACGAATAGCAAAATAATAAGTGTTTGCCCGAAAGGACTTAATGTACGTGGTGGTGGGGTGTGATTATAATTCGATGCAAAGAAAACAGATCAAGAGTGGAGCGGAAGAGGCGACAAGTCGCGCCTTCATCCATATATAGGTCTGAGAGATCGGCGATGGTTTACGGCCCATGGGCTGGACAATCAGTAGGTTTTCCTTGTTGATCGGCGCCTTTCCTTGCCCGTGACGGATCCGAGGCGATCTCCTCCGGATATCATGAGATTCGGTGTCACAAGCATCCTTTCCGATTTAGCGAGATTCGCCCGCATCTCGCAGATCTCGCCCATTAGTTCTCCCTCCGCCTCGCCCTCTCTTCTTCTTCGGTCTCGCCGCCTTCTTCACTCCGTTTGCCCATTAGCCTACCCTTCGGAGATTGAACTTGTGCGGTGCAGTAAGGAGGTCACCGTGAAACGGAACAGCCACTCGGAGTTTGAAGCCCGGTGTGATCTAGCTCCTTCGTGCCCTCGAGGTGCATCGTATCTCTATTCACCCGCCAAGCAAGTTCCACTCCTTCTGCCCATTTACGCCTCGCCTTACTCCCCTCGAGACCAATGTGTCCTCCCCACACAAAACACAACAAGAAAGACACAAAGACTCGATCTAGACCTAGACAAGACACGTAAAAGAGCACAAAACTTGGGCTCGTCACTTATCCTTATGACAAATGAAATTAATGATTGGACCTTACTAGACCACATCACTATCGCAAGAAGGACTTGGCGGAAGTTGTACTTGAGGTGATGTCTAAGCATTGACCACAATTTTAATAAATAGAAATGAATTCTTAGAATTGGCATACTCACTCGGACCATACCGCCCAATTCAAATTCTTTTGTTATCTCATTTTATATCTATCTCTAGAGAACTTATGAAAATCGCACATAAGCTTAATGCGCGTGTCGCGTTTACACATGAAACTCCCACTTCTCAATAGATTTAAAATGTTTTATTTAGAAATCTCATCTAACAAACTTATGATAAAGCAGTGCAAGCAAGCCAGCGTGTGGATCGTTTACTCACGATCGCCTCACTTTGTTTAGAGATCAAAAGTGGAGGTCTTGACATTTTAATTTGAAAAATTAATATGTCGGTTTGCTTGCTTAGTCTTTTTATTCAAAAGGTTTGTCCATGCAGATCACGTAATCTAGCATGTTTTTCTATAGAACTCAACATGTAAAACATGCTCGCATGTAATTCTAAAATATGCTTGATAAACGCTGATAAACCTAGCATGCTTACTATGCGCATCCAATTACGTAAAACACTTAAGGTTAGTCAACGTAATATAAACATACATAGCGTGCTCTTGCATAATTTAAACATCCACGACATGCATATGAACGATAAAAATAAAATAAAACGCTCATCGCGACCCAATCGTGAAACCCGTGACATTTAAATCTAATCTATTACATAGATTTACAAAGTACGTAATTAAACTTCAAAACGGGCCTCGCGTGCACCCGCACGGACCGGATTCAACAATGGGCCTCGCGTGCACGGGCACGGACCGGATTCTCCGGGTTCGAGCCGAGTGCGGGTCCGGGTCGGCCCAATCTGTCTTGGGCGGGCGTGCTGAGGCAAAGCCCACCAGCGCGTCGACCTGCGTGCGCCGCTTTGCCCGCGTGTTCTCGCGGGCTACCGCGATCGCTAATGCGACCGCGACCGTCGAAAGCACGCTGCGCGGCCACGCCCGGCGCCGAACATCCGCCGAGATGTCGTCGCCCGTGGCGAAACTCACGACCATGATGCGCTTCGCATGCCGCCGGTTTCTTCTTTGCGACCGCGCGCGTCGCCGCTCGCTAGCTCGCTCGCTTCGCTTTGGCCGAATCTCGCGACCGATCGCTTCGCTCGCGTGGCGCCGAGGATCTCGTCTTGTGACGCGACGCCCGTCGCCCGCGGCCCTCGCGATCGCCCTCGCGACCGCGAGGCTTGCTCGCGAGAAACCGCCCGAGGGACTGCCGAGAGACCTGTTTTACCCGTCGTTTCGTTCTTCGTTCTTTCGTCTTCGTTCTTCTTTTACAGATAAGATTTACAGAATAAAATCTAATCTAACCACGGATTTTCTCGTGGTGTAAAAACAAAACCAACAAAATAATAAACGAGCCACGATGAACGACAGATCCACAATTAATAAAACGCACGTAATAATCAAACGTGAATTAATCCAACAGAGCCAAGATTCGATCCTGTGCTCGATACCAAGTGTAGGAAAACATATGTTAACCCGCCCGAGGATCCATCTTGGGTGTTTAATTCACCATACATTGATTATAAACCTAGCATGCGTCTATATAATTAATCGCAACACGTAGGGTTTTCTCATGTTTACCTTGGATGCGTCGAGGTGGATCGAACGAGATGAACGGATCGAACGGTCGAGACTCGTGCTTTGACCTTCCGGATGTATCCGGGTTGCCCAATCTCCAACGTCGAGTGAGGAAGATCTATGGAGAATGCTTCGGAAAAACACCCAATGCTCTTTCACCAAAACCCACGAAAATTCTCTCTCAAAATACTATGAGATGTCCGAAAATAATGTGTGTATTATGTGAGCATTAACCAGACTTTATCTCATACCTTATATTTATAATGCACTACCTTAATCCCATATGGAAATTACCATAATCCTATATGGAAATTACCATAATCCTATATGGAAAAATACCATAATCTCGTGATTATTTCCATACTCTCGGGATTATTACCATAATCTTATATGGAAAGGATCTATGCATATACCATAAATATAATAATATCCTTGTAGGATAAAAGAATAAAATCTTTCCTTTGAGAGCTATAGGGGCGATTTCCACAAAGTTACTACGGGCTTTGGATGGGCCAGCCAGGATCAAATGCAAGGAATAAAGATGGGCCTCAAATAAATTAATTATCTTATGTTCACCCGAACATAAATTAATTTATAAACATTCGATCATGCCACTAGAGAAAGAATGTTGACTTACCCTTTATTATCGAAGTTGAGTCGGGCTTGCACTTAGACATTATGAATCCGTATTTAAGATATCGAACGTCCATTAATCATTTATAGCAATCGACCGCTTAAAACGACATAACTTCATTTCCTTAAGTAGTACCACTCAACCTTATTATTGTACTTGAGCTAACTCAACTGCGCAGGTTTAGTACAATAAACCTTTTGAGCTCCTTAAGGGGCGTCATCATCCTAAACGGATACGGTGACTCGACATGAGATAACTAGCGTGACATACAAGATCGCCACCACCCAAGACGCGGAGAATCTTGGGTTAGAACATATAACCTCACCCATAACAAGTCAAAGTGATGGTCAAGAACTCATACTCACCTAATACCTTATCGAGGTTTAGATCATCGTAAGTCACCGAGATCTTGGTTCTTCACGACGGTCGATAGAAGAACACATCTCATCGTGATCCTTCAATACGTCGAGACGTACCAAAGATAGACAAGCAACTAAGTAAAGTCACTTATCTATCTGCGGCTAAACCGACAACTCGCCCTTAAGTTGTCTCGGTTGTGAAACTTTTATATCTCATTAAGTTTGACCAATCATACGTACTTACGTGATCTTCTACACCTCGTATGATCTAACTTACATATGAGATAAGGGGACCTGATATATGCAATCAAGTATTCAATTCGGATAGGAGATTGTAATAGTGGTAACAGGAAACATTGTATACAAGCTCAACCAAAGCGCTTCAAGATACAAATCCAACATCCGTTGGGCGGTGTGCATTTGAAGAGACGTCCGGATCGTCCAATGAACACGACGCACGCGCGTTGTCCAAATTCGTCGAAGCATCGATAACGTCCAACATGAAGGCTCAAGGAAATGTGGGTACGTTGTCTCCAAACCGCCGAACCCTCTCGCACTCAATGGGGACATAACTCCGTAACACCCGACATCAATGCGGTGTTGACTCGGCATGCTCCTCATGAGGGGACGACGCCTATAAATAGGACATGTCTCCCAAAGATTAGTCACCCACGCAAAAGCATTCTTGCATTCTCTCAAAGCACTCCTGCATACATAGCTAGTATCCAAGCTCGCCCTCGCCTCCGTCCCTGCATTCGTCGGAGACTCGTTGGTCCATGGTCTTTGCCACCTACGAGGCCGCCGTTTCATCTTTGGGGACGATCGCCGTAACCGAGAGCACTACGGGCATATCTCGTCTTGCGGAAAGAGGCCTCCTCGACTCGGCATAAGTTCTTGTTACATTTCATTTTGTTTCAATTACGTACTAGTTCATTGTTAGTTTTGATCTCTTCTTCTACATTCTCGCTTTAAGTTGTAACACGCTTGGAAAGTTGTCTCGCTGCATACACACTTTTTCAACAATCGCAAGCCGAAATATCACTTACCACGAAGGAGTTGAGACATTAATTAACTTAAAATTTTGAAACTAATACCTTTGCTTGGAGCGTCGCCGACCGCTCCTCGCCACCGACTTCCACCTCCGCCGCCGCCGCCATGCCCGCCGCTTCTGCCGCCAGTCTCGCACAATGGCTATGGCCATGTTTGGTTTGATGCCTTGGTCAACCATTCGACCCTTCGGGTCGATTGTTGGTTCCACTTTTAGTGGTTCAACAATGGTTCCACTTTTAGTGGTTCCGGTGGTTCGACGACCGCACTTTTCGGTGGGTCGATTGTTGGATCCATGGGATCTAACACCTGGTGGTTCTCATTCGAGTTCCATGTTCCAAAGACACTTCAAGTGGTGCTGGTGGATCCGATTTTGGATCGATCTCGGCCTGCTCATACCGCAGGACGATGATGCGCCGAGAAGCCGCCAAGTTGGAGGATCCGACTTCAAAAGATGGCAACGAAGATGTTATTCTACCACGACGTTGGGCTTCGCCAACTTCTTGGTGGAAGATGAGCCGCCGTTCGGGGCGGTAGCGGACTTTCATCAAAGCGACAGATATGACAACCAGCAGACCGCCGACTATCTTTGTAAAAACTTTATACTGGTAGTTTAGAATATAGTTTGTATAGTGTTTATGTTGTTGTAACGACATCCAAATGTATGTGGGATGCGCTAGAAAAGAAGTACCGTAGTGATGATGCGGTCAAAGAAGTTTATTGTAGCCAAATATTTGGACTCACAAGATGGTCGATTCTCGACCGATCATGGACCAAGTGCAAGAGTTTCAACTCATTGTACACGAGGTTCAAGCCGAAGGCACACCGCTTCGGACGGCTTTGTCGTCGCCACGATGATTGAGAAGCTACCCGGTGGAGAGACTTCAAGGTCTACCTTAAGCACAAGCGAAAGGATACGACACTGAAGACTTGATCGTCAAACCGCGCATCGAGTCCGACGTGAAGAAGCGGGACTTAAAAGCGAAAAGGCTTGATCAATGCTAGAGCCAACTGTTGAGAGGCGGTCCCTCCAACAAACGTGTTCATCCCAATGTCAAAGACAAAGGCAAAGGGAAGGTGGTTGCCGTAAGTTTGACGGGATCATTACAATTGTGGCAAGCATGGCCACACGAGTAAGGACCGTCGTCCAAAGAAGAAGAAGGCTAAACAAGTTACCAATGTTGTCGAGAAGGACTTGACAAATGGGACAAGGATGACTTGCTGCTGTGGTGACCAGAAGAAGTCAACCACGCCGAGAATCAAGGTGGATGGTTCATCGACATTTGGAATCGCGCGCACGTCTGCGCCGAAAAGACGCGTTTCTCCACCTACAAGCTTGTTGAGGGAGGAAGCTCAACATGGGGAACCAAGTCGTCCGAGGTTGCGAAGTTGGAGATGTGGTGCTTAAGATGTCGCCCGCATTGAGATCACGTTGAAGGATGTCTTTGCGATGTCCCGACATCCGCAAGAATTTGGTGTCGGGCTCAATTCTAGTTAACAAGGGGTTTAGACTAGTTTTTGAGTCGGACAAGTTTGTCTTGACTAAGTTTGGAAAGTTCCTTGGTAGGGGTTATCTTACTGGGGGTCTTTTCAAATTGAATGTAATGGTTGTGCGTCGTGTACCCAAGATTGCTATTAATGAAAATGCATCTACTTCATCTTACTTGACTGAGTGCTCTGATTTATGGCATTGTAGATTAGGACATGTTAATCTAAATGCAATAAAAGATTAGTAAATTTAGATTTACTAAAGTTAAATGAAGTTAATACACAAACGAAATGTGAGGTTTGTGTGGAAGCCAAATGGCTAAGATTCTTGTTTCATTCGGTAGAACGGAGCACTAAGCCTCTAGAACTTATTCACACCGATGTGTGTGATTTAAAGTTTGTACAAACTAGAGGTGGTAAAAGTACTTCATCACGCTTATTGATGACCGTACAAGATATTGTTATCTTTACCTTCTAAGAAGTAAAGACGAGGCTATGAAGCTTTCAAAACTTCAAGAAGCCGAGAATCAACTAAGTTGTCAATTAAGACTGCTCAAGTGATAGAGGGGAGAATATGTAGCTCCGCTTGAGGCATTATGCAACGAAAGTGGTATAATACATCAAACGACATCTCCTTATTCACCTCGCCTAATGGCGTTCTTGAACATAAAATCGAACACTTAAGGAGATGATGAACGCCTTGTTGATTAGTTCGAGGTTGCCCAGAACTTGTGGGGGAAGCTGTTTGACGACCAACTACATCTCGAACAAAATTCCACCAAGAGTAAGGATGTCACTCTCACGAGTTGTGGAAAGGAAGAAAGTCATCGTACAAATATCTCAAAGTGTGGGGGTGTTTGGCGAAGGTTGAGTGTTCTTCCTAAACAAGTTACAATTGGACCCAAAAGCGATCGATTGTATCTTTATTGGGTATGCATCAACAAGCAGCACTTATCGCTTTCGATCCACGTGTCGAGGTACCGATATGACCGTGGGGACGACAATTGAATCAAGGAATGCTATATTCTTTGAAAGTGTTTATCCTCAGAAAGACAAGGATAAAAGTGAAGCCACTCGGCAATAGAGCTGATGGTGAAGCTTCGAGTTCTAAACCTTTGGAGGAAGAACCGATATCGCATAAGCGATCGAGGTCTGATCCAGAGGGGTCGGAATCGAGACGAGGCAGTAGAGTCAGAACGCCAAAGGATTTTGGTCCTGACTATATTGTGTTCATGTTGGATGAAGAACCAACTTCGATCAAAGTAGCCTATGCTCGGCCAGACGGAATGCTCTGGCGAGAGGCTGTTCAAAGCGAGATTGATTCCATTCTGCAAAACCACACTTGGGTGCTGGTTGATTTGCCAGAAGGTTGTAAGCCCTTAGGATGCAAGTGGATCCTTAAAAGAAAGCAAGCGATGGATCAATTGAAAGTATAAGGTCCGTTTGGTTGTCAAAGGGTTTAAACAAAGAGAGGGTACGATTTCTTGATACCTATTCACCGACGAGGATTACGTCTATTAGGGTGCTTCGCAATTGCTGCTTTGCACAATCTTGAGATTCATCAAATGGACGTTAAGACCGCATTTTGAATGGTGACCTCGAGGTCGAGGTATATATAGAGCAACCGAAGGGTTTGTCAGACCAGTCAAGAGGCAAGGTATGCAAACTTGTGAAGTCTCTATATGGTTTGAAACAAGCGCGATTACAATGGCACTTGAAATTTAACAATGTAATGTTGGCAAATGGTTTCAAGATCAACGAGTGTGATAAATTTGTTCACGTTAAGAACAACGATAATTGTTATGTTATAGTGTGTCCGTATGTAGATGACATGTTGATCATGGGTAGTAATACTCAAGTCATTAATGACACAAAGCGCATGTTAAATAGAAATTTTGACATGAAGGACATGGGTTTAGTGATGTGATTCTTGGAATCAAGATTCTAAGAAGATCGACGGAATTGTCTTGACACAATCTCACCACGTCGAGAAAGTGCTTAAGAAATTCAACGCGCTTGATAGTTTTCTGCTAAGACCCCATTGAGCTCAATGTTCACTTGAGTAAGAACAGGGTGAACCCGTTGGGCAAGAAGACTATGCTAAGGTTATCGGTGTTTGATGTATCTTACAAATTGCACTCGACCGACATAGCTCATGCCGTGAATAAATTGAGTCGTTACACGAGCAATCCAAGCAAGGAGCATTGGAAGGGTTCAGTGAGAGTTTTGAGGTACTCAAGTATACTCAAAATCATGGGCTGCATTCACGAGATATCCCCGGTACTTGAAGGCACCGTGATACCAATTCGATATCCGACACGAAAGATTCACTTTCTCAAGTGGGTGCGTGTTCACGATTGGGGAGGTGCTGTTTCTTGAGATCCACGAAGCAGACGTGTATAGCCCGATCCACCATGGAATCGTAATTCATAGCTTTGGATAAAGTCGGTGAGGAAGCCGAGTGGCTCTGTAATTTTTGGAAGATATTCCATGTTGGTCTAAACCAAAGGCCGCCGGTGATGATTCACCGTGATAGCATGGTCGCTGGAAGAAGGCGAAAAGTGGTTTGTATAATGGTAAGTCTCGACATATCGTCGGCGACATAATAACGTGAGGCATTTGATCTCGAGTGGGGTTATATCATTGACTATGTCAAGTCAATAGATAATCCGCGCATCCGTTAACCAAAGGGTCGAACCGGGATCAAATGATCAAGTTGTTGAGGGAATGGGATTAAAATCCACATCTTAAGAACAATCATAGTGGTAACCCAACCATGATGACCTGAGATCCCAAGAACTTGTTTGATGGGAGAACTAAGCTATAGGAGTTCGTGTGTAAACACTCGAGTTAGTCTGTTCCTAGAAAGCAAACGAGTGTTGAAAAACTCGCTTAGTGGTGAGGTTGAGTCGTTGACTTTTAATGATTCTCAAGATACCTCGAGGAGGTTGAGTATGGCAAGATACTCGGTAAAGAATCACCTATGTAAATGCGAAGTGGGGCCGCTTCAAACAAAACACTTATGAATCCAAAGTGGATGTCCATGGCCAAAATGGAATCAAACGTGAGAACGGATGAGGTTGAGGTGTTGAAGTGTTAATACCATTGTCTCGAGGCACGTTGTGGGGAATAGTTCAAGCATCGTGTCCACTAATCCGCCTGTACTCGATGGTACTAACTATGGAAGGTTCAAGGCCATAAACCACCTGTCCAAATATTTTAAAATCTCTTGAGGACTGTGCTGTGTCTGCATACATGCATATGGCTATTTCCACTCATGAGGGGGATTGTTGGAAATCGCGTGCATATATATATATTTTATATATGTGATCAAGTTGCCAGGAAGCTACTTTGACCAAGATTTTGAGTGACGTAACGTTTAATTTTGTGAAATTAAATGGCATAGGATCGATCTACGTTCCGAGTAGATGATCGTGGTGTATTCACATTCTCAAATCCGATTTTCGGTGAGTGAGAAATAATGAATCAAAGTTGGTCACTTAAACATGGAGTTATGTGATTAATGGGATAAGCATGGATTAATTAATCCTTATCCCACATTGATTAATGTACCTTCATTAATTGTCTATATAAGTGGTTCATTGAACACTTAGTATAATTATGTGCATGAGTGATGGTGGAAAGCCCACGCGCCGCCGCCGCCGCCGCCGTGCCGGTGCCGGCGCCCGCCGCCCGCCGCGCCGCGCCCTTCGCCCGACCCCGCCGGCCCGGCTCCGGCTCCGTGGTCCGTGGATCGTGGATCTTGGATCTTGACAATTGGTCTGGGTGGTCTTTGACCGTTCTTTGGGCTGTTCGTGGGCTGGTTCCGTGGCCCATCGCCTCTATATTTTGGATCAATGTTTGATCGAGCTCAAAGATGGAGTTGGTCCGAGGCCCAACTCGTGGCCCAATCGTTGGGCTGCTGTGCGATGGAGTTGGTCCGGGGCCCAACTCGTGTGGCCCAATCCGTTGGGCTGCTGTGCGTTGAAGAGGCGCCCGGATATCGTCCAATGAACTGGACGCACGCGTTGTCCGATTCGTCAGAATCGCCGATAACGTTCGACATGAAGGCTCTGCGGAAGCGTGGGCACGTTGTCTCCGTAAACCGCGCAGTAACCCTCGCACTCAATGGGGACATAACTCCGTAACACCCGACATCAATGCGGTGTTGACTCAAAGATGCTCCCATGGGGGCGACGCCTATAAATATGACATGTCTCACGGCAAAGATTAGTCACCCTCGCAAAAGCATTTGCATTCTCTCAAAGCACTCCCACGCATACATAGCTAGTGTCAAGCTCCTCCTCGCCTCCGTCTCTGCTCGCGGAGCTCGTTGGTCCGCGGTGCTGCCACCTACGAGACGCTGCCGTTTCATCTTTGGGGACGATACGCCAGAACCGAGAGCACTACCGGGGCGTATCTCGTCTTGCGGAAAGAGGCCTCCTCGACTCGGCATAAGTTTACTGTTCTGTTTCATTTTTGTTTCAATTCTTTACTAGTTCATTATTAGTTTTGATCTCCTTCTTCTACATTCTGTTTTAAGTTGTAACACGCCCGACAAATGTACTGTTCTGTACACACTTTTTCAACAGTAACTTGAATAATAATATTTTGAGGATATAAAAGAAGAAATACCGAGTTAAGATCAAATCTTGCTAAATAAATTATGTTGTGTTGCTGCTTCGTACGAGGATCAAACAAAATAAATAAATTGAGTTTATATCAAATCTTTGTTATACCTTTAATTTTTTTAATTATTAATGTGAAATTATTAATATATTTATAGTCTCTTTTTTTTTTAAAAAAAAACCCATGGGGTGCAGTGCCTTCACTACCCCTATGGGTCCGCATCTGATTGGAGATATTTCCTTTAAATCATTCGAATTTTTTTATAAAAGAAATTCAAAATGATAATTTCTCCAATTTTCAAGATGATTTTCATAAGATGTCACTTTCGAAGTAGTTATTAATGTCGAACTTGTTTTCGGTGTCTTGTTTTCAAATATGAGGAATTGGTAATGAGTGATTATTATTATATAAGTTACGAAAATGAGTAATTTTTAGTAAAAGTAATGTAAAATAATTATAGATCACTACATAAAGTGATTCCCGTAGAAACTCGATAGATTACTAGCGAAAAAACCCATTATTTAAGTTGAATTTGAGAACTTATTTTTGAGAGCTTATAAGTTGTTTAAGTTTATTTAAAAACTTATTTTATCAAACACTTTTTACTAGCTTATAAGCAATATTTTATAAAATATTTTAAAAAGCTAAACCAAATACCTTCTAAATGCATGTGGAGATGGAGAAACTAATTTGTATTACTTTTGAAATGTGTTACAAACTCACCAACAAAGTTTCATATTTGTTTTAGTCTTCTAGGCATAGGAAACATAAAGTATTAAATTATCTAGGTACATAAATTGATAGATACATTCATTTCTAGCTAGGTACATTATTCATTCATACTATAAATCCATGCATGTACTTTGTACTTCAATTTAAATTCAATTTATTTAGTCAACATTACCTCCCGTAATTTGAATGTATAAAGGCATTCCATTCATTATGTGAAAGATAGATATGATATTGTATTCACACAAAAAGTATTTTAGGCAGATTAATTAGAGATCGCTTGAGGGATTTCGCAGATTTGTATCGTGATTTTGAGAAATAAGGACGAGTTTATTTTGAAGAATAAGTCTAGCTCAACTGTGGGGGATCTCACAATTCAATTCATCAAAGAGGTTGTAGAGGGTCAATCGACATTGTTAGGAGGGTGTACGTGCGCGACATGTAAGCATCCTAGGTAAACTTTACGGTGCAGATTGGGCAAATCCCCCGACACAATTGGGTTAAGAATCCCCTGTATCATGCTTTATTTATTTTTTATTTTTTTGATCATTAAATACAAAAATTTAATGAACATGACGATGTTTAATTAATATGAAATTCCACTCATACAATGAATGACAACTTGCTAAGACAGATCGATCGTTCTTCCGCGTTCTATCATTAATTTCTGATCGAAATACATTCTGATTATATGTAAATAAAAAAAAACTGTAAAGTTGGAACTTGATACATATTTTAATCCTTATTTTGGACCATTTTCAGCATCCTTGTCTGCTGAATTTTGCTTTCTTATGCTTGAAACCAGCGACAACGGCGACTGCTTTGTCCAACGCCGTATGTCGTAGGCCTTCTTGATCGGTTTCTTCTCCTTGCCTCCTTGTCTCCTCTTTGTTATGGCGATGGCGAGATCGTTTGGGAACAACGTTTGCCACACGAATGCATGAAGAAGTGTGGACACAAATAGCACGGAAACCATTGTTGAAGACATGAACGATAGTGACAAAGCCAGGCCTTTACTTATTACGCAGGGGACTTGCTCTGCATATTTTATAGTAGCTATTGAAGCCGTTGTCATCGGAAACGTGTAAGACCACCATGCCACTGAAAACCTGTCACATGCTCATACCTATCTATAAGAATTTCGCCACGATTATACAAAAATTATATGTTCATTAATTTAGAGGCGACCATGTTTTGATTTTGTTGGTCGATTCGATTTTTTGGAGTTTTTCAGTCAGTCCTGTTCATTACAACTAATGGATATCAAAAGGTTACCTGAATCCCCAGAAGAAGTTGATGCGCACGATCAATGAGCAATACAGAAACAAGGCGATGAAGAAGCAAGTCCTTGCCAATCCATCAAATTCACCATAAATAGCTCCCCAAGCAATGCTCGCCGCAGCCGGAGTGGCGATGAACATGGAGTAAACGGGATGTAATTCTTTAGGCAGCGCTTCACTCGTCGGCAGCCTCTGGTACAAGGTGACGAACACCACGAGATAATGGGCGAACCCGATCGCCCACAGGAACTTCCCTGCCTCCAACCACCCCACTCTGGCCGCCAGGATCGCCCCCACGAAGTTCCCCACAACGGACAGATGTGACGAGGGGTTCGCCACCTTGCAGAGGCGCCTCTTCCCCCCGGAGAGCCACTGCCCGTAAACCTTGAGGTCGAGGAAGATGATGGGGGCCATGAACACGCACCACACGGCTGGGTGCAGGGCCCCCGGTGCGATGCAGGGTGGCACGCCGATGGCAAGGAACATGCACACGACCGAGGGGGCGAAGAAGAAGTTGACCCTCACGGGGTGGAAGTACTCTCTCTTCACTGCTTCCAAGTAGAAGGCGCATTTGAGCGCGTAGGTGATGGAGACTGCGACGAGCACGGATAAGGCTAGAAGCCAGATTGCTAGGTTGATTAGGGGCGATATGTAGAGGAATTGGGTGGCCGGACTCGATGCGAGCGCCCGCCATAGGATGGCCTGGCTGCTCAGGCCGAGGCATATGCCGAAGCACCCGATCGGGAAACGAAGGAGGAATGGCCATTTCTTGTCCTTTGGAAGAAGTATGTCCTCGGAATCCTGCAACAACAAGAATTGATCAATAGATCACTTACAATTATCCCTTTTGACTTAATGTGTCAAAATAGTCATTTTTATATTGCAAAGCTGAAAAATAGTTACTAATTAAGATAAAAAAACAAAAACAAAAAAAAAATCATTTTTTGTGTTGGTGCTTTCTTACCCTTATTTTATGTTTCTCTATGTTTACCTTATCATTACTTAATGAAAAAATTTAATGCAGTAGAAAAGAGAAATATTCTAGAACACTCATTGATTCTTTCTGAACAAGAATTTTACATACAGAACACTTATTCCGCATGCTGGATTCGTCGTTTGGGGTGAGTTATATGCATAATTTTTTAGTTCAAGAATCCCTACTGAACTGTAAAATTGTGGCAATTTCAAGAGTGGTATAAATTTTTAAATTCGTAAATAAACATGTTAATTCAAGAACATGAATTTAAAAGTGATAGCTCTTGAATTTTAGAACTAACTTGTTTATTCACGAATTCAAGAGCACAACTCCTAAATTCTTAACGTAACTTTCAATTCTTGAAATTTTCGAATTCAACTATGCAACTCTTGAATTACAATAGTAAGGGTAAAATGGTAAGAGTAATTAGATTTTCTCTTTTTATCTAGATAGCTAGTTTGTATTTTTACTGTCTTAAAGTGGTTGTTTTACAAGATCGAAAATATCATCTATCTATCTATCTATCTATGTACCTTGACTTGATCGAGTTCGGGTCCTGTGAGAGCAGCAAAGTATCTTCCAGCAGGAACGCTTTTGTTGATGGACTCATCAAGCCCACAGGAGGCATCGTTGTATTGAGAATCAATCCCACTTTCCTTTCTCAAAGGCAGTTTGGAATTCTGCCTCACAAGGCTGGATTTCGTCCTGAATATGCTGAAATCGCTTTTCCTTCCTTCCGCGTCGTTTCTGTAAGCGGAGCCGAACCCTCCGAAGCTGTTCCCACTTCGAGGCAACGCCGCCTTCCTCTCCGTCTTCTCTCGGTTGAGCACAGAGAATCCCGTTTCCAGCGAAACCTGCCTGCTAAAGCTCTTGTTCTGCCTCTTCACTTCTCGGAGCTTCGTCGCCTTGTTGCTGCGCTTTTCTTTCGGATCAGCCGCTTTCGAGGGCTTGTTTCCTTTGTGTTCATCTTCGTCTTCCTCCTCCTCCTCTTCCTCTTCGGGGACTTCATGGATATCCACAAAATGTGTTAATCCAGTTGGAGATCTTCTTGGGGTTTCTTTCATCTCCATTGTTTAATTTTCTATTATGTTTCAATACTTTTTACAAGAATGAAGAGTTGATTATATTATAAGTTAATGTAATGTATTTCTACATTGTTTCACATGCAGTGCCACACCTCTGTAAAGGGCCTATGAAGATCACGAGAATGCAGGTTCATTAATTCAAAAGACTCTTGTTTTCGGGGGTGGTTGTTTGATTAGTGTAGGGTTGTTTTCAGCAATTTGTGGTTCACAAACATGGGAAAACATTGCAGGTGGTGTGCAACTGTACAACTTTCGACGAGTGACTCTTTATTTTCTCCTAAAGTTGAGGAAAGGTAGAACTTCTGAGAATTTCACGGGTCTGAATAAGAACTTAGGCAAGCTCAAAGTCAACACTGTACGGGAATGTAATTATGAAGGGTTCAAATTTCGGAAGAGGAAAAACAGATTCTGTGAAGATCTCATCCCGTCAAACTTTAGAATCCTCATTTAGTTTAAATAACCCAAGCTTACGTTAAATCATTTGGTTTGAACATAAATCAGAAAAGGAAAATAAATCATCAACCGGACGATGACATTTTAGTCCATTTTCTCGCCATCAAAGTGAAATTTAATAATAATAATAATAATAATATACTTGGCAACCAGATTCACCCGTGACACTTCTGCGGGAATAAAGTTAAAGGATAATATAGTGGTCAATATCAATTTTATCACCATAAAATGTATACTAAACATACCCTTCTGCAAGTGCTGATGTTATGTTTTATTTAGTAGACTAGCATATATAACAAGCATTGCAACGTAGTTGGGCAGAGCTGATGATAGGATGAATACTTCCTATTTAGCTTTCCTTGTGTAAAATATTTCCTAGTCTATTTCTATTGTTGTGCTTGTTTGCAATCAAATATAATTTTCTTTGTTATCGACCACCATATGTTCCATCACTTTCAGAAAATAAATACAGATTGTTCCTAGGCAATATACCCAAGGGATGCAGTTGTCACATATTGATATTTTGAAGCTTTGTCTCGGGCTTCACAGTCTGGACCCTAGTTTTGCCGATTGCTTAGTTGAATGTGTTACATTTCAATTATTAACTATTATGGCAAGACTATTGCTTGAAGCAGGAGGAACGCACTTGATTGTTAAAGTGCCACGGTAGTTGCTCGTTCTCTGTTCTTGCTTATGTAGTGAGCAGGGATTGTAGTAAGCAAGCAGCTGAGTTGTTTAATGCTTATTGTGATGTTATTTTTAGACTTTGTTTTTGGATGTCTATGTGAAGAATATTCCTAGAAATAAAAATTGCCGTCCTACAAAATGCCATGTATGTGCAGATTCCAAACTCAGACATTTTTTTATTTTTATTTTTAATGATGATGATGGACAAGAAAGGTATGCCTTAATTTGCCATTTATTTCATAAACTGTGCACGTTGACGAAGAATGATATTACTCAACGTAAATGCAGGCGAGGCCGACAACAAGTAATTTGATGATGCTAATCCCCACAACCAAACTATTTTTCTCATCATGACCAATCAATTGACAAAATATCGGCCAGAGGCTAAAAGAAATCAATTTAGATTTCTATGGATAGGAATATCATATTCCTAAACTAAATTAAACCAAAAGAAATATCACCAATCCAAGGTCGTGGAGAAAATTGGCTTTTTTGTCAGTTTGTTAGGAGATTGTATTACTCAACTTTGAAGGCACTTAACCCTGAGGTAGGTAGGAATAATTACTCAATCGCAAATCCACTTCTTCAAAAACACTGTATAAGGAGAAAAATAATAAAGTTGCACATAGATGAGAGGATATGAACATCATTAATAGCATTCTGTTGTTGGTAACATTAATGTGTAATGCGGTGAAGTGCAGTCCACCGGAAGATCCGATACAGTGCAGGGGAGCATTGAAGAACTCAAACTGCACCATCACAAACTCGTACGGTGCCTTCCCGGATAGAAGCACCTGCCGGGCAGCCATGGCCGTGTACCCGATGTCCGAAGCCGAGCTGGTAGCGGCCGTGGCGGATGCGGCAGCGTCCAACAGAAAGATCAAAGTGGCGACGCGCTACTCCCATAGCATTCCCAAGCTGGTCTGCCCCGACGGGGACGATGGGTTGCTCATCAGCACCAAGTACCTCAACCGCACGTTGAGCATCAATGCCTCTGACATGACCATCACGGTGGAGAGCGGGGTGACGCTGAGGCAGCTCATCAACGAGGCCGCTCGAGCCAACATGGCGCTGCCTTACGCCCCCTACTGGTGGGGGCTCACTGTGGGTGGGATGATGGGGACGGGTGCCCACGGCAGCTCCCTCTGGGGTCTGGGTAGTCAGGTTCACGACCGTGTCACGCGCCTCAACATCGTGTCTCCGGCTCGGCCCCACCTCCGCGTGCTGGAAGCAGGGGATCCGGACCTCGATGCAGCCAAAGTCTCGCTTGGAGTTCTTGGTGTCATCTCACAGGTAATTCGTTTCATTCATATAGAAACTCTGTCTCACGTAGTATGTAGAAACTATTGAAATTTGTATGGTTTATTGTTATCATCAAAAGATGAATTACTGTAATATAATGTAAAAAGCATGTATTTGTGTATGTAGGTAACACTGAAATTAGAGATGATGTTCAAACGATCAGTAACATACATAACAAAGAACGACTCAGATCTGGGAGAAGAAGTTGTAGGGTTTGGGCGGCAACATGAGTTTGCAGACTTTACGTGGTTCCCCAGTCAGAAACGCGTTATTTATCGAATGGACGACAGAGTCTCAACCAACGCATCCGAGAATGGGCTGAATAATTTCCCAGGATTTCGGTCCACTCCCTCGCTCGTTCTTGCAACTCTCAGAACGACAGGCAAGCTAGTAGCTTGTTATATAGAGTTACACACTCACACACACCCACACTTACCCCTTTACGAGACTCAAAACCTGACATATTGGTTGGAAGGGAAGCATCTTACCAACTGATCGTTATGCTTATATGATTGTTGCGTGGCAGAGGAGACGCAGGAGTCCCTGGGCGACGCAAACGGGAAATGCATAAACGGGAGAATCACGACTTCTTTCTTGAGAGCTACGGCTTTTGGACTAACTAATGACGGTATGGTATTCTGGGGTTACCCAGTAATCGGATACCAAAATCGCATTCAAGCTTCGGGGACGTGCCTGGACAGTCCCGAGGACGCGAGGACGACAGCATGCCCCTGGGATTCTCGCGTGAAGGGACTCTTTTTTCACCAGACCACATTCAGCATCGCCCTGTCCAGAGTAAAGGCCTTCATCCACGACGTGCAGAAGCTCGTCGACTTGGCCCCCAACTCCCTCTGCGGCCTGGATCTCTACAACGGCATCCTCATGAGGTACGTCACCGCCTCCACGGCCTACTTGGGGAAGCAAGAGGACGCCCTCGACTTCGACATCACTTACTACAGGAGCAAGGACCCTCTGCAGCCGAGGCTTTTCCAGGACGTCTTGGAAGAGATAGAGCAGATCGCCGTGTTCAAGTACGACGCTCTGCCGCACTGGGGGAAGAATCGGAATGTGGCGTTTCTCGGGGCCATCGGAAAGTATAAGAATGGTGCTCAGTTCCTTAACGTCAAGCAAAGATATGATCCTCTCGGGCTCTTTTCGAGTCGTTGGACTGATCAAATTTTGGGAGTCGCAGATGGATTGAGTTTGGTGAGGGAAGGATGTGCGCTTGAAGGATTGTGTATTTGCTCTCAAGATATTCATTGCGCGCCCAAAAAGGGATATGTGTGTGTGCCTGGTAAAGTCTATGATAAGGCAAGAGTGTGTGCTAAACTTACAACAGGAAACCTTTTATTAGGAGAATAAACTTGATCATTTTATAATTAATAATAATAAATAATATCATTATAGTAAAAAAAATATAGTTGACTAACCCGATAATCAGAGAGTTGAACTGTCTGCAGCTACGCGTGCAGACACTTCAATAGTAGGGGAAACTGTAGTTTTTACACACAGATATGAACTCTTTACATTTAATAATAATCAAACTCGTATTTATGAAAGTTTGAATATAATTTTACCTGAATTATGCAGTAGATATCTGGTTTCCTTGACTCGGAGGATGAGACCACTTGACAATTTAGATGATCTGACGGAAACAAACGACAATTCTCTCTTATTTTTTATTTTTGGTGAGTCGTTTAACTTCGAGGTCAGTTTTAATCATTCAATTAAAAATTCATATCAGCGTCCTTCGAGTCACGCTATTTTGTTGACGCTGGAACTCTAGTACAATTTGATTATTCGAACATTTTAATATTGTAGTCATCCATAATTTTTATATATAAATTAAATTAGTTTGTATATTAAATTATAATTTATCCCAATTATAATAATAGAAAATGACCAAATTAAACCATCAGGCTTTCTAATAGGCTTAATTTTCACATTAATATTATTCTTTGAGATCTTATTCCATCAAGGTTAAGTGGGTCGGTTTTCCCAAACACATAACTTAGAGGATGTTTGGTGAGTTATATGTTTCCAAAAGTTTATAAGTTGTTTTCAAATGAAAATAATTTTATATTTTTTGAACTTATGTTGCTCACCAAACACCTCTTAGTGATTAGTATGGGTTGATGTTTCATCTTATATGTAATCCGTCTAACCTATGTTACATTTGGGCTTCAGATTATTATGTTTTAGTTCATTTGAATCGTAATTTGATTTGAAAAATATATAGACAATTAACATGAGATTTTCTTCTTAGAACCTTTTCTGCTGACTTAAATGATCAAATTAAACTTTTATTACTTTTTTTGAAGATATTAATTTTTAGGGTTAAAATAATATGATCTTTAAAATATTACAAAAATAATTTAATATTTGGGAGCGAGTTGTAAATATAGATCAAACTTACATTGCTAAAAATTCTAGCACGACAGACGCAAATCCGATATGAATATTCTAATTTATTTTTGTAAATTACATGGAAAAAATTACGTGCACATCGACAATACCTAAAAAAACGAAGAAGAGTCTCTCATATTAAACAAGAGCTTGAGTTTTCCGAACCACTTTAAAATTTGTGTATAAAATCTTTATTGCCTAGTCATCAACTACATATCCTAAGAAAATCTGCATAAGTACTTTATTAGATTTCGACGAATCCACTTGACTCTTTTAATTAAACGCACTGCAAGCCTGACCAATGAGTTGCCAATAATAAGTTAAATTATTTTCAATACCATTAAATAAGATATAAAATTTTTGACTCCCCAAAACAATTTATAAATTTATCGTTTTGTTTTAAAAGCGTTTTAAACTTAAAACAATTTTATGTTTTTGAAATTTATGTTCTCAACCGAACACCCTCTATATATAATTAGCTAACTGAAAAATAAGCTCTACAAATTGGTATGTGTATTATCTGAATCAAGTCAAATCACTTGAACAGTCAGAGAGCCTAGCCAAATCCAACCACTAATGTAAGCGAACCTTATAACTCTAAGTGGAGAGAATTTGCTAATAATTATATTCCACCTCATATACTAATGTATACTTGTCCCAAAACCAACAAGTAATGCTCTTTACTATATATAAAAGTGACTAGTATTTAAATTCGTTTTAAATTTGTGGTTATTTATTCGAAGAAAACTTGCTATTCATCACATTTACTCCTCGAGGTAATTATTTTCTAAAATATTTATGAGCACGGCGTGAGGGACCATCAACCTACAGACATATTAAAGTCAAGCTTGAATATCTTAATAGTATGATTTAGAAAATCTAAGAATTTTAGATTTTTTTTATAAAAAATAGGGGGAAAAGAAAGATAGTAACAAAAAGAAAAAGATGTGTGACTTGGCTTAAATATAGGATCTTGTACTGGTATTTATTGTCCTGCTTTAAGCATCCAGCAAGAAAAGGAAGGACAGCTACGTAAATTCAACAAATATTTCCCCAACAACAATTAAATAAATACAAAATTGATTGGCAAATTCAACCGCGCAAAACTCATCAAACAAAACCTAAAAATCTCCTGCTTGAAACGCTCCAATTCTCTTCTCAAGAATTTGTCCAAATGCGACACAAATACAAACAAAAAGACATAAAAATATCAGCCCCCATTCTTCTCCTTCACTCACTCCTTCAAGACTTCTTGAGAGAGAGAGAGAGAAATAGAATTATTATTCAGTCTTTGTAGTCTTGCATAGTACACTCCGTCGCTCTCGTGCCAGGTGGGATTCGGCGCAATGTCGCCATGAGAAAGGCCCGAAACCCCTCCTCCACCACCACCTCAACTGGCGGCGGCGGCGGGGCGGCGGCGGGGATGCGGGTGATAGTGCCCTTACAAGGCGTGGTGCAGGGGAGCGGCGGCCTTGTCTTGGGCTCTGTCATCCCCTGCGCTCTCTTCTACTTTCTCCAGCTGTACCTCAAGAGCCGTGGCCGCGGAGGCGGCCGTGCTCCGCCGCCGGAGATCGAAGCTCCGTCGACGGATGATGCTATTCAGCCATCTGGGCTGCAGAGGGTGCATTCGAGGATGCTGCTTTCACCTCGGGGGCCTGGTGGGCCGGCCTCTGTGTCGTCTAGAGCTAATGCTATCGTTAGACAGCGCGAGGGGCCCTACTACGAGGGGCTGAAGCAGGCGGAGGAAGACGTTTTTGATGAGGTGGAGAATCCCAATGGTGTAATTCAGCTTTGCTCGACTGAGAACAGGGTGGGCTCTTATTAAAAAGATGATTCTTTTTTTTTAATTTGTGAAAATATATCTATATATATATATATAATTCTTTCCGATTTAATGTTTGTTGTAATTCATTTGTATATGTATGTCTATGCGTGAATGATGAAGGCAAAACTTATGTTTATCGGAGATCTTTATTTTGGGACTCTGATTTATTGACCAAAAGTGATCTTTTTTTTGCTTTTCCTGTTGTTCTTGTGTAGCTGTTGTGGGACATGGTTCAAGAACGGCTTACCGATCATGCGATCCAATCAGTAACTGGTGAGGAACTGAGAATAAGTGGGATCACCTCATACCAACCATTTGATGGTTTAAAGGAGCTGAAAACAGTAAGTACTTCCTTTCTTTGCTTGCTGATCTTGTTCATTTATAGTGATGTGACATCTATTGAGTCAAAGTGAGAAAGATTTGTGACTAGTTTTTATTACTGCTGCATCTTAGCAAATTGTATCTAATCGATACCTCTGCCTCCATGCGCCATTTATTCTTTCTTGTGAATTAGATTCAGCTTCTCGACTGAGGCAAGGTTGCCTAGTTGAAATGTAGAATGCATGAAACATTAGTTTTCCCTTTAGGCATGAGTAGAAACACGTCTGCTCCATTATGTAAACTTTGATTTGGCTTGAATTGAGAAAATTTTGTATCTGATTAAGCCTTATTCACTACACCTATAAAGCATGGGGACGTCTCCCTGGGGAGCCTACTCCTCCCGGGGACGGGGAGGCAAAATATGCCGGAAATACATCCCCGGGGACGTATTTTATGAAGAAGTGTATTTTTGACTTTTTTAAAAAAAATATATGGTCAAAATACTTTGACCAAGAAAAAATACGTGGGAACCCTAGTTTTTTTAAAAAAAACTCTGCTAATCTCATTCTCAACAAAATCAGTCTTCTCTCACAAACCCAAACCCAATTTCTCCACCACCTAGGTTCTCATCCGCTTGGGTTCGCCGTCGCCTAGAAGAGGATGAGGATGAAGAATGAAGAATGTTTTACTTGTTTTAGTCTTTAGTTGGTGTGTTTTATGTTTATTAATGTATTAAGAAATTTTTTTATTTGCTACGTGCTTAGTTTTATTATGGATTATGTGGTATTTGCATATTTTTTGATAAATTATTGATATATATTATATATAAAATATATATTAAATATAAGATACGAAACATATTTTTGACTTATCGTATCTTCATTTTTGGAGAATTGACGTATTTTTATCCCCGTATCGTATCGTCTCTGTATTTCGTCCCCGTGCTTCATAGCACTACACTGTAAATATTCTTTTTGTGAATGAAAATTTTGCCCTAGATTCATCAAGATTGCTTGTAATTTGCATGTCCAACCTGTGAATGTTGCTATCGTAAACTTGCATTTATATAAATCAGTCTGCAGTTGCCATTACTTATATGACATTTCAGTTCATGTTGGGGCTAAATAATGAAATTGATGCTGTAATCTTGTTGTGAATAAATAAATAAAAGTTTTGTAGAATTGCCTTTCGTTACTATGGTTGGGGAATACTGTATCACTGTGATCATTTGCAAATGACTTACATGCTTTTTTTGTGTTTATTCATGAGCATGATGCTTCCTTCACTCTTCTTAACTTCATATGCTCTGTGCTAATTATTCAATGTCAAGGCTGTGGCAGGGTTCATGTGTCAAGTCGTGGGCAGACCACTATTTTCTAACCCGGCACAAGTAGTACTTACATCCGGTGCCGCCCCTGCAATCGAGATCCTCGTCTTCTCACTTGCTGATCCAGGAAATGCATTTCTCTTGCCATCACCGTACTCTCCAGAGTAAGTGTTGCTTTGTTTTCTGAGGTATGATAGTCATTCTTTCATGTGACAACGACAGTAAAGTGAGCTAAATATGCAGCCTCGATGGGGATATCAAATGGCGCACCGGGGTGGAGATCATACCAGTTCCTTGCCGCAGCGCTGATAGCTTCACTTTAAGTATCACTGCTCTCGACCGAGCATTCAACCAGGCCAAGAAACGCGGTCTTAAAGTTCGTGGAATAGTACTGTCCAACCCTTCCAATCCTGTCGGTGTTATGTATAACCACGAAACACTCTACAGCCTTCTCGACTTCGCCACGGAGAAAGGTATCCATATTATTTCCAATGAACTATTAGTCGGATCCACTCACGGAAGTGAAGAATTCATAAGCATGGCCGAGATCATCGACACCACGGAAGAATACGACAGAGACCGTGTTCACATAGTTTATGGTCTGTCCGATGATATCTCTCTCGTCGGGTTCAGGATGGGCGTCATATACACTTCCAACGAGAACGTTCTGTCCGCTGCCAAGAAGCTAGCAAGATTCTCATCCATCTCTGTCCCTACGCAGCGTTTGCTGATATCTATGCTCTCGGATTCAAAATTCATTCACCTAGCTGTCAAATTAAGTAGGGAGAGGCTTCAAAGGATGCATATCGAGCTCGTGAATGGGTTGAAACGGTTGGGGGTCAAGTGCACGAAGAACTCCGGAGGGTTTTACTGCTGGGCTGATATGAGCGGGTTGATCCGCCCGTACAGCGAGAAAGGAGAAGCCGATCTATGGAATAAATTGTTGAGCGTGGGCAAGATCAATGCTGTTCCCGGATCTTCTTGCCATTGTGTCGAACCGGGATGGTTTGGCTTGTGTTTTAGCTCGTTGAGTGAGAACGAGATTCCATTAGTCATTCGACGTGTTAAGGAAGTTACGGATACCCGTGCATCTATCTGAAAATTTTGTTGGTGATACATCAAGAAAAGGTTCATATTATAAGTATATATACCCATAGAGGCTGAAGTCGCCAAAGTTGCTTGAGGTGATCGCTATGTATAAGCTATCTACAGGTAATGAAAAGTGGAGATGGACGTCAGAAGAGTTGGTTCATTCATTTTCTTGTGCATAATTTGGTAAAATTTCAGAATGTATGTTCTTGCATCTACCAAGTAGCATGATGAACTAGTGTCAATCTTAATTTGTTCTATATATAGATTCCCAATTTCACGTATTTTCTCAGTAAACAAGCACAGAGGAACTAAATTGAACTAGCTAGGGTAAAGGGCCAAAAACACTCCTATGGTTGACACCAAAAATTAAAAATAATTGTAATATTATGTTTGGCACAACTTTGCTCCTATTATTCGAACAAATAGGGCAAATCTCCCTTTTGACTAATGGCCGTCCGAATGCCGTTGGTGAATTTCTTTTTTTTTCTGTGATCTCGCTCCTCTCTCATTCTCCAAGTGCGGGCGGAGGCGGGGTTGGTGCCGGATGACGAGCCGGAGTATTCTGCTTCGCCACCGACTGCCATGGGCGGCTGGATTCGCTGCTATCGGCGACATACTTCGGCAACTGCCTTGGCTCGAGAATTCTCTGTACACATACATGCATGAGAGAGCAAATTTTCAGCAATGGCGTTTGGACAGCCGTTAGTCGAAAGGAGGATCAACCTATTTGTGAGAACGATAGGGATCAAGTTACGTAAAACATAACGGTAGAGTTAAGTTTTATTTTAGTGCAAACAATCGATTCAATTGCAAGTAGCAAATTCTGGAAGCAGTCTTGATGTGTATTTCTACTGGAAATATGCAGCCTTTAGCAAATAAGAAGCAATACAACAAACAGGAACGAATTTAATACTTTAGAAATGCTTAAAAGTTGAATCATTCATTAGCTACAAAAGAATAGAATACTAACATTATTGCCAACTAACAAACAATTGATTGTGATAAATTCCCAATGAACCCAAAAGAATCTTGAAAGGCTTCCGTATACCAAAATGAAGAACATCTAATTTCACAATTTTGTTATGATTCTGAACCATTTCTTATTGATTCAAGAACTTGAACAACCTCAGCCATGCTCGGTCTCCTCGACGGCGTTTCACAGGTGCAAATCAACCCCAGCTTCATCACCTGCACGAGCTCGTTCTCAACGAACCCCCTCAAACTTCTGTCAAAACAGTCTGAGGCCGAGCCCCGCTCTATCAGACCTCTCACATACTCGCACAAAATCACCACTTCATTTGCTGATGGGCTCTCCACCGGCTTTCTTCCTGTCACCAGCTCCAGAAGCACAACCCCAAAGCTATAAACATCGCACTTATCGCTGATTCTCGAGCTCTGAGCAAGCTCCGGTGCAATATATCCAACTGCATTGTGAATCTTTGTCAAAGCATAGCTGTCAAGTAGAGGAAGCAGCTTTCCCAAGCCGAAATCAGACAGCTTCGCTGTGTAGTTTTCATCGAGGAGTATATTAGTCGACTTGATATTAAGGTGAAGAACTGGCAGCTTGCAATCATGGTGAAGGTAGGCTAGGGCTCGGGCAGTCCCGACTGCTACGTGGAACCTTATAGACCAATTCAATTCTGGATTACCAGAACCAGTGCTGGTGCCAGGAAAGCCGAGCCCGTGCAGATTATCATACAGATTCCCTCTTGAGACGAATTCTGACAGAATAAGTTGCATGCTAGATGACCAATAGTAGCCTTGAACGGAGACCAAATTGGCCTGCCGGAGGCTTCCCAGGCGGCCTATCTCCTGCTCGAACTCATCCTGGCTCCTGATCCTCCCCAGTGTCTCAAGTTTCTTTACTGCTATGGCAATCCCACCTTCAAAGGTAGTCTTGTAGACGGTCCCGATTGAGCCTCTTCCTACTAAACATTCTTTGTCTAGCAAAGCTTTGGTTCCGGCTTCCCAATCCTCATACTTTGAGGGCAAGCTCTTGCTGAAGAGGACGAGCTTCCCGATGATGACATTTGATGATTCTGTTGAAGCTAGCGGCATGCTTTCCACTATCATAGTGTCATCTTCTGCTCTCCTCCCACTATGAGCCCTCGTGTTGATGACTGTAATGATGCAAACACCGGTAACAATCAAAGCAGCAGCCACTATAGCGACAATTGCAGAAGCGCTCAGCTTTGGTTTCCTTGCAGATGGAGTGGATGCAGCGCCCGAGCAGGAGTTTTGTAAAGGAGCACCGCAAAGACCTGCATTGTGGAAAAACGCGTAGTATCCAAACTGCTGGATGCTTTGGATTGAAGGGATGGCACCAGAAAGGTTGTTATAAGATACATTGAATTGAGATAGATTGTTTATATTTCCAAGTGCAGAAGGGATTGGACCGGAAAGTAAGTTGTCAGATAAATCTAAATAATATAGGTTAGACAAGTTTCCAATGGTCAGTGGTATACTTCCGTTGAGCTGGTTGTGATGTAGGTCGAGAATTACAAGATGTGTCATGTTCGTGAGGTCTTGTGGAATCCCTCCTACTAAAGAGTTCCCAGAGACATTCCTGCATGTATATATCATAAATCAAAGATAAGGCTGTGTTTCCTATTGAGGATTAGTCTAGATAGATAAAAATAGTATATGCTAATCAATTGTTTACTAAGATGGATTTGAACTTTGGGATATTTCATATCCCATTCCAGAAGGGGTAGGATCAGAGAAATCCTAGTAATGAAGATAATAATACTCAATCATATATTACTATAATGAAAATTAAACAGAGCGCTCATTCCAGAAGGGGTAGGATTGGAGAAATCCTAGTAATGAAGATAATAATACTCAATCATATATTACTATAATGAAAATTAAACAGAGCGCTCATTAATCATTTGATACCCTATCCAGTATACATGTTGGCACAATGAAGAAGTGGGGGATTGGACTTACAGCTCAAGAAGAAACCGGCATTGTGTGATCTCGTTAGGGATTTCACCATGAAGATTGAGATTGTCTAAATCAAGAACTTCAAGCCATTCTATACCACCAATCTCTGCAGGGATGGTGCCATCTATCGAGTTATTTGCCAACCGAAGCAGCACCAGATTTCTCAAACCAGATAATCCATCTGGTATACTTCCATTAAGCCTATTAAAGCCCAAATCTAAATACTTGAGGGCACTGCACTTAGTGATGCTTGATGGAATCTCTCCATACAGACCATTCCCAGAAACATCTAACACTTCCAATTTCGTGCAAGAAATTATCTCCGGAATCTCCCCTTCAAACATATTCCACGAAGTGTTGTAATACGTAAGATTCGCCAATCCAAGAGCCTCAAACGGGGCTGCCCCAGAAAACATATTGCTACCAAGATCCAAAAGATTCAAGCTTCTACATTGTGAGAGGTGCCTCTCAACAGTCCCTGCGAGCATATTACTCCTCACTGACAAGTACATCATCCTCGGAAGGCTGCAGATTTCCAACGGCAACGCCCCACTGAGACCGTTGAAAGACACATCGATCCCTTCTAGATTCGAACAATTACCAACTGAAACAGGGAGTGGCCCTGACAGATTGTTATGAGCCAAGGAAACAAATCTAGTCTTGTAACAATTCTTGAACAATGCTGAAGGAATCTCACCACTATACCCATTTCTAGACAGATCAAGAAACCTAATGTTTGGTAAATCTCCAAGAAACTCTGGGATTGATCCTGAAAGAGCATTCGAGCTCAAATTTATCTTCCACAATGTACTAATCTCTCCATACTCAAAGGGGATGTTGCCAGTTAACTTGTTACCAAACAAGGTTATAATCCTAAGTGATTTCAATCCTGACAAGGAAGGTGACAAGACTCCATAGAGATTAGTGTTCCACAGCACAATCTTTACCACATTTCCATCAGAGTTGCAAAACACCCCTTGATAATCTTGGCAAGGGCTATTGCTAGGAACCCAAGAGCTCAAACTATCAAAAGGATCGCTAGAAATGTTGCCTCTAAATTGAAGCAAAATCTCCTTCTCAGTAATTGGAGAGACTAAAACTACCACAAATTCAAGGAGACAAAGGAACACAATGCAGTGGAGTGCTGTACCTCGTATTCTCATGTTCTTGATTCCGTGCCTCTGCTCATACAGCAATGCCCCTCGCACAAAATTCCATATCCCTCATCTCCAAAATTCAACATTTGTTGCAAATGTGAAGAAGGAGCGGATGCGATTCTTTTGTCTTTTATGCTATTGTTTGGGAATCTTCTCTACTGAGCAGTAAAATGGGATCTCTGCTCTGGGCAGATTGTGTGTGTGGGTTAGTGTCAAAATAATTAATTTTGTGATTCTTTTACAGTTTCAAGAAAGTTGAAGGTATCAAGAGAGATGGAGAGCTGGCATGGAAAGTGGGTTGATGAAATGGAAAAACTGCCAAAGCTTGGCTGGAAACAGACGCATTTGGGCAATTTATTTAATACCTTTCTCTTTCTGATGCGTATGGCAAAGTAAAAAACTGTGTGAGGTTAGAGGGTTGCCTCCACGTGGTACAGGATGTCAGACTAGTAAAGTCTCTCTCTCTCTCTCTCTCTCTCTCTCTCTCACACACACACACACTAACACTAGTTCATTGCTAATTAAATTATATGAGCATTCACAAACAAGGGATGAACCGATGAAGCCATTGTGTCTGAGCTGATAGCTCAAATACTTGGCCATTACTGCACTTTTACTTGTTAGGTCTGTTTCAGTACAGAAAAGGAGCATTTATTCTCTGTAACAACCAAGGTACCACCAAGACTCTAAAAATTATTGGACTAGTAAATACAAAGAAGAAATTTTGGAAAGACAGTGTGTTGAAGGAAAGAATGAGTTTCGGGTGGGGGTAGGTCAGAGTCAGACCTCGTCGTTTTTATTTATAAATGGTTTTTTTCCATTCGCATCATATTTTACCAGCATATGTTATTTGTATTGTTATTTTAATAATTTTTTAATAATTAATTTAGTCAGTAAAGTTTGTGAAACTTTGGTAATAAATTAAAATTAGCTTGAATGACATGAAAAATAAATATAATATAAGTCTAATATTTAAATATGTCATTAGCATTTTGAATATATCGTATTCAAAACGAAACAAAAGTAGATTGAAGGTGTTGCTCCAATTGACATACATGGACCACCATCTTTAGATATACATGGGAGCATGAACATGCGTATTTGTATTAGTTGTTGGGGAATCTTACGAGGGAGTATGAACATGTGTATTTGTATTTGTTGTTGGTGAATCTTACTAAGGGTTATTGGCATATAAAAACATAAATTTTGATGTGATGTTAGTTTCGCACACGAACTTTAAAATGAGTATATAAATATAAGAACTTTGATTGATTTTTGATTTTGTACACGAACTTTAAAAGGAATATATAAATACACGAACTTATCAATTATAGTAATTTTACCATAATTTATTTTTTCGGTCAAATTAAAATTGATATGGCATTAAATATGATGAATTGACAACAATATAGAAATCTTAAAATTCATGTGAAGAAGAAGAAGAAGAAGAAGAAGAAGAAGAAGAAGAAGAAGAAGTTGTAGTAGTCTACTTGTTCGTCATTTAATCCATTTACAAATGGTGGGTTTAAGATTTGAAGTGTTATATTTGTTTTGTATGTTTGTGTTATATTCCTTTATTTTTTTTTCTTTCTTTCTCGTGAAGTATATATGTATTTTGTGTGTGTTAATGAGTAAATGTGCGTGTTTTGTCAAGTGTAAATATTTTTTTATATTTTATTTACTAGGGCCAATTTAATCACGTTTTCATGTTTATTTCCATGTCGTTATCAACTCACTATATCTAATGCCATGTCAGTTTTAATTTGGTCGAAAAAATTAAATCGTGATAAAATTATTAAAATTAATAAGTTCATGTATTTATATACTCTTCTTAAAGTTTGTGTGTAAAATCAAAATTATATCAAAGTTTGTGTATTTATATACTCCTTTTAAAGTTTCTGTACAAAACCAAAATCACATCAACGTTCGTATATTTATATGTCAATAACTCATCTTACAATGTGTGCGTTTTACCTGATGTAGTACATTTTAGAGTTTATTCATGGGCTCAGGTCAACAAAATAATGGACCTTAGATGAAGTAGATAGCTATATATGGTTAATTATAGTTTTTGTTTATAACTTTTATACTTCTTCCATTTCTTAATTTCTTTCATAATTTTTTTTAGTACGTCCTCTATTTTTCTTTTATTTTAGTTATGAATACTACCCCCACCAAAATATCCCTATTTATTATCCTTAAAACATCTTTTATTTACACATTTATCAACCCTGATCCACTATTAATTTTTTAACCAAATCCAATTGTCCACTAATTAATCCATTACTCAGCTCATTGCATATCTTTTCATGAAATGAACTAAATATACCCAAAACTAAAAGAAACCTAATTGAACCAAATCGTTTCTCTCTCTCTTTCAGTACTCAGTCACTCACATATCCAAGTTCATTCAAACTTTAGCAACCCATTACGGATCCCCTCGAGATATGTCTGAATCTCAGTGCGAGTCGGATGACTTCGCATATGAAGTCGTCCATCCCTTCGGTGTATCAACACGATGCCAAAGTTTTTCCCTTGATACATCGATTGAATTTTTGCGGATGTTGAGTTTTGAATCTGATTCTGTGATGGTTATGCTGGTGACTTAGATATGTTTATTAGTGGCCGAACCACAGACGATCTACCTGAGAATGAAAGAAAGGTTGATGCTATGAAAGAATCTATTCTAAGATTTCTTAGGAATTTATTGTCCAAGTGTGTTGACGCTCCTCTAATCTAATCAGGGGATATTCCTACGATGATACTGAATTAAACTGCATTTTTTGCGATCATGTGATACCTAATGAGATGAGGGTTTGTTGGGCTTTTATAGATATGTGAATAGATGGCTCTGCACTTGATTTTGATTTTGCTAGGTTTTGACAAATTGATATATTTGATACTACACTTGATCGATTGTTAGATACTGTAATAGATCTATGTTATGCATTTTTTGTTGGGTGATTCCGTAGTGTGCATTTTTTGTAACCCCATGATGCCTAATCGATGAGGGTTTGTTGGGCTTCAATAAATATGTGAACATATATATATGCACTTGATTTTTATTTTGTAGGGTCTCGACAAATTGATAGATCTAATACTACATTTAATCGATTGTTAGATACTATATTTGATGTGTGTTGTGCAATTTTTTGCTGGGTAAGTCTATGGCGATTCTATGGTGTGCATTTTTTGCGACCCAATGATACCTAATGTGTTGAGGGTTTGTTGGGCTTGAATAGATTTGTGAATATATATCTCTGCACTTGATTTTGTAGTCTTATTTGGGATACATCTGCCATATTAGAGCTATCACTAGGAATTTCAGTTTTTTGTTTGGAGGTTTTATTATTGGCATTTGAAACTGATACTATCTTGCTTTATGTTATGCTATGAATATGTCAATGATGCAAGCCATACTCTATGCAACATAGCTGAGATAATGCATTTGCGTCATATTAAAGTCATCCCTATGAATTGAATTCATTAGTTTGGAGGTTTAATTGTTAGGACATGCCAATGATGTAAATTGTATTAGCAAAATAGATGAGACATTACACAGCTAAAAATTGAACTTTACATGCCATAATAGGATACAAAAAAACAAGTTTAGAATATCATAGTTCATCAAGATATTAACAAAAGATTACTGAACTAAATTGAACTTATGTTATAACCTAAGCAAAAAACTGAACTAATGATCGCTCCTTTTTCACACGTAAAAGGTGTAAGTATAGGGTAAGCGAAGTATCGTATCCACAGAGATTGTATCACGAAAACATAGAAGCTAGCTCAACGATAATTCATCATTATCCAAGCACAGAATAAAGGGTGAGAGGTTTTAGGGCTTCGGAATTTAATCCAAAGCAAAGGTAACCAAACAAGAATATAAATAACGCAATAAAAACACGAAAGATAACTATGAAGAAAGACTAACCCTAGGGATGCACCAATCCTATCCACAACAATGTTTATCCTGCTTATTACTAACCGTTTTAATCCAAACAAGACGGAAGATCACATATATAACCAACAACTTCAGTTACGACAATTGCGGCAGTTGATTACTAATTTTCCTATTACGATTCGCCTCTAGAGGAAAATAAGCAACTCCAAATGATCACTAAGAATATGCTTCCTACGAATGTCCTATCTCCAGTTACGACTCAAGGCTCATTCGTATCATGCATTCGATAACGATTGACAATTAATACAGTTACGTCATTAACCGACAACTAGATATGCATCAAGATTGATTAGAAATCAACACATATAAATAAGCACAATCGAATCATGAATCAATGCCTGGAAGGTAAATAACGATAGCGTGAATCACAACATATAGGATCGGATCATGCAAACCCTAGGATTAGAATAGAAAACTAGCCAGACATAATAAACGGAATGAAATACGAATTAACCATAAAAAGAGAAATTAAATATATAAAAACCCGTAGGGAAGCGTCGGATGAACAATGGTTGGTCTTGAATCCAATCCCAAGTGAACGGACGGAAAATAAAGGAAAACAATCGGACAAAACGTTCCGATTGATAACGAAACGATAAACTAAACTAGAATAACGTAAAAACAATACTAGAATTAAATGGAAGCTAAAATAAAGATAAAACCGAGGAAAATCAAGAGAAATAGGTGCGGGCGTGTTGGGCTCTATGGAGGCGCGGATGGCTCACTTTATTTATAGAAAAGGGTGAAACCCTAATTTTGCCTCTGTCGCGCCCTCATGACCGTCCTCGCGATCGCTAGGCGATCGCTAGGTAATCTCGCACGACTTCGCCGCCGCCTTCTTGCTCGCTTTGAACCTCATGACCGGCTAGCGGTCGCTAGCCATTATGAATCTGTCATGAAATCGTCCATGAGTTCTCGACGCTAGGCTTCGCTCGCGGGCACGCAGGTCGCGTGCGCGGCTCTTCTGGGTGCTCGCTGGTTTGCCTCGCGACCAAGCTAGCGACCGCTAGGCTGGTCGCTAGAAATAGGTCAGTTTGCTCGTTTTGCTCGTGCTTCGTTCCTTGCTTCGATTTTCAATACATAACCCTACAAAACACCAAAACAACACCCAAGAGCAATATCTTCTAGAAGTAGATAAAACATTAAGAATCGATACATAAACGCACATTAAACGAGCTAAACACATCTTCAAATATCAACTATAAACGTGTAAAATGCGCGCTTATCAAACCCCCCAAACTTAAAGCATTGTTTGTCCTCAAACAAGAACAGAACAGAAAGACAAACGAAGATCAACGAGCGTAGCAAAGAGGATAACCATTCTAGCCTCCAAACATATCAACGCCAAAACATTAGTGCACATGATGACGTTAGTCCACTCAACACAAACAACAATTTACGGCAAAACTCATTTAATTCAACCTCACAAAGGCATATGCGTAAAATATATAGGATACACTCAAACTCATAAAGAAATTAAGGACGTGTATACACTCAACGATCAATGCAATGCAACATCTTACCATAGGCTTGCCGCTTTCAACATCTTCACCACGTCAAATGTGTTCAAATGAGGATCAAAGAGGACTTTTCATAGGTTGTAATGTAGGCACATTGGTTAAGGTAGGATAATATATGGCTAAGTGACTCAAGCAAACCCAAGCACCACCATTTATATATTTGACACATATGAACTTTGTCCATTTTTCTTTCTTTCCCAACGTGCTAAATTGACGTTCTATGCCTCATAAGGTACCTATACTTTGTTTAAAGACCCTTTATGCTCAACACTCATAGTGAACTTAATATTTTTCTTTTCTTTTCTTTTCTAGAGCTTATAGGGTTTAACTTTTACGAACAAGGTACTATTCTTCACCACGGATGTATTTTCTAAAAGAAACTTTTTCATCATCACTACATCAAAATTTCACCCTTTGATTCCCATATCCATCCTCACCTCCTATCATCCGATTAATTGAAAGAAAAAGTCTAATAAAGGCTCAAAGAAGGCGACAAATGGTATATATCATCGGGTTAGTGTTTGGGTGATAAGTGGTTAACAACGATGGCCTTTTATCCTTTCCAAATTGAAACACATATCATAGTCTCGACACGTAAACACGGCAAGTTCTAGAAGATAATCACATGCATGATATCACACAATTAAAAGCAGATCAAGATATGTATACGGTGAAGCTCAAGTCTCACGGGTTAAGCAAATGGTGAAAAACAACAAGCCTAAGCCATCTCACGTCATTCATGCGTCATTTTCTAACATATCATGTGCACTTATCATTAAATTCCACAAAAAATTTCTATCGTCATTGGTCACATGGATTAACACACTTCACTTAACTCGTTGATCGACGTAGACGAAACGAAACAAAAAGCGAAAGACGACAAAAACAACACAAACGAAAGAAACGACAAAACACGAAAACAAAAAAAGAAAACGTTGGGTTACCTCCCAACAAGTGCTTACTTTAACGCCTTTAGCTAGACCATCACTAACCTCGTCAATCGGTGTTTTAGTAGCAATATACATCTTTCTCGACTTGTGGAACCTTCTAAACTCGTGATTTACGGATGACCACCACCGACTATGGAAGTGGCCCCCAAACTTGAATGAAACACTCGGAGTTCCATGTCGAGTCCACTTCTTCCTTCTCGCAGCTTCCTCGATCGGTCGAGTACCTCTAAATGCGAGACGTGAGCGGCAAGAAGAATACGATCGAGCAACAATCTTCCGCTTTCAGTCGTGTTGCTTGATGGCGTCAGATATGGAAATTTTGAGCTCCTCATCGTTAACACGAAACGTGAGGTTTCCTTCCCGCACATCAATCAACGCATGCGACCGGTTGCTAGAAAAGGTCTACCAAGGATTAGTGGTTGTTGTTTGAATTGGGAATATCTAGAATAACAAAGTCACAGGAAAAACAAAATCTCGAATTTACCAACACGCCTTCGACGATACCTTTTGGATATGTGACCGATCGGTCACCATCATCGTGAGATCTTCGTCGGCTTCATCTTTCCAAGGTGTAGCCGGTTGAAAACGTTCAATGGCATCAGATTGATGCTCGCCCCCAAATCGCACAAAACATTTGGGAAAATCTGCTCGGCGATCTCGCACTCTAACGTGAAACCGCCGGGATCCTTCTGCTTCAGAGGGAGCTTCCTTTGCAAGACGGCACTGCACTCTTCGGATAGGGAAATTTTCTCAAATTTCCCAAGTTTCTTCTTACTTGCAAGCGCGTCTTTTAAGAACTTCATGTAGCCCGGCATGTTTCGCAACGCTTCAAAGAGAGGCAAATTTATCTCAACTTTCTGAAAAACCTCTTTGAAACGAGCAAATTCCTCGTCATATTTCGACTTGACAAGTCGACTCGGAAACGGGACCGGAGGAATGTGCGTGCGAGATTAGCCTCTGGGTGCTTGCTGGTCGACCGCGACCATTGGGAAGGTCGCGAGGAGTTCGCTGTGGCGATCTTCGTCTTCGCGTCGCGAGCTTAGGTGTGGCTCATGAGCGCTGGGTAGCTCGCGAACTGCTCCGCCGATTTCGCGATCGGGTTTGCGAATACTGGTCGCCGCGAACAACTACGCGTGCGGATATTCGGATGACTTCGCGGTCGGGCGCGCGCGCGCTCGGTCGCGGCGCTCGTGGACAAAATTCGGGATGGCTCGCGATCGGGCTCGCGGTCGCGAGCTCGGTCGCGAAGTTTCGCGCCGAATGTTCTCTTGCTCGTCTTTTCGGTAGGGCTCGGGTAGGCTCGCCCACCTCGCCCGAATGGCGAAGCATTGACTCTTCGGGTTCACCTCAGTATTACTCGAAATTGACCCGTCTTTTGTAGTGCATTCACTTGTACGGCTATTTGACCAATTTGATTTTCCAACATCTTTATGTGCTTCCCATAGCCGTCATAGTCGACTCCAAGTGATTTATTTTCGCCGGTGTTGTCGATGAACGACTCGATTCGTGGCCAATTGTTGGTTGCTTACAACCAACTGCACGCATCATATCTTCGAGACTTGGCTTCCTCGGCTCTTGAATCGAATTCTGACTATTGAAGCCTGTTGAAGGTTGTTGGAAATTCGAATGACTCCTCTGATTGATGTGGCTGACGTTCTCTGTCTCAATCTGACTTTTCAAAAGAGTGAACTTCTTCATGAGGTCGTCATATTTCGAATCACTCTCAACAGCAGCTGCTTTGAACGATGGCGTTCTCTCCGTTGGCCATTGATAGCTGTTGGCAGCCATCTCTTCTACAATTCGGCTTGCCTCGTCGACTGGTCGGTTCAATAAGCAGCCCCCCGCCGACGCATCTACCATGCTCCTCGCCCGCCATGTCACCCACCGTAAAATTGTGTGATTTGTGCGCCTCGAGAACCCATGTTGTGGGCATCGTCTCAATAGACCTCGAATCTCTCCCATGCCTCGAATAATGATTCGTCGTGGTTTTGGCAAAATGAGAGATTTCGCGATGATCTTCTGCGCTCACGACGGAAAGTATTTCAAAGAAACTTCACAAAGTTTCCCCAAGTGTCGATGCCACCGGTCCAAACTCTTGAACCAATCTTTCGCTCGGTCACAAGAACGAGAAACCGAACATGCGCATCCGGATTGTGTCTTGTGGCACCCCATTCTGCTTGATGGTGTCACAAATGTCGAGAAATGTCTCGAGACGCGATTCGGTCTTCCGTGACTCTCCCCAAACCGCTCTCCTCCTTGGACCATACCGATCGTACGGTTTGAGCTCGAAATTATTTGCATCACGCAGGGCCCCAACCGCCTCCTTGAAACTGCTCGTGGGATGTCGATACATGTGGTTTAGAGGTTCATCCTCCGAGAGTGGACAATGATTCCCATGTTCGCCATCCGACGCGCAGATCTCGCAAAGTCGCCTATCATGCGTGCAACTTGCTCGGGAGGAATGCCCCTGTTTATGGATCGGCCGCCATTGCACTGCTTTCTTCTCTCTTCCTCTTCTCCTTGAGAGCTTTCGATCTCGGGATCTAAAAATCTTCGGAGGTCCCCGAGATCTTGACGCATAAACCACCGTGAGAGAGAGAAATTAGCACTAACAAAAATAAATAAAATAATATATATAAATAACTTGAATTAATAAATCCAAATCGTCAAATTATTCCTATGTGATCTTAACAATCCCGAACGGCGCCAAAATTTGATCGCCTTTTCACACGTAAAAGGTGTAAGTATAGGGTGGCAAGTATCGTATCCACGAGATTGTATCACGAAAACATAGAAGCTAGCTCAACGATAATTCATCATTATCCAAGCACGAATAAAGGGTGAGAGGTTTTAGGGCTTGAATTTAATCCAAAGCAAAGGTAACCAAACAAGAATATAAATAACGCAATAAAAACACGAAAGATAACTATGAAGAAAGACTAACCCAGGGATGCACCAATCCTATCCACAACAATGTTTATCCCGCTTATTACTAACCGTTTAATCCAAACAAGACGGAAGATCACATATATAACCAACAACTTGCCACGATAATATGCGTAGCTTGATTACTAATTTTCCTATTACGATTACGCTCTAGAGGAAAATAAGCAACCCAAATGGATCACTAAGAATATGCTTCCTACGAATGTCCTATCTCGCCATTCGACTCGAGGCTCATTCAGATCATGCATTCGATAACGATTGACAATTAATACAGTTACGTCATTAACCGACAACTAGATATGCATCAAGATTGATCAGAAATCAACACATATAAATAAGCACAATCGAATCATGAATCAATGCCTGGAAGGTAAATAACGATAGCAGAACTCACAACATATAGGATCGGATCATGCAAACCCTAGGATTAGAATAGAAAACTAGCCAGACATAATAAACGGAATGAAATACGAATTAACCATAAAAAGAGAAATTAAATATATAAAAACCCGTAGGGAAGCGTCGGATGAACAATGGTTGGTCTTGAATCCAATCCCAGTGAACGGACGGAAAATAAAGGAAAACATCGACAAACGTTCCGATTGATAACGAAACGATAAACTAAACTAGAATAACGTAAAAACAATACTAGAATTAAATGGAAGCTAAAATAAAGATAAACCGAGGAAAATCAAGAGAAATAGGTCCGGGCGTGTTGGGCTCTATGGAGCGCGGATGGCTTCGCCTTATTTATAGAAAAGGGTGAAACCCAATTTTGCCTGTCGCGCCGCTCTCCGCGATCGCTAGGCGATCGCTAGGTAATCTCGCCGACTTTCGCCCGCTTCTTCAAGCTCGCTTTGAACTCGCGACACAGCTAGCGGTCGCTAGCCATTATGAATCGGTCGCGAAATCGCCCGATGAGTTCTCGACGCTAGGCTTCGTCATGGCACGAGGTCGCGTCATGCTCTTCGGTGCTCATTGGTTTGCTCGCGACCAAGCTAGCGACCGCTAGGCTGGTCGCTAGAAATAGGTCGGTTGCTCGTTTTGCTCGTGCTTCGTTCCTTGCTTCGATTTTCAATACATAACCCTACAAAACACCAAACAACACCCAAGAGCAATATCTTCTAGAAGTAGATAAAACATTAAGAATCGATACATAAACGCACATTAAACGAGCTAAACACATCTTCAAATATCAACTATAAACGTGTAAAATGCGCGTTTATCAACTAAGCTACTATAATTTGCATTTCTAAAAGCCAAAATGAGTCATTAGAGTGGAAAGTTCATAACTGCAACCTGCTTCATTTTCAAGCATAAGATAAGTCAAGTAGTTTTTTACCAATTCATCTTTCACTTCAATATCTTAAGGAAGTTTTCCTAATCTATGCAATCTTGCCTTGTTCATATATGAGATATTGTAATCATTGCCCTATTTGGCCTTCATGATTTCTTGATAGCATCCATGTAAGGTTAGAAATACGTCGTTGAGGGTTTGTGATGATAGTTCTTCAAATGAAGATCACATTCTTCAAAAGGTCATCCTCATTTTTCGCTAACTTGTCATCCTGCAAAGATTATATATCTCTAAAGAAACCTAAATCATTTACATTAAAATAATGAGAATTAGGTGGTCGAATATTGAATCCATTTGAGTTTGCTACAGCTTTGAAATCTGGATCTTATGGGTTAATATGTGGCCTAGCATTATCCTATTTTATGAATATTTACTTGTTTGCTAAAGTTAGTCATTTAGCTTTAATTGCAGGAATAATCTGAAAGGAAAAAAATTGAAATGTTGAAGCTATATGATAAATAAATTACAGCATTCGATAGTTATTGAGTAATTACATTATCTGGCTTATGATGCATTGTTTGATCACTTCTTTTATGATTAATTGAATTGGTTTGGTCTCTATTTGATGGTCCTAGTGGAGTCGTACTGGTATATGTGAGGATGAATCAATTAAGGCAAATAAAACGTTTTCTAAAATAATATTTGGTCTTCAACTTAACTCAGTAGCGTCGGGTTACTGATGTCAATTAGTACTAATGATCTGTTCAGATAGGGAGATTCTTGTACTGAGTGAAAGCAATTAGCAATCATATTGACTGCTTCAGCAGTTGATCAGTTGGACTGATAACTAATGTGCATGCAGAAAATGGTGGTTAAGTTATATCTTATTGAAACTGATACTGAAAAGTACTTAGTCGGATATTTTCTTAGTTTGTATTAGTTTTTCTCTTTCTGTAGCAAAGTCCTACTGATGGAGGTTTCAAAGAATATGTTGTGCTACGTGCTGAGTGATGGAAGTTCAATAACATGTAAAGTTGAGTACTAAAAGTAAATGAACACACTTATATTTTTATGTGGTTTGGGAAGATCATCTCATATATCCACAGACTGATAAATCAGTCAAACCACTACTTGGGATTGGTCTTGCTTACGGGTGTAAGAGAAACCTAGATATAGAAGTTCACCTTAGTTGTACCCCGACTAACTTGTCATCCCTTCCTTCACTTACTGGTGCGAAGAGACCTCGGATTGCTTACAGGTGCAATCGACTTAACTTTCTTGCTTACGGGTGCAAAAAAACTTACCTTTCAACAACTAACACTTCGTTACTTACTTATCAACTTCTAATTCTAACAATGTTACATGTGTTTTTTAGAGAGGGTTTGGTTTTTCCAACTTATGACTTAAGCTATTACAGACAATAACTTTAGTCTGATCAAGATGTAGAATATTACAAATGTGAAGCCTAGACAGTAAGAAAATGTATGCTTGTACTTTTAGGATTATACTGATAATACTTTGAATTCTCTTCTTGAAAAATATGTTCTTCGTATGTTTAAAGATATGAACTTGCATGCTTTGTAGTTTAAAGATATGAACTTGAATGTTTTGTAGACTTGTGTGCTTAGCATTTTGGTAATCTTCAAATGTTTGATCTCGCGGGTATTTATAGGAGGATGATGAATCTTGTCGTTTGAGGGAACACCAATCACATTTATTCCATTTGTAGTTTTAATCTTCGCGTTTGAATCTTCATATGTCATTTTCCAACAACATCGTACATAACGTGCTCTATAAATTCATTCTGACACGTTGAAAGTCAAACACCAACACTTTAAAATATTATGTATTTTCCAGTAGGATTGACTTTGTGTTTCTTCAATACGGTTGACTTCAGGTCTCTTCAATAGAGTCGTCTTCGTATTTCTTTAGTAGGTTGACTCTGAGTCTTCAGTAGACACTTCAATTGATGTAGTTCTTCAGCAGCTTCATTCTCTTCTGCTCAAATGACACATGGTCATTTTCTTTGACATCTTTTCTTGAGTCTCGCTGAGTCTTCAGTTTTCAGTAGCACTTCTCTTAAGTATTACTAAGTCATTACTTCTTCAGTAGTGATGTACTGACTCTTCCATCAGTACGACTGACTTCAATATTGCTCTTTAACTCATTCAGTATCAAACGACTATATTGATGGTTCTTCTGCTGAAACCTGTAAACGTAAAATGCTTGCTCCTTAACATGTGAGCAACACTATGTTACATCAGCAGGGCAAACATCAATGAGGTTTTAGAATCTAATCAAAACGCTAAGTAATGATAAAGTTTTCCCAACACCATTGTTCTTTTCTATCTGTTATTTGAATTTCTCTTAGCTGGTTCCAATGTTGTGAATGGAAAATTTTGAACTTTCCATCAAACTCAACTGCATTATGTGGTCTACTTACTGCACACATGAACATTACCTTAGTTATGAACCTCTTTGATTGGTATGATCTGTATGGATCATTTTCTGATGGAATGAGATAATATATGTCACTAGTTTATGTCATATAGAATCACTTCTCATCAATATGGATGATATTGTGCATGCTTTGGAAAGTGACTTTACCTCCTTGTGGATTGTCAACCCTAAGTTAACATAAACTGGATTTCAGTCTGATAAGTTTATTTGCCTCAGGAAGTGCAGGTTTTATGGCATTTGTATGTGGTCTTGTTGGAAAATCTACCTTAACTGTGTTTTCATTCGATGTCAAAATCCGTTGATGATTTCCCTGCTGATGAAACATAGTGGTACTCACATGTTAGAGAGTTGGTGTTTTTGTTACAGGTTACAACATAAGGTTACCAGTTTGGATAGGCCCAAGACTGGTGGAGTTCAAGCAGTACTGAAACCAATCATACTAATAAGAGTATTAGGACCAGAGCAATTGAAGAGAAGCACTGTTGAATATCACAGACTGAAGACTTAAGTCATGAGGACTGAAGATTGAAGATTGATGTACCGCGATACTAATGAACAGAGCTTATGGAGAGTAAATTTGAAGGGTGATGAACAGAGCTTCTAGAGAGTAAATTCGAAACTAAAGACCGATGTCAGAAGACTGAAGATCTAAAGACATCGACACTGCTGAAAATAAAAGTCGAAAATATGACTAAGTGTCATACCGGCAGCTGGCAATCAAAGCTAGTAATAGAAGTAAAGTTGTTGATGTAAGTCAAAGTTGTTGATAAGAAGTCAAAACTGGTTATATCTTCGTCCAAGCTGATGTGTCATACTGGCTCAGGTTCCCAAACTAATAAAAGACGAAATCCAACCTGCTGATAAAAGATGGAATAGACTTGATTGGCTCAACCTGAAGTCAACGTACTGGAAAAACACGGAGTCAACTCAACTAAAGAAACACGAAATTATTTAAGCCTCGAGTATTTGACTTACCATATGTCGTAGCGTATCTATAAAAGATCATAACATTTTAGATCCTCTTTCAGAGTTGTAGAGTTACAGTGTACGATGATACAGACCTCGACAACGATGTACGAGGATTTAAGCAGGAAGAATTCAAACGAAAAATGGAATGGATGTGATTGATGCTCTATCCAACAACACTATTCATCGTTCTCTCTATAAATACGCGTAGAATCCAACCTTTGAAAGTTACCGAAACGCTGCACATTCGAATATCCCAAAGCAATAAAAGCTCATTTTTCAAGAACTTTTACCCAGCGATTTCGAAGAATGGAGTTCACAGTTTTATCGAAAACCTTCCGAGCTCAAATATATCTATCAGCTCAAGGTTTCAGTATACACTCCTTTAAGGTCTAGGATACTATCTTGTATATCTTAAGCCTAGACATATTGAGTTTGTTGACTGTGACAACTCAACTTTTAGTTGAAAAAAATCCTATACTCAAAACCTCTAAGTTTGAGTATAAGCAAGATGTTAGGTCGACTGCACACGTAAGCAGTCGGAGGTTTCCTAGCACCAGTAAGCGTGAGATGAATGCCCAGTTTGACGGGATACAAAAATGTTAAAGTCTGTATCTAAGTTTATATCTTGTATCCTTAAATAAGACCAAATTCCAATTAGTGGATTGACTGAGCAATCGGTCCGTTGATGTAGAAGTTGAGCTCTCCGAACTACGTAAAATTAAGTGTTATTTACATTCAGTTCTTTACTTTCTGCATCGTATTTATTTTGCATGTTATTGAACTAATCATTATTAGAACACGCAACACAAGATCGTTTTGAACACTATATCGATGTCGCTGACATCAAGAGATAAACTGAAAACTGACTAAACCAATATTTGACTAAGTATTTTTTGCCAGTTTGAGTTTTCAGTGAAGGTAAAAACGTAACCACCACATTCCACAAGCACATCACTTATTAGTTCAACTGACTAGCTGCATCAGCAGTTAGTAGGTTTGTTAATTGATATCACTCTGAACAAGACTCTCATAACTAAAATTGATCAGTAGTACTGACACTAGTACTGAACTGACTTCAGTTAACCGACATCGACTGTAGTAGTAGACACTTCATTCTTTAGAAAAGAAAAGTTTTAAATTTGCCTTAACCGATGTATTCTTCTCCCATACACCAGTACGTACCCCTATGAAGGGCAATGGATCGGATCTGGACCGGATCTTGTTAGGTCCAGATCCAGATCCAAATTTTTTGCTCTGGTCCGGATCTGGTCTAGATCCATTGGGTCCAAATTATCTCCAGACCCAGATCCATAAGATCCGTAGGTCCAAGGTCTAGACCCTGAACCATATATTTTTTCTTTTAAAATAAATCTCATATCTACTATAATTCATAGTAACACCATAATAATAATTTAAACATACAATAACAATATAATAATTATTTAGAATTTCTATAATCATCAATATACAAGAAGATGTTATATACAAATTTACTTTTGTTTTCATGACAACAATTAATATTGCAATAGGAATAGAAGAAGTAGCACACATACCTTAGTAAATATACCATTCATGTCTAATTCATATATAATTTTTTTTCAAATCATCCAATTTCATAACCTAGTTTATCCAACTTCGATTAGAAATAAAAACAATATCATATATTTATAAATAAAAATTAAAAATTATATGTATATATGGATCCATGCATCGGATCTGGATCTCATAAATCAAGATCCAGATCCAGATTCGAATTTTAAAGGAATGGTCCGGATCCGGTCCAGATCCGTCGGATCCTATTTTTTAAAGATCTAGATCCTAAAAAATAAATCTGAATCTATGGATCTGGACCGGATCAAGGATCCATTGCCATCTCTACGTACCCCTAAGGACCATAAGACCTTATATGCTTTTGTTTTATCTATATTCCCAAAACAAATTTACTTACATTTAATTTTTGAGTCATCTTTCTTACGCTAGACTTTTCTAGCATAGATAGTGACTTCATCTTCTCCACATCAAATACATTTCTATCTCTATGTGGTGTAGCTATCTTTCTTTGAAAATACACATGTTGTCCCGTTGTAAGTTGTTGTTTGACTTGGTTTCAAATAGTGCGTATTGTTTTATCAAAAATTCAAAAGTGGTTGTTGTTTGTAATTGTGCACTCGGACGAACAACTCCATTATTATGATGTTGAAGAAGAAACTGAGCAATCTGAATTTTTTGCTGGAATGTGACTTTTGGTTTTGAAGAATATATTTTTATTGAAGAAAGAGAAGTTGCATCTTGAATAACTTCATTTATGGTAGTGTGTATGGATGTCAGATATTATCTTATGTATTTATAGTGTATCAATATATAATACGATTAGTGAAATTTAGTGCCACCTCATTCTTACATCATATGTGGCACCATTATATTCCTCCATTTTTATTTATCTAAATTCTCTATTTAATGTCTTTTAAATTCTAATTCTAATCATTCTAAAATTATCTTATCTCACATTGATTTCTAATCATACTCTACCAATTGAAAAACTTATATATATACTTAGAATCAATGCATATTTTTTCATCCTACAATTATTTTATACCACTAATTTAAAAATTATCTTATCCCACATTGATTTCTAATCATACTCTACCAATTGAAAAACTTATATGTATACTTAGAATCAATGCATATTTTTTCATCCTACAATTATTTTATACCACTAATTTAATTTGACTAATTAATTAATTAGGTGGCTAAATAAATAGTTTTTCAATTTTTTTATTTATCTAAACTCTATTTAATTTCTTTTAAATTCTAATTATAATCATATTAAAATATCTTATCTCATATTGATTTCTAATCACACTCCAAATTGAATAACTTATACATATACTTAGAATCAATGCTTATTTTTCATTCTACAATTATTCTACACCACTAATTTAATTTGACTAATTAATTAATTAGATGGTCAAATAAATAGTTATATATTTTATTTATATAAATTTCGATTTAATATCTTTTATATTCTAATTCTAATCATATTAAAATATCTTATCTCATATTGATTTCCAATCATACTCCACCAATTGAACAACTTACACATATACTTAGAATCAATGCATATTTTTTCATCTTATAATTATTTTACACCACTTATTTAATTTGGCTAATTAATTAATTAGATGGTCAAATAAATAGTTATAATTCTAAGTTATAACATAAAATTATAATTATGTTAATTATTTTTTCAATTTTTTTATTTATCTAAATTCTCTATTTAATGTCTTTTGAATTATAATTCTAATCATATTAAAATTTCTTATCATACATTGATTTCTAATCATACTCCACCAATTAAACAACTTATACATATACTTAGAATCAATGCATATGTTTTTCATCCTATAATTTTTTACACCACTAATTTAACTTGACTAATTAATTAATTAGATGACAAATTGAAAATCTAAAATAAATGGATATATTTTATACAATTTTCTTAAATAGATTATGATACTCATATTTATTTTCATGAGATTTCATAAATTGATAAAAATAAAATAAATAGTTCAATTTAATGTTTGGTAGGATAGCCAATTATTATATTATACATTTTGTAAATTTTAAACGAATTTGGGTAATCAGCTGATATTAGTATACGGGAATGAGGCGAAAACAAATAGTAAAAATAGTTTTTATTTATGAAAATTGCATGTATATAAGTTTTAAACATGTCTACACATTGATTGATATATTTAAGTAGAGATTTCTCAATTTTTAATCTATTGGGGCAATATATACATTATAACTATATATTTCATAAATTTTAATGAATTTATGTAATTAACGGATATTATATACTAAAATGGTTTTTCAATTTTTTATTTATCTAAACTCTCTATTTAATGTCTTTAAATTCTAATTATAATCATATTAAAATATCTTATCCCATATTGATTTCTAATCATACTCCAAATTGAATAACTTATACATATACTTAGAATCAATGCTTATTTTTTCATTCTCCAATTATTTTACACCACTAATATAATTTGGCTAATTAATTAATTAGATGGTCAAATAAATAGTTATATATATTTATTTATCTAAATTCTCTATTTAATGTCTTTTGAATTATAATTTTAATCATATTAAAATTTCTTATCATACATTGATTTCTAATCATACTCCACCAATTGAACAACTTATACATATACTTAGAATCAATGCATATTTTTTTCATCCTATAATTGTTTTACACCACTAATTTAACTTGGCTAATTAATTAATTAGATGACAAATTGAAAATCTAAAATAAATGGATATATTTTATACAATTTTCTTAAAAAGATTATGTATACTCATATTTATTTTCATGAGATTTCATAAATTGATAAAAATAAAATAAAATAAATAGTTCAATTTAATGTTTGGTAGGATAACCAATTATTATATTATATATTTTGTAAATTTTAAACGAATTTAGGTAATCAGCTGATATTAGTATACGGGAATGAGGCGAAAACAAATAGTAAAAATAGTTTTTATTTATGAAAATTGCATGTATATAAGTTTTAAATATGTCTACACATTGATTGATATATTTAAGTAGAAATTTCTCAATTTTTAATCTATTGGGGCAATATATACTTTATAACTATATATTTCATAAATTTTAATGAATTTATGTAATTAAAGGATATTATATACGAAAATGAGACGAGAACATGATTTTCACTGTTTGTAGGTCTTTTGTTATTTATATTATTTTGATACAAAAATATACATTATATACAGGTAAATACATTAATCGACATGTCTACATAATTTATTTATTTTTCAATTTTAATCTTTTGTTTATTTATATGATTTATTATTAATAATTAACCATGTAGTGTTCAACTTTTATTGAGACGAATAAATTAATTATTGTAATAACTTATATTAATAAAATTAAATAGATTCGAGTAATTAATCAAATGTGGGACAAATACGGTTGTGTGTATACTAGACATGTTCTTTATTTTTTGATCTTTTGTTATTTATATTATTTATTATTAATGTTTAGTTTATAATGTTCAAATCATTACTGAGACAAATAAACAATTACTGTAACAACTTAAATTTATAAATTTAAATATATTTCGACAGTTAGCACATATTTTTGGGACAAGAACGATTAATAAAATTATTTTTCAATCAGATTTTGGATACAAGCATATAAATTCCAATCACTATAACAACTTATATTTATAAATTTAAACGAGTTTGAGTAATTAATCGGATTTAAGACGAGTGCATGTATATATATTATAGACGGGTGCAAACATATATCAACATGCTTACGAATGTTTAAAGTGATTGTGATCATTAATCTTCAAGCCTACGTTTAATTTTCATAATATTTTAAATATTTAGTCATTTTCACCATTTTTAATATTTTCACATTTAGTGGTGCTCGATTTTTTTAATACTATGTACTATTAATGCTTACTTTGTAATATTTGGATATTATTATACATGTTTTGATAATTAGCATGTATTTTATACGTAAATATTTTATTTCTTATAATCATAGAGTATAGACACAAAGTAATGTAATTTCTCGTCGAATTTCGACGGGTTACACACTAGTTAGTAGTTATAGGAATTCTAATTTTACAAGCTTCGTTTCGGTGAGAGATTAGTTTGGTGATTGTTGTATGTTTCCCTTTTTTTTTTTTGTAAAAATCTGAAGTGGAGTTTTAAATTTGGGATTTCAACTTGTAATTTATTCACTTGCAGTTTATTCACGTGCTATTGGGTTTGATTTCCCAGCATAACTTTTCAGCTTTTCTTTTCAGCAGATTTTTCTTTTATTTAATTTACGGTAGATTAAATTTATTAACCCACATCTATGTTTCATTTTAATTAAGTTCGTTCAGTAATAAGATAATTAACGATTAATCATCTATAACTAATTTAATTAACATTATATTAATATGAGTTACTTACTCCACTCACAATATACTTAATAATTTTTATTAAAACTCGTGTTCAAGATTCTTAGAAATGAATTTGAAGGACGGAAACAACATTTTTAAAAAGAACAACATTACTTCAAAACACCCAACTCTTAAAAATAGTTTGATTTATACTCCGCCTTACGAAATGCTAACCATCTTACCGATTTTTAGGTGGATTATATTGTATAATTAAAGTGATCTTTTCCTCCTCAATACTCATTTGAAGGAAAAATAATAATCAAAATCATTCACTTAAACCCCTACCCGCACGGGATTCAAATGAGAAGAAAAAGGAAAAAGATCAGCAGAAGAGAGAAAACGCTCCAGATTTGAGGGAGAGAGCAACGCTATATATATTTCTCCCTTCTTACTTTTCAGAGAAATTCAATACATAAATATCAATTTTTATTTTTTTTTTATATTTCAAAAGTCAGATTATTTTTGCAACTTGACTCAAGGATCAGGACATAAATTTTTTGTTCTTTAAATTTTTTACAAATTTCAAAATACAAAAGATTTTAATGAAATTTTCATGTGCTCCATATTTATCCGATTTACCCTAGCTGATGGTCTAAAAGAATAAGTTTTTTTTTAAATACAATTACATGTAGCAAATTAATGTAAGACTTTTTTTTGTTTGAATTATTAACTGTATATACTATTTTTATTTTATTTTTTAATGAAACGAAAACATTTTTTAACTATTAATTTGTGATCTTATTTTATTTATTCTTTATTATATATATATATATATATATATATATATATATATATATATATATATTCACAGTTATAAATTTATCTTAGTTATAAATTGGATTCTTAGCATTCTAAAATAAAATTGATAGATATTATATAGAAATGTGCATTAACAATTTAGATATTATACGAGATACATAACATAAACTAATCTGAAAGATATCCATCGACTTGATTAATAGAAGTAAAATTATGCATACCAAATACATAGTAAATTTTATATTTATAATCTTATTAATTATCATAATAAAATATATATACAAGTAATTATAAAATATACTTCATCCGTCCCACTCAAGATGACTTTTATTCATTTTGGGTTGTCCCAATCCAAGATGGTCTGTTTCCTTTTTTAGGAAATAATTATCTCTTCAAAAGTTATGAGACTTTATCATTTGAATCACTTTATATCATTCTCCTAAATAATCGTGTCAAAAAGAAATGGATCATCTTGGAGAGACGAAGAGAATATTAAATATCAATAAAATAAAAAAATCATAATTTTATTCTTCAATTTTAAAATATAGCACTTGTTAAAAAGTAAGATAAAAGGTGAAAATATGATACCTATAAAAAAATTGAGAAATTATCTATTTATATCGAGTTTAAAAAAGAATATCTATCTTTATTTAATCCCACTCTAATACTCTATTAATTTTCGATTAGTAATCTTGTTAGGACAGCTGTCCTTCCACCTGTCACGTGTCCATCTTCACCTGCGGCTGCTCCACAGCGCTGCCTTACTACCACAGCATCATGAAGGCATCTTACATCAACAAGTGAAAATAACTTGATTTGTGCACCCTCCTTTTTCATCTTTCCAAGATTCATCCTTCCCAACTCAAATCATTTTCTTTTATCAATTTAATACAAAAATTTAAAAATCGTATTACGATAGACTCGAACCCAAAACAGTTGACCTCAAACATTAACTACTCTATCATTAAACCAATACATGCACACCTCACAAATTATTTTGTTACTAAGATATGTTCATAAGCACATCTGGAGCACATGTTAAGATGATTAACAAAAAAAATTGAAATATAGTTTTACCTCGTCTCCTAAAGATGTTTTATGCACATGTTATTTAAGATCCCTTGCTCTTAACAGTTGTATTCCTTTAAGATTGTCCTTATAGTTTGTCTCTACTATTTTTTTTGTAGTTTGTTACCCATAAAATATACAATAATTTTAAATACATAAATTACAATAATTATTGAATATATTATAACCATAAAAAGCAGTGTCTTGTCAAAACTTACGGATCTTCACCCATCAAGATTGTTCTTTACCTGGTTCATTTTACGATCAAATAAAATCCATTATCATATTTTTGTTAAACTCCATTACTAATTTGAATATATGGTATTGTATTTCATAAAATACAACATATGTATCTAAGATATATTTTTGTATTTGTGAATTTAGTTTGTTATCTTAAACTAGTAGAGCATGTGACAAACAAGTTTATGCAATGGTAATGTGTTCGTTTCATTCATTGCCAGAATACGATGTCGTTACTTATGAGGATAAAGACTCTTTGTAGGACATGGACTCCATTTCTTTTAGGAAATGGATTCTTCTTCTTTAATTAGCAAGATATACACTCCTTCTATGTATGAAGTTCTTTGTATAAAATAAATACTCATTCCGTCCCTATCCAAGACGGTCCATTTTTTTCGATACGATTATTTAGGAGAATGATATAAAGTGATGAAACTGATAAAAAATATGTAGATCCCACAACATTTGAAAAGATAATTATTTCCTAAAAATGAAACATGTCATCTTGGGGGGACGGACGGAAGGAGTAATATTTTATTCAAAATAAATAATTGTGAAAAGACAAATTAAAAATATTTAGTGATAAATTACTCCAAGTTTGATTAAGCTTCAATTTCCAAAATCAAGCTTCCAGTTGTTTTGCTCGATCAGATATAGCAAAAGAGGTATTCAACATGTTTTTACTCTGTTTATGTACAAAACTTAGTTGATGAAATCAGCCCATCAACTAGAAATTCAATTTTATCCCTATTTCTCTAAGATTTTATTACAATTCTATCTTCAAAGTACACGTTTATAAATATCTATCTCATACACATTACAAAGATATAGTCATTTTACTCACATAAAACATATAAGTACACTAGATTCCTTGAGTCTTCTCGGAATTCTCTTGAATAATCGATAGGGTCTTGCCCAAAGAACTCCTCCAATCTTGTGTTCGCAGATCTGCACCGTTGGCTTGACAAGAAGATAACAAGTTCGGAGTTTCAATCAAGTACTTTTAACAAGTATTCTCCATATTTTATCTATTTGTTAGTGTGGAGTATTTAACCCACTCATTCACTGTATATCAATATTGGCTAATTTTTGCAGGATGTTTTAAATAAATTGTAAAATTTAAAAGCAACACAACCAAGAATGAAAATAAACCAGCGACAAAGTGAAACAAATGCAAACTTCGGTGGAAAAGAAAAGGGATCGTTATATTAAGGTTATTAGCGTCTAAACACATGAACTTTGAGTATATTTTAGTTTTTTTTCATGAATTTTAAAAATTATCAATAAATATATGAACTTAACATCATTGTGATTTTTTTCACAAATTAAAAGATGGTTAAAATTGAAGTTGACATGGCGCCACTTCATCAAAATGATGTGGTTTTATTTATACAATATTTATTAATTAACGGTTAAATACATGAACTTTAGGTCTATTTTAATTTTTACCACGAACTTTAAAAGTTTGTCAATAAATACACACTTAACATTATTGTAATTTTTTCACAAATTGAATAACGATCAAAATTAAAGCTGATATAACAATCGACGTGATATGACTTTATTAAAACGTCATTGTTCTTGTATAATGTATACTAAAAAAAATCTTAAATCCATCTTAACTCACACCCACACCGTATCCTACCCCATCTCTATTTCTGTAACCTCAACCTACGATAAGGTTTTGGTTGGAAAAAGTTGTGAGGTGTATTTAATTTTTTTTAAATACATATTGTAAAAGTAAAACGACGTTGTTTTGATAAAGTGGTGTCACGTCGATTGTTATATCAAATTTAATTTTGATCATCATTCAATTTGTGAAAAATATTACAATAACGTTAAATTCGCGTATTTATTGAGAAACTTTTAAAGTTCGTGGAAAAAATCAAAATGGACCAAAAGTTCATGTATTTAAGCGTCAATTAATATATATTATATAAGTAAAACGACATCGTTTTGATGAAATGGTGTCACGTCGACTGTCATGTCAGTTTCAATTTTGACCGTTATTCAATTTGTGGAAAAAATCACAATAATATTAAATTCGTGTATTTATTGATAATTTTTAAAGTTGTGGAGAAAACCAAAATATGTCTAAAGTTCATGTATTTAGACGACAATAACCCTTATATTAAATAACCCTAACTGTCAATAGCAATTTTAGTCGTGTGGATAACAAAGTGGAGAGTGAAAGTTTCACCTAAGTCTACCGTAACTTACACTTCTTTCTTCTAATATCTAAGTAAAGCAACAACACAAAAGAGAGCTTGCCATCTACACGCAAGCACACAAGATTGTCCATGTAATCTCCGATTTTCCCTCTCCTTCTCTTCCTCCATTACCGCAGAATACATTGATCTTTCTTGCTCAATTTATATTAAACAAAAAAATGAAAAAAGGCACATAAACGGCTATATTTTGATTATTGTTGCGAAACCCTGAATGCCCCCCTCAACAATTGGTGGGGCCCCCAAAATTGTCATCTTTTTCATTGTTGAATAATTGGGACAGTTTAGATTCAATCCAATTGATCAAAATCACTAGTGGTTTTTTGATTCGTGTTTGTGATGACTTACAATGCAAGCCATGGCGATCTTAGGCTGGAGGTAGATTACGTGAAATTGGAGGTTGGCGGGGGCGGTGGTGCCGATGGTGGGGCCCAGTGCCTCAAGGAGGAGGTGTCGCCTTCTTGCGGCGGCGGAGGCACCGGAGGCGAATGGTGGTGGTTGTTGTGGTGGTGGGCAAAGTTACTACTGGTGGCTTTGTTTATTGGGGTGTTGCTTGCGGTTTTTTTGAAATGGATCGGACCCTTCGTCATGGAGAAGGTTAGATTTCTTCTAATGTGGGTGTCTGATTTTTTAGGATTTTATTTGTAAATGAATGCATATATGTGTTTTTTTTTTCTGAATTGGGGATTAGGTCTATTTAGCCTCGGTTTCTCGGCAAATGTATCAAGAAATTGCAAGCATTTACTCCAAATCCATGTTTGTGTGTGTTGGTGAGCTATTTGTACCAACTTAATGCACGTTATCTTGGAATAGAAACTTTGTAGATTCAGGTGCTTTTGTCTAAGAATTGCTCCTTGTAATGCAATTATTTATGTGTTGATGATGAGGCATGACGATTGGTTGTTGTACGCTGGAATTAACCTGTAGCTGGAAGTTCTTTTAGGAAAAATCTGGATGTGCTAGTCTTTGTATTTCACAGTTTTCAGGTGTATTCGGTGTAATCGATCTGATCACTTCTTTCATTGCAACTATTCTTGTATCAGTTAAAGCTGGTGCATTGTAGTGTAGCAGTCCATATCTTAACTTACATTTGTTCGGTTTGATTCGAAGTTAACGAGTTCTCCAAAAGATGTGATGCTCTGTTCAGGATGCTCTGTTTTTGCTTATAATGAAATTCAAAAGTCTAGTTGATGATGTTAAGCTCGGGATAATCCTGTTAGAAGGCGTTTACTTTGTGTGATTGGATAGATAGATAAATGTATGATTGAGTATTTAAAGGATTAGATCATCAAACGAGTTCAAAGGTAATCAATCCATCAATGTAAATGGTAGATTACTCTGGATAATTTGTATCAAATCTATCGTATCACTCAAAGTAAATTTCCCTTATTGTATTTCCTCTCCTTTGGCTATCATCTTCAAGTATGCAATTGAATTGTCGTTGTCTATGTAATATATGTGCCTAAAATCCAGTGAGAAGTCTGGATATAACTCGACTGCTTTCACTGTTTTACATCTCTTCATCATTTCATTCTTTAGAGTTCTAGTTTTAACTAAGTGTTATGTGTACTTCTCCAGGAAATCATCCCCTAATTAATTGGAGAGGGATCATTCAGCACGAAGCAGCTAGGATTTTTAATCTTCGGTTCTCTGATAATATTTCCATCCATCTTTTACCTTCTTCACCGTCTATGTGGCTTGCTGGGATGACTTTCGGATATGGTTATGGATTTTTGCTTGTCATTGGAGGAGTCATATTTGGTGTCTCACTTCCGTATTTCATTGGTTCACTTTTTTACCACAAAATCCAAGTACTGATATATGGTTTTTATATCGTTTGTCACATATTTTAGTGTTTTATGCTCAAATGCACAAAACAAAGTTAATGTTCTTTTTTCTCACTTGTGTAGGTGTGGTTAGATAGATATCCTAAGCGAGCATCTGTGATAAGATTGGCTGGCGAGGGAAGCCCGTTTAATCAGTTCAGAGCTGTAGCACTCATTAGGATTTCTCCTTTCCCTTACATCATATATAATTACTGTGCCGTAGCTACAGATGTGAAGTTTGGTCCTTACTTGTTAGGGACACTGGTGGGGATGGTGCCAGAAATCTTTCTTACACTTTACACGTTAGCTCTCTTCACCCCTCTCTCTGTCTCTGTCTCTCTCTCACTCCCCTCCCCCTTCGGTTGTGGATAACTAGATTAACAAACAAACAAACAAAACGTTTGTTAGAATGTTTCTTATCCTTGTGCATGTACACGCATACAATTTTGTAACATTAAGGTTTCATAAATTCTTGGTGGAGATTCTTTTTCTACTGTATTAATATTATTTCTAGTGTATCCTATTGCTTGCGACGATGCATGTTGTTTGACATCTTATATACTTGCACCACGGGTATCCAGCTTCGAGGTCTTATATGCTTCTTGCATCATGGAAAAATGTGGAGGAAATATAATCCAATTGGAGATTATGATAATACTTTCTGATCCACTAATTTCGACACTATCCAGTTTCACGGTTTGATGCCAAATATAGTGAAATTGTTTCTTATTATGCATGCTTTCCTCTTCATCATGTATATTTTGCCTCTATGATTGGCATGCTGCTTGGCTGTAGTATATGATGATCAGCTGAGGTATCATATCATGTTTATGATGGAAATTTTTTCCATTTTGTATTTCCCTTTATGCCCTTTTCTTTTTTCTTTATTTTCCTTCTGGTTTCATGTAACATTACAGAAGCAATTTTCTTTTCTTGGTTGTTTTCTCATTACTTTGGGCTGATGTGTTATTACTTTAAATGCAGTGGAATTATCATACAAACTTTAGCGGATGCCACAGATGATCGGCAAACCATGTCGGGTCCTCAGATTTTGTTCAACATTGCTGGCTTCTGCATTACTGCAGCAGCGACCGTGCTCGTCACATTGTACGCAAAAAGGAGACTGAAGGAACTGCAGATGGAAGAGGTGCTAGTCTTGCAGTAATACCTCATATTACATGTGGCTAGATTATTGCTTTTTATTGCAATTATACACCACCCATAGCGCATATATGAAACTGCTCGCCGTCTGGTGAGTTTATAAGTTGGCTGGTCATTCTTTTGAGACCCACCCATCTGCCGGGAGGGGAAAAGGGAGTAGTTGGGCATCACAACTAATGATACGTTACGACCCCTTTTGTTCCCTTACCCTCCTCATCCATGGTTGAGCATGATCTGTATATAAGTTACAAGAAGCTATCCAAGCTGCTTCACTTAATAAGTCAGTCCTGAACTTTACCATAAGTTTGAAATTATATATATCAATGACTCATGTAAATTTATGCCTTAATTTGTTGTTTGTAGTAAGAGTAGGTGCATTATGTGTATATGTTTGTTTCTGAGAAGGGATGATATATTGTGCAAGGTAGGTATCAGTGTCGCTGCAGCTAACATAGGTGCTTACCGATCTCCCGGCTAACAAACCTTGTAAATCTATTGCGGGCGTGTGATGCAGTCCAGCTTCTCTACCTCCGAGCCTGACTTTATTTATAAAAGACAAGGAAAAAAGGAAATAAAAAGGAATAAGAGAAATGGTCCCTTTTGAGTCCTCGTTTTCTTATTTTAAATGGGATATAATTTCTCTAGGGATGAAAACTATGAGATTTCTGAATATCCCTTGTGTCTATAGTTATTAATATCCTTTTATGCTACTTCTCTTTACTTTTTATTTGTGATATTGTGGAATGTATGATGTTGTACGAGCAATGAAGTGTAGAGATTAACAATTGTTTTAGTAGTAGAACGTCGAAATAACCATTGTACGATGAAGGACAAGATGGTTGAAAATACGACTCGGAATGTGCACTAGATTTTAAGACCTACCATAAACTTCGAAAATAAAAATAAAAATCTCGTGTCTTGTAGGATGACTTCTCTTTGAAACACATGAGCGGTTTTGTGATTGCTGAGCCTACGAAAAATAGAATGGATGCTAGAAAAGGAAATAACATTTATTTCTCTCTATTTGACAACGAACCAAAATAAAATGGGTCATTATCATCAGTTGTGCCATTACATTTTCTCTCTACAAACTCGACGACGAGCTAAAGTGAAATGGACCAACAAAATTGCCGCGGCATTTTGATGCGATAAACTCGTATAAGTTTAGTAGTCATCTCGTATGCGATAAACTCGTATAAGTTTAGTAAATCTCGTGCGAGTTTATCCTATAAAAAGCACGGGCACATGAGTTTGTCTTCAGATAAAGCACACTAAATTGTAGAAGTCACAATCTCATCTTTGGATCAGTGAGCTATGAGGATGTCCAATGTTTTTAGAACTTCTTCGGACCAACCGGCTCAATTTGTTAACCACAAGCTAGTCAATTATCAGTTTGATTATATGTTATTTTTAAGTTTCAAATGACTCCATGTCAATCGACAGTTCAGCGAATCGGTTAATCGGACCGTATTATTATAAGAGTAACATCTCCACGATTATTAGTGTAAAATATCTTTTTCTTCCTTTAGATAGAAAATGATAATGAGAAGAAAAAGATAATGAAGCAATTGTAAATGCTAATCTTCAATTTTTTTCTCCTGGATTGGTATTCATGGTAGTGTTTATGATATAGAAAAAAATTATATAGAGAATAATGATTGTAGGAGCAGACTCCGATTTGTAGTTGTGCTTTTATTTTAGTAATTTTAAAATACATAATTTTTCATTTTCATGGATAAACTTTGATTTATTTATAGTGCTGAACAAAATTAATGGATAATTCACTTTACTCTGAGTTGATATAATATAGAAATTTTTACTTTTATTTTATAATACTTTATCATGGTAGTAGTTTATTCGAGTGTCTATATATTTTAATGTATATACATCTTATATATGTATAAAAATCAAATGTTTGGGGGTCACTCAATTTTTAAAAATGGCTTAACCAGTCAAATTAGTGATTCAATTAAGGTTTGATGTCCATTTCGGGTTAAAAATATTGTTTTTGCTGTTGCCCTGTTTTTATTTGCTTGTGATGTCCACCCGGATCAAAATTGGATGTCTCAAAGCCCCCTTAAAATAGGCACATCATCTTGGTTGAAAGAGAATTATGGCTTCCAACTAAAGGCGAGTCACTACCAAGTGATCAACTTCAAGTCTGTAACAATGTCAAAAATGTAGTCTTGCATTTTCTGAGATGAAGTGGATGAATTTCAAAAGTGTAGTCTTGCATTTTTTGAGATGAAGTGGATGAATTTCAGATCGAAACAAGAATTATAAATTTTAGTAATTTTTCTTTAATTGAATACAGTTCATTACAAACTAATCTACTATAATATATCTATCTCATATTGCACTAGTGTTGCGACCGTGCGATGCACGGGAGTAATTTTATCTTTGTCTAAAAATTTCATTGTTAAATAATTATATTAAAAATTAGTAAATATTAATATCATAGAGGTGTTATCATTTCAAATTGAATAATTTTAGAAAACTGAAGTACAATAATATTGAGGAGCTACACAATACCTTATAACGTTATATATTTTATAAGTATGTTAGCGACTTATTTAAAAACAATGTACAGATGAAGTGCATAACTTACTTTAATATTTATAATTCATTATATAATTGTTTGTCTTAAGCATATACTTTTATATTTTAAGATTATAAGTTCAAATACAATAAAAAAGTTAAATAAAAGAAAATTAAATATATTTGAATTGTTGTTTGTGAATAGACAAAATAGTGCGACCAAAATTAAAATATTATATATTTTGCAATACTTCCTTATATTCAATATTTGTAGTAGTAGCTTTTTATGGTCACCATCATTTTCACAAACCAAAATTCTGAAACCCTTACTATTTGTGACTCTTGAACTTACTACATACAATTGACCATGATTAAAATTGATTTTTCAAAATAATCCAACAAGGGATAATGTTTGACCTTGACTTTTGTTTATTGTCATTGCATAAGATACTATGATAGGAAATTGTTTCTCTAAAATTTGAATGGCAGTTTGGATCGATGGTGTCAATGACATTCTTGGAATAAGAACTTTGTTTCCAGTATTTTGACCGGTTATAACTTTGGCTTCCAATACGTGGCTCCCAAGTCTCGTAATAACCAATCTAGTGCCATTGCACAAATCATTTGCATGATCTATATTCCTCAAAAGCATGACTGGAGTTCCAACTTTCAAATATAGTTCATGATTAGGGACATCGAACATTTAAGACTGTTTAAGAACTCAAGTGTGTGTATATCTTATAACAAATATGAAGTTGCATCTATTGTGCATGTCCTATTAGTTCAAATATTGTATGCCTCACATTTATTGAGGACTCAACCACATTAAGTGTGGGTGCCAAAATAGCTCGTTCTTGTAAATAGGTTGCAATTGCTAGATAGTGAATAAATCTCATCAAGCAATAGAAATATTTAATGAGTATATCATCTGAAAGATCAATCTCTACTTCACCATTGGACCTCCTATTATCCCATCTCCTATTCGAAATAAAAATTTACTCAATCACATTCATATTTACTCAACTTCTCTGTCATTTTATTTCAATAGAAAAACACTATGCCAAAAATTTCCTTAATTTCCATTTCATCTCTCGACTGAGTCGACTCTCACTCTCTCCCATCAAGCTACCACAGTTCTTGAAAATGGTCATCTTAAACTGTCTCTCTTCCAAAACAAATATCTCTCCCAAAATTCGAGCAGCCCCGCCAATCACCTCCTCCTCCATCCACAAATGCCGCTAAAAGCTCATCTTTAGCTCGAGGGCCACGAGAATCTTGATAGGAGCTGCTGGAATTACCATGATGTCCCTCGCCGGGCCCTCCTACGCTGCTGAGTTTCCGATTCTGAGTGAACCATCCAACGCTCTCTCTCTCCCACCTGGGCCGTTCATGTTTCCAGCGTTGTTGAATGGTAAAGCACTTGCCCAAATCTATGTTTGTGGACTGATTTGGGTGGCGCGAAATGCCCACGTTATTGAATGCTGATTCTTGTTATTTGAACTTGTATATCATATAATAATATAATGGGATTTATGCGCAACTGTTGTTGTGCTGAAAAGGGCTACTGCGATGGTTTTGGTGTGGCAGTACGGCGAGAAATCTGGTTATGAATCTTGGAAGGGTCTCTCTTGGGGAATGGTGAATTACTCTTCTCCCATTTCAGTATTATTCTGCATTTTCCGCAAATATTTTATACTTAATGGTAAAATATGTTAATTTGATTTCAACTTCTTACAAGAAGGTTATCTTACTAGGACATGCCATGTATAGTTATAGCTGAAGTAGTTACTAGAGTTTGATTTAAGTTTCGATTGTGTTTTTCAGAAAATAACCAGTAGACTGCTTATGAAAATGCTCTCAAAGTCTCATTTGCGTTGATCTTGATCGCATGCTAATGTAGTAATGTGATTTTCTGAATAGATAATTAGCTCGACATTTATCAATTTGTGCAGGTACCCCTCTTAGGTGGAGCACTCTGTGCCTGTACTTGGCATTTCTTTTACAACGCAGAGTCCCTTGAGGTATCAACTTTGCCTTTTTCACAAGTTTCTTTTAGTACAATTATCTTTGCAGACTGCTGGATACAAGGCTGTGCCTGCTGCCTTTTACAGTTTACCCGATCAATTATGTGACCATAAGTTGCAAGCTTAAATATTTCATGTCATCCCAAGATAATCATCAATTATTTCAAATTAAACAAGATAGTAGAGGCTCACCATTGTTTCTAAGATGAGCTGTGCTCATGTATAAATCTCTTGTGGAAACGCACAACGATTGATTATTAGAGGATCTCATAAGTATAGTGCTTCGTAAGGTCTTGATCTGCAGGACTGCATTATGCTTTTCAAAATTACAATATTTTCATTGCAATTATAGTCAAATTCCAAGCCAATTACTTCTCAATCTCAATGAACAATACCGTAAGCCAAACACCATCAAATGACATATTTTGACAGAGTGAAGTAACGGGATAGTAGCTATCCCTTGCTGGAGGCTGCCCTTGTACTGGAAATCAGCAGCTGCTTCGTTATCTTGAAACCATCAATTTTTAGGGACTAATATGTTCATTGATGACTTAATCAAGACCCAGCTGTTCCTTCTTACCTTTCCTTCTTTGGGTTTAACAAAAAAAAAGGTGCTTGATTTTCTCTATACTCTGTAGTCATTAGTCAACAATTCCAAGAATGACATTTTATGAAGGAAACTCTTTAAGCTATTTATCTGTTGAGGTATTGTAGGATCAATGACAGGAAATGCAGCTTACTTCTATACTAAAATTTTATCTATACTTAAGCTGACCCCTGTTTTATTTTTCATTTTATTCTTAAAAACTGGAATTATATATACATTACCAGGATCCTGATTTTGTTTTGCATTTATATTATTTCATTCGTGGAGTGTCTGCCTGTATAACCGCATCATCTGGATAATTTTTAGATCTTGGTGGCTCTCCAAGCGGCTTTGACTGTGATTGGTAATGCAACAATGTGCATAGCTGCCTACCGCATCTATGTATCATCACAGGAACGCTCCAAAAACTCGTAAATTCCATTCTTAATACAGAACCCAGCCGCAATACTTCTTCTTTCACTCCATCTCAATGGTAATTCCTCTCCTTTATAAATGATCTTTTTTTTTGTTTGGATAAGGTGGAACAAGAGTCTAATGCTGTCTAATAATTTCAATCTTGTTATTCTTGTTATGTTTCACATCTGATTAACAAAAGTTTCCAACATCAGGCAGTTCCCCGATCACAGGAGAAACTTGACTGTACGCGAACACACGGGTTCCAACTTTACCACGGCAAGTGAGTTAGTCAAATCATGTGGTTGGATTTCATTAGTGTAATGTCTTAAAAAACACGTATATATTGAACCATTTGAACATCCACTCTTGTATGGATGTTCTTATCATCTCTCTTGCTTCTCAGTCGATAGCATGTATTATGCTTTCTAGACAAAAGTTGCACATTGTGATTCTTAGTTTGACAAATGTTGTTGATGCATGTTTTTCCAACTGGTCCATATCTCTCCACTTCTCCAAAATAATTTGCAGATTGTGTGCTAACGAAATCTTTCTTATTAGAATGGTGGAGGGTTTTGACTACATGCCTTGAATATTGAATTAGGGAATACCAAGTCCGATGGGGAGAGAATATGAAATATTGGTTAATAGAATTTTCTGGACTAAAATGTTGGAGATGGATATGGAAAATGTTTAGTAAAAGCATAATTGCTGATTGTGTTGCCATTTGGGATTAATTGAAATAAACAGTTAGCTTGGTGGGAATAAGATAGGTACTCCACGTTGGAAGAATGAGCAAGTGCAATGAGGAAGTGATGGAATGAGATTTTATTAGAAAAAGAGAAGAAAACTTGAAACCCCCAGAAATCACAAATCAAATACTCAGGGGACGAGCTTCATTAAAATCTCTGGCAAAAAAGCACTAGAAAAAATACATAAAAGGAAAAGGAGTATTCGTTTAATAAACCATACAAGTGCAAGAAGGGTGAAACATATCCTGAAAGACAAACGAAACAATCTGAGGATGCAGAAAAGACCACCATGTTGGGAAAAACTTACACCATAATCATGATATGATATAAAAAACACGAGAATTATTTACCCAATTTATCTTGCGACTATGTCTGGGGTGATGTCAAGTCAGTGATTTCACTATGATATTTGAGATATAGATTACAAGGAGAAACTGTCATTAAATAGAACAATAATAAAAAAATAGCCCTCAGCTCATTAGGATCCGTCTGGCCCAAAAAAACATGAGCCCAAATAGTTGGATTAACGAGATCGGGTTTTTGCATACAGTCATTCAAGCTCCATACTCCAACACACCAACCATATAGAATAGAAGGAGAGGCCATAATATCAGCAACTCGATTGTTTTCTCTGTAGATTTGAGTCCAAATGTCCGCGACGATGAAGCCAACTGTGAGCCCAATCGCAATAATGACAGCGAGGAGCTCCGCCTCAAAATCGAAACCATTTACCGTCGAGCTGTGGAAGTACTAAGCTATTAACGAATGCATCACACTACACGTTCAATATTGTAAATGTGACTATTTTTTTTATTTTCTCTATTCTAGTTTGAGCTTAGATATTAAACTATGATTTTATTATTGTATTCATTTTTACGAGATGCGTCATTAAATTGAACAATATATTGTATCAATTATTTATAATTTTGGAACTAGTAAAATACATTGAATAATTTAACGAGACAATAAGAGGTGTTTTATTGTTAAACTATTACCAAGTATTCTATTATTGAAATATATTCATTTTTACATTTTATAATTGATTAGATTAAATACTAGAATTTTAAAATGACTGAACATAGTATTAGTATATATATATATATATATAGTATGTATATGCTTAGCATATAATATATGAATTAATTGAAAACATTTAATAATAGAATATTAAGTGTAGATTTTGGGCGTAAAAACGATATTGTTATTTTGAGATATGTTTATATATTTATTTTGTGGTAATTAATATAAATAAAAACTATTGTTTAGCAAATATATTAACGTCTTCTAGTGTTTAAGATAGCATGTTTAAAATCTATTTTTTCTCTAAAAGTTCTTAGATTCAAATCCGACTATTTACAAATTTTTAAAAATAAATAAATAACAAATTTAAATATATAATAAATAGAGGCTAAGGGTATTTATGTAAACTGACAAATTAATCATCATAAGGAAATTATTAATAAGAGTATATAGTTTATTGAACAATTTGAAATACTTCTTTTTATATAAATTTGATGGTCGAATGATCAACGTATGTTCACATACTAATATTTTCAAGTTATATATAAACTTTAACTTTCTTATAGGATGGAGGGAGTAGTAAATTGGAACCAAAAAAATATAGGATTCTTTCTTATTTTCTCGTTTGTCCATCCCTCATCTGTCAATGCCAGAATTTTGTGGAACTATGGTCCAATAAAGAAGAAAAAATTATAATGTCAAGGTGATTTTTTTTTGTAAATAAGTGAGTAAATTGATGGTAATTGATGTTTATAAAAATAGAAAACATGAATTTTTGATAGACGAATCAAAAAAAAATATATAAATTTTTGATGAAAAAAAAAGTAAAAGTTAAAATTTAGAAAACAATGTTATTTTCTTTTAATATAATTCCAGGGGGGACCTTGGACCATATGCATACATTTATGTTGAATGAAGTGGTCAACTTTTTTCAAATGACATGTCCGAGTGCAAGAAAGGACAGGCCCCCCCTCTCTCTTTGTTGAATAGAGCAAATCAGTATGTCGATGTGAAATCTCCATCAATCAACCAATTAACTTCACTTTCCATCCTTTATGGCTTTCCACCTTCTCAACTAGAGAAAAAAGCATATCAATTTATTCAATTTACTTTATCAAAATTCAGTTGGGGGAAATTCATGATACATCACAACCCCACCACCCCCTTCCTATCATTTCATAAAATAAATATAAATTTAAAAGAAAAAAAGGGAGTGCTGATTATTGAAAAATAAATAGTAACAACAAATTTAATAATACATAAAAACTAGCCATTTTTATGATGAATAGACGACATTGCTATTTTAATTGTATTTTTATCATTATATTTAATTTTTGAAATTTATTATGATATGAAGGCGCGATGATGCAACATGGATCAATCACGCGATGATGCCAAGGAACGAATGAATTCTTTTGCACCTTCACGTCATCGTCGAATTTCTTGCATGAAAAATCCAATCGAATTTTATATTTAACTTTTACTATGGGCATTTTTCTAATAGTGGCTACTATTTTTATATATTTAAATTAATAACTACTATCTTTTTGTTTGTTTATTGTTTCACGCATGATTTTACCTTCGATTTAGTATAATTGTGTTACATTATATTATGCCAGTTGTTAATGATTTGCAAGTAATTACATTCATATAATCATATATAGTTGTAAAGGCGGGCAACCCTTTTTTATATTTTTGAAGAATTAATTCAAGTCGTTACTTGTATAGTTGTATGTTTAACAAGCCTCTTTAGGTGCGAACCAAACGTTCACGTATTTATCAATTAAAAAGTTAGGTAATATTTCATTTCATTATGGTCTGCATTAATGAATTTTTGGTTGGTGACTTGGTTGTCTAAACTGAAATTACACGTTTGCTGAGAAGACCTCGAAAGACTGCTCCTATAGGTTATTTTTTTTACTTCTTTATTTTAGATAATAATATTTTTTAATAACTACTATCTTTATGTATGATTTTTTTTAAAAATAAAATAAAATTTCTCCCTTTATGAGATTCGAACTCACGTATACGAATTTATCCGCTAAAAGTGTTGAATTCACCATAGATTTCACGATTGAATGGCTGAAAATGATTTTTATTTTATATGCTAAGATTGATTTGTATTTGATCAGATTCCTATAATATTAATATAATACTAATAAGTAACTTGAATTATATGAAAATTTCTTAATATTGAGTTAGTTTAACTTATAATATTATGCTATGTTCGTCTCTCTCTAAGATATAAAGTTCCCCTAAAATGGTCCCTGCCCAACTAAGATATAAAATTATTACACAAATATTAGCATGTCTAACTCAGCATATATTACTTTCTAAGTATCAATATTAATAATTATTTTATAATTTGTATCTCCGCATCTCTGGTCTCCATTATCCATTTTTTTTATTAAGGTTGTCATGCAATATCAATTTTTACATAAGTGTTTCAAGGTTCTTGACATCGATATTTTGATTCTCTTCGTCCAAATTCAGTGTTATGGAAAACAATCCGAGTACAATCAAATCACTGACCCACCACTATTAACTCTTTACGTTCAAGAAAACTGAAATCTATTAACTCTATACATTGAAGAAAAATGAAACCATCATCATATGAATATTGTTATTTATTATGATTATTATTATTTGAAGATGGACCATAAATTGGATTGCTCTTTTAAAAGTTGGTCCTCTCCATTGCCCTTGACGTTTCCCCATTTACGTTTATGCCCAATGAAAAAATCCGTAAATTCAGTGCGAATTCAGTCTATGTCGCAGGATGGTAATTAATCTTCACTATATATTTTAAATCCGTTAATTTTTAACTAATTGAGTTAAACTCCTAGATGGTTTTAACCTTCACTATTATTACACTCGCAAAGTAGATTTGTGTAGCGATTTGGTTTCCAACTAAGTTCTAGCAAATCACTAACAACTTTCACTACTACTATCACTCTTGTAGTTGAATCTGCCATTATGACCGTCATCTGAATATGAATGCACGATGCCATTGCACTAATGCATCACGCAATGATGGCCCGTGCACAGAATCTTCACCCATTATATGAGTTGTGTTGGGTTTGTATATTGAAGCAAGATATCTTGTGCATGTATACAATGAGACTCGGTTTCACTGCTTATTTTCCTATTTGAACTTCCTATTTCAACTGTTAGCATTCGCATATGTATTGTTCCATTATGTCAATATGTTATAAGTTGTATGGTATGTTGTAGATTACAAAAGACCATATGATCAAATTGTCTCATGAGATATAAACTTGACTTCACAATTGAGACAATTTAAGGACGAATTGTTTGTTTAAATTGTAGCATAAATGGTTAAGTAGTTTATCTTGACTGCTTATTTATACTAGTCAATCGTATTGAAATGATCAACATCGAGACATATTCTTCTATTCTGACCGTCGTGAAGAATCAAGATGTAAGTGACGTAACGTAATCTAAATCCTTATATGATTATTAAGTACATACAAGTGATTGATTGTTGCATGGATTTACCATGTGAAAGTCAAAGCGTTTGCTCAATATATTTGTATTTTGGGAGCTAGTAGTTCTTATAGGACGCTTAATCAAGCGTATTAGATAATTATATCAATTTAGGCTGATGATATTCTTTTACGGAGTTCATAATGTTTATGGTACTAAACTCTATAAACTGATTAAGTTGGGATACGACATTAAGATTGAATGGTATCATTTAACTACTACTACTACTAATAATAATAATAATTCCGACTCCAAAGAGACATCAAGGACCAAAATGCAATAATGCCAGTCCACTAACTACTACAACCGCTATAGGTATTAAGTTGAAATAGTAAATACAACAATAAGCTAAAATCTTACGATCGTTCGTGTGTAATACATTAACTAGTCTTCCCACTAGTTTTTGAAATTTTATATTACGTTTTATTGGAAAGAACTTTCTTTTCACTAATAATAAATAAGTATAAAATTATCATGTTATTAAATATAAATTACTGTGAATAAGACGTGAATAGAATAATACAGACCAATATTAAAATGAGTAAAGTAACAATAATCATCTAGAATAAAACACTGTAGTTCAATTAATTGGGTAAAGTAACAATAATCATCATCCACAATGGAACACAGCACTTCAATTAGTCCAATTTCAATTAGATGCTGTCGCAGCAAAATACTGGATTGTTTGAAATTTGAACTCCTCTTTCCAAGTCTTCAAAACTTTGTGAGTTTTATTATAAAGTAAATAAACAAAATTAGTAGATTATGACCCCACCCCACCCCACTCCACCCTCTCTCTTTTCAACTGTCAACATTTCTTCCATTTTCGAACTCCTTGATCACATTTCATTCCCACAAAATATTCTGAAGAAAAGTAGGGAAATAAGAAACAAAATGTCTACTCATACCTACAGAAATGGCGGCAGCGCATCAAGAGGAGGAGCTATCAAGTTTGAGAATTATAGCAATAGTAATTCTAAATACTCACCATCTTCTTCTCTCAAGTCGAAGGTGCAGCAGCCCACGACGGCTGCTTCCAGTCTCCGCCGCAGCTCCGGCTCCGGCCGAGATTATCCCACAAGTAATCTTCGCCGCAATTTAGATGTGTACATGGTTTTGGGGTTTCGGTTTGAAAATGTGGTGGATTTTCTGTAATGTGTGAAGTTTTTTTTTGTCCTGTTGTAATTGCCTTGTCAAATGTTAATAAATGTTTTCAGGCTTTGCGCCTGTGGAGGTTCGCAAATATTTGATGCTATTTTTTTTCTTATGTTGAGCATAAAAAGAACGTTTTGGCTTCTGTATCACTTGTTTTCGTTGTGATGCTGGTTGATGATGTTTATGTAATGCATCAACATTTATCTGCATTCGTTTAAAGGTAATGTTGCCGCGGTATCATAACTGAATTGGGTGAGTTATGAATTTATGGTGAGTGTGGGACAATTTTCTGCTTGATAATGGTAGGATTTACAACGAGTGGCACGATGGCATATTTGTTGGCTTAATTACCTGGAACGGAATGTGATTTATGTTGTTGCAGTTTTTCCTGTTTCTTTGGGGTGTTCTCCTCTTTCCTGTGCTGGTTTCAGATGTGAACTGTGTGTTCTGCTTAATATCGAAACTTTTCGCTCTGTTACAGATCGATTCCCCTTCACATTGTCCTGCAACATTCTTTTCTTTTATTTAGTGTGTCTCCCAAAAGATCACCATTTGTGATCTCGTGCATTGCCCAAAGACAGTTAGACTTTTCTATAAAGGCCACTGCATGCTGAATATTGCCTTTGTGATAGTTTCTGGGAGAGTGCGAGTTGCTGTCAGATTAAGGCCTCGAAATTCTGAAGAAATGGTAGCGGATGCTGATTTTGCTGACTGTGTTGAATTGCAACCAGAGGTACAGCCGTATCATGACTATCTGGCTCTGTTTAGGGGACCATTTTCAGATTGCATTCATTGCCTGGGAATTTGTGATATGATTCATGTCAGGAGTGTTTTCTTTCATCTCAGATATGCCTATCTTGATTTTATTTCAGCTCAAACGATTGAAACTTCAAAAAAACAACTGGGATTCTGATACCTATGAGTTTGATGAAGTCTTAACAGAGCATGCATCACAAAAGCGTGTATATGAAGTTGTGGCAAAGCCGGTAGTTGAGGTACTCCTAGCTTCACTAATTTGTCTGTTTTCATTGTTATTCTCTTACTTCCAATATCACAGGTGCTGTTTAGTTGTGTGTGAAACAGAAGAGGTCCTTTTGTTATGTTAATCCTTATATTCTATCCAGCATGATCCAATGAAGAACTTGTTTATGTGTTTAATTTCTATATAAGTGGCTGATAGTACCTTAAAATGGTATTTCCAAGAAGTTTAGGTACCCGAAGTTAGCATGAAGTTGGTTATTACTTGAATATTCGATGATGAAATGACTTAGTCATCCGATCAGTTTACCAGTTTTCTTCTCATGTCATGGGAACTTGGTTTGTGCAACTATTACTAACTGATATTTTTGTTGCTTTAAATTTGTAAGTACGTAAAATTTTCAATTTAATAGATGGGTCCTTTGTAGTCGCGTTATGCTGCTTATGCATTTAGGCATATTTAAATTTTTTAGAAACCTCAATTTTTGGCTAATAATTTTTAGCACTCTTAACTTCAGTTACTCCATTAATAAGATATTCTATACTGAGGTGTTGAGACACACTCTGACAGACTTATGAATTCTATTTGTTTACCTTTTTTTATCCTACTGGCCTCTGAATTTTCTTTGTTGATATATGTTGCTATGTGAATGTCCTTTTTTTTGATTTAAAATATAAGATGCAATTTACTGTTTTCTGCAGAGTGTTTTAGATGGTTACAATGGAACAGTGATGGCATATGGACAGACGGGTACAGGGAAAACCTACACCCTTGGACGCCTTGGTGAAGAAGATGCTGCTGATCGTGGGATTATGTTGCGAGCAATGGAGGATATACTGGCAGAAGTATCACCTGAAAATGATTTAGTTTCAGTTTCTTATTTTCAGGTCATGCAATTTATGAAATTTGTCACCTTTCTAATCCGCAGTAAACTGCGATGTTAAAAGTTAGTTGCTGGATACAATTCATTAGTTCTGTGTTACAAGTAGTTGCTGAAACTTGCATTTCCCTATGTACTGTGCAGCTTTACATGGAAACGATACAGGACCTCCTTAATCCATCTAATGATAATATAGCTATTGTGGAAGACCGAAAAGTGGAGACGTTTCTCTTCCAGGGGCGGCGTTGGTAGAAATTAGAGATCATAAATGTTTTATGCAACTACTGCAATTAGGGAAGCCCATCGTTTGCCACAAACACAAAATTAAATACAGAATCATCCCGTAGCCACGCCATTCTAATGGTGGATAAAATGCATTCTATTTTGTGATAATGTTACGATTAAATTGTGGTATCACATGTTATTGATACATTTCTAATGACTTTCACTGGGGGCATTTCTTCATTAAAGGTACATGTAAAGAGGTCAGTGAAAGGAAAAGATTCTTCATTTTCTAATGAAAATGGTAATATGACCCCAATGAGTAAAATATTGAAGCCTTCCATTATACGAAGAAGCAAGCTAGTTATTGTGGATCTTGCTGGTTCTGAGCGCATTGATAAATCAGGTATTGCTTTCATATTTTCCTTTCCAGTCTTGGCTCCAGCCTCCCATTCAATGAAATGTCATCCTTTAGCATTGATTATTTATCTTGGTACTGTCAAGTTACACAATTGTAGGTACAATGATAGATAATCTTTCTTATCTTTTGAACGAAGGAAGAAATCCTTACAATATATACAGCTACATCAGAAAATATGTAACCTAAAATAACTCCTACGAGTTAGAAAACAAATAAGTAGAGAATCGAGCTTACTCTCCTCTAGGACACAATAAAATCCTAACTAATATATACTACTAATAAACCCCTAGCTGGTGTGTATAAGTTATATAGACCAAGGCAAAGCTTTTGTAAGAACAGTTGCTAGCTGATGGGGGGAAGGAATGTAGTTCAGCCAAATCATAGCATTATTAATCTGCTCAAAGATGAAGTAGAGACTCAAATCGTGAAGAATTCAGAGGTATTTTCTGAACTTGAAAAGGTTTCTCTTACAGCATCCCAAGTCTCCTTTGCTGTACTAAAGACTAAACAATTCTCACCAGTGTCATTTTCCATGGATTTAATCATTCTAGACATAAGCTATTTATTCTCATTTTCCACTTTCGGTATTCAGGAGATTTTTGTGAGCATTGCAGCCTCTCCTGTGGGGTAACTATCTCTCCTTTTGCCACACACGAACGCATGACTGATTGGGACCACTGATGGTAATTCTGCCCATTTAGTTTATGGCTCATGATGAAAATTGGTGAGGACTCTGAGCTGCCTGGCGGTCCCGGCGATACACTCTCGAAGGAACCTCCTGACTAAGTTGTCCTCTCTGTTGACATGGTAAACGATTAAAAGAAGTCATACCATATATGGTCATGGCCGAACAGAATCCATAGAGAAGGAGGGAGAAGAGTGAGTGGCTAAGGGTTCGCTTCAGAGAATTGGCTCTGATGCCATGAGAGAAGGGATAATCTTTCTTATCTTCTAAACAGTGGAAGAATCCTCAAATATGTACATCTACATCAGAGAATAGTAAAAACTACTAAACTAACTCTTACAAATCAGATAATAAAATCCCAACTAAAGTTTACTACAAATAAGCCCTTAACTTTTCAATAATTATTTTCAATACAGGTGTACTGAATTATTGTTTTTTACAGCATCAAATTTACTGATGCCAAAACACAGAAGGAGTTTGAGAAGAACTATTGCGATTTTCCTTGTTAAATGTTTTAATAGCTTCTTCTGAAATCCCTACATCCCAAAAAGTTCCATCATTGGTCTTCTATTATGTTTCTTAATGTAGATTTAATCTAGTAAGTGACATTTAGTCTCTGCATCCTGTACAGTTTCTATCCTGTATTAGGAAAGTGGATGCATCATTGTCTACTTATTCTAGATACTTAGAGTATTATCTGTATTTTGCTTAAAGGAACATATCATACTTTACTTTCATTTGAATATAGTTGTTTCTTGTTGGCATAAATCCGAGTCTTCAAAGGAAGGTGTTGCTTTCGCATATTATACTCTAACTCTCACCCTTATGCATTTGACTGTGTTTTGTCTTCATCTGGCAGGGAGTGAGGGTCATACGTTAGAGGAAGCCAAATCTATCAATCTCTCTTTGAGTGCATTAGGGAAATGTATCAATGCATTGGCAGAGAATAGTACTCATGTTCCGGTCCGCGATTCAAAACTCACTAGATTGCTTCGAGATTCCTTCGGAGGTGATCATTTAAATGAAATAAGGCCCACCAATAATTACCAGGTCATATTGAATAGAATAAACCCAAATGAAAAAGTATCAGGAATGAATAGCATACATATCTGAAAGGTCATCCTTCAAGAGAAACTCTCTTCATTCTCTGCCCTTGTCTCATCATGCTGCCTCTCTTCAAATTTGACATCTAGGATGAAGAACAGTACTTCTATTATTGAGTTTGAATGAATTCTAACAGTAGATATATTCCAATGTTTTAAGGACATCTTGATAGTTGATACTGATTTCTATAAGTTTAATAGTTATCTGTATGTCTCTCCTTGTTTGATTTATATGTTTGGATTTTTTTTCTCTCGTTTGCCTGAATATAACATGTATTTGGACTTCAAGTAATATTTTGCATTAAGATGAAGTTCAATGAGATTTTCTGTTCTGTACTTCCTGCCGCCATCCTTTCTCTAGCTGAGACTATGGTTAAGTCTCTCCTTTCTTCTTGAAGTGATAATTTTATCTCATGAACTTAATGAATGGAGAAATTTCAGGTCAGTGGGAGTGCTCATTTTCTGAACTTGGCATGCCTATTCTTTTATGCATTATGTTAGAGATCAATGAGATTGATTTAGAAGAAGAGATCACATGAAATCTTATCTAGTCTCATGATTATCTAATTATTTCTGAACTTGTTTTCTAATTTTCCTGATTAACGTTATTGTAGACAAGTCCAAAAGGATTTGGCATGAATGCACAGCCTATTTCTTGAAATTGCAGTGCTAGACTATCTATTCAAAGGTTGAGTCAGGAGTCTTTTCTCTTGTGCCTGATACAAATGATCGAATAGAGAAATAATTCAATGATAATCAAAGAAATAATATTCCTCAGACTCATGCCGAAGTGTATAAAACCGAAAGCAAGTAGAAAATTACAGGCTACGAGTCTACGACTGTGTCAAGCACAAGGCCATTTAGAATTGAAATAATTTTCCCCTAAAAGACTCCGGACTCAATGTTTAAATAGATAATTCTGAATTCAGGTTTGTGGGAAATGGGCCGTGCATCCTTGACTCATCTACCTTAACAAGAATTAGGAAAACAGGAAATCTAATATAAGGAAATATAAGGTAATTATGGTTCAAGATATGTAAAGATTTCACGTGATCTACTGCGTAGATCACTAACACACCATATGCATGAAATTCAGCACATTCAAGATATTCTGCGTGGTAGTGTATGTAAATTAATATGCATGCACGTTCCTTTTATTCCAAATAATCTCAGACCTCAACAAGTATAGACTGGATAAGCTTTGCATGAATATCGGTTATGCAAAGCTTGCAGGAGAAATTTTTAAAATTTGTCATTTTTTATATCATCTGAAAAAAGAATAGCCATCCAGTCTAGATATGTTTCATTAATCTTATGTAGATAACCAAGTACATATATCTATGAGTAAATTCATTAAGTAATTGCAGCTGTTGCTTGAAACTTTATGTCAGTTTATGTTATCATTGGGTGATGCTTCTGATGGTCCAGTTGACTGCCGATTTTCTTGTTTGTATAATCTGATTGAAACCAAGTCATGTATCATAATTTTGTATGCTATCTACTTTTACAGTTCTGCTTATTTATCAAAAACTAAGCAGATGTAACATAGATAGGTTGTCTCTGTTTTGCTTGGCTTTCTCTTCCTTAATAGGAAAAGATAAGGCAGAAAAGGTCTAATTATACAAATAATCTGAAAGATCCAATGCGAGGATTTGATAATACAGGTTGTATAAAATTCAATACTCAGGTACAGCTAGGACCTCATTGGTTATTACTATTGGACCATCACCACGCCACCGAGGAGAAACATCTAGCACCATCATGTTTGGGCAACGGGTATGTTCAATTTTCTCCCCATGTTTCATTAGACAATGACTGCTGCTAATGTATATTTAATGTTTTTCTTCCATATTTATTATGCTGCATTTAGTGGTAGTAGACCAAACTGTTAACAGTTTACATTCTATATAATTATATGCTCAGAAAGCGGCGTGTGGAACTTTAATAAGTTAATGATAATATTGTTATATGCATATATTATTAGGGTTTTTTCTTATGGCAGGCTATGAAGGTGGAGAATATGGTAAAACTCAAAGAGGAATTTGATTACAAAAGTTTGTCAAGGAGGCTTGAAATACAATTGGACAAGCTAACCGCTGAACATGAAAGGCAACAAAAAGCATTTGATAACAAGATTGAAAGGATAACTTTGGAAGGACAGAAACGTGTTGCTGAGGTGGAACAAAACTATGCTGATGCATTGGAGGTGTGTGAATGCACCAGATGACTGTAATCCTTGGTGCAAAATATAATCTGTTCACTCTAGGAATGCTTTTATTTCTATTAATGATCTGTTACCTGTAAGCAAAATAATTGGCGAGAATAATGCACTCATGAGAAAACAAAATTCAGAGATGATAAAGCATGACTAATTATGCCACTTTATTAGGAACTTATTTTTGATATGATTCTGTAATTGTACATCTTTTGAATACTAGTTTGTATTGCAGCCTCGAATGCTTCTTAATTCCAGTGAAGTTGCAGAGCTTAAACAAAAGCTTAGCAATGAAATTCTTCTACGCAAAGCTGCTGAAGCCGAAGTTGATAATCTGAATAAGCAGTTGATTCAATGGAAAAACATGGAGGTATTCATTGAATTAGTTTTTTTTCTTTCAATAATATGACCAACTACTTTCTCTTGCTAAATTTGTCACTTGGCTTACACTAGGCTGCCAGAAATTCTGAGATCTTAAAGCTTCGTAAGATTTTGGAAAATGAAGAATGCCAAAAGGCAAAACTGGAAGAAGAAATCGAAATGTTACAAAGTCAGCTATTGCAAATAAGTTTTGAAGCAGACCAGGTAACTATGTTGGATGAGTATTGGACTGCTGTTACTACATAATCGGAATCTAGATTCAGTAACCCTATCCAGCAAGCAAATAATGAACATGCATCATTCTTGCTCAATAATCAAACATCAATATTTATCTTGCCAATCCTTGGCATCCTTTATCACCATTCTCTTTTCCTGTGGCTCTTTTGAGGCAAGTTTAGGGCATTAGATGATAGTACACTTTTGGATTATACTGCAGTGGCAGCACAGTATCAAGTGTATCTTTCTTATACCTGAAAGAGTTTGTTTTGGTTTGTGATTTTAGAGCCAGAGTTCATACAGTGCATCCACCAACCCTGAGTTAATCCCTTTTAAAATTAATACTGTTAAATAACTATCATTATATAAAGCTTTTATCTATCTCAATGTTTCATACTTTGTGTTCTCTTTCCATTGGCTTGTGTTTAAGTGTTTCATACTCTGGTGATCTTAGGAAAAACTTCAAGCTAGACCTAAGCTGGCTACATATTATGTCTAAAAAACAGGACTGGTTGATTTATAACTCAAGTGAATCTTGCTTCGATGGTAGCAGTCCAAATTCATCTGTTCGTGCTGCTTTTGGGTATTGTTAGTCCACTGTTGTGTGTGCTGGATTTTTTGTTGGCTATTGGACTAAAAAAAAAGATATAAAAGAAAAGGCTGGGAGTATTTATATTGTGCATGATAAATTATTAACTCGGTTATTATTATGACTATGTAGTCACGAAGAAATCTTGACAAAAGATTGAGTGGAGCTGCACCAAGCTCTCTGGACTCACTCACCCCTCAGGCTAAGCATCAACAACTGAGAGAGCCTGGTGATGGAGACAAAGCATCAGTTGTGAAACTTTTTGAACAAGGTGGACTTGTAATTTCTTGTGTGTTACTTACTTTTAATCCAGTTCTTTTGTGGGACTTCGTTTTCTAGTCTCGTTGTTGTTACGACAGATCTTACGAGATGTGCTCATGCGATACCCACAGCTTTAGTCTTGTTCTTTTTGGTCAGTTAATCTATAGTATTGGGATGTGGGCTCTACATGGGTTTGCATGGCTTATTTGAATAAAAAGTTTTTCTCCTATGAAAAGACTTGTCTAGGATTGAAGTTCTTTCCCAGAATAGCAGCGCTTGCACTTGGGCAGGATAAAACCTTATCCTGATTGTTCTTTACTAATTTTACTTTCATCATTAATCAATTTCCAATAGGATTTTTATTGAGTTATTGTTTGTTCTCTTTTGCTCTAGCAATGTATTGATGAATTTTACCACACTGCAACAGTGGGGCTGCATAAGATATTGTCATTACTTCAATCTGATGATGCTGATGTACGGATTCATGCTGTTAAAGTAGTTGCTAATCTTGCAGCGGAAGGTATATCTGAATGACTTTCCTTTTCATTTTAGTAATACAATCTTTTCACTGTTTCTTGTATTTTCTTCCTCTCATTTGTCTTCATGCATACATCTGAGGCTGAATACAGGTTGCTATAACTTAAGTCCATCTCTTCCTTCTCTTCTTTTTGAAGTACCGGTTCTGTAAATTTGATCAGTGGTGCCATTGCAAATCTGTGCAGTCATACTGGTTTTTATGATGGCCCCTTTAATGGCTCCACCATTCATGCTTAGTATCTATGTTGAAATTGTATAAAGTGCATAGTTGTTTAATGAGGTAATCTTAAAACTGAAAATGGAAGGAATGGCATGCTTTGAAACTATATAGATGGTCATCACACCAGTTTGGTACAATGCATCTTAACAGCCAATTGCCTTGCCTGATAATTGTCAAACTCTCTGGTTGAAGCTGGTGTTAATCTTTTTCAATTAAGTTTTGGCCACGTCTATGTCTTATAATGCAATGGCTGCTAAATCATCTATTGCTGGAAAATTTCCTGCGTCTCCAGTTACTGATTGCTGAATAAAGTCAAGGTCTTGGATTCCTCATGTTGTCATCTAGGTCTTCAGAATACCATCTTTACAAGAAAAAGTTCTTGCCCCTCTCGTGACTGATTGCTGAATAAAGTAAAGTTCTTGACACATCATCTTTCGTTAATCTTCAGAATCAAATCAGGAAAAGATTGTTAATGCTGGTGGGCTTACATCCTTACTTGAGCTTCTGAGAAGTTCTCATGATGAGACCATTCATAGAGTAGCGGCTGGTGCCATTGCAAATCTTGCAATGAACGGTAATTTTCCATTTGATGGAGTTAGGTCATATCTGATGATATATATTTATACCTATATATATATAGTTGGGTTACAATAAAAACCTGTTCTTTCGTAAAAACCTACGAACCAATGCACTTTACCTACAAAGTAAACACATTTTATGTATAAAATTAATGCATTATTGTGTTCTGGTAAAAAAAATAGTAGTGCTCATCAATGTTATTCTAATGCAGTAACATTATATCATATGTAAAATGCATTGATTTGTAGGTTTTTATGAAAAAATAAATTTTTATTTGAACCATTCCGCTAATTATAGGAAGATGATCAAATAGAAACCCGTTCCATTCTAGTAGCTAGAAATCAATCTGGTTCGTAGATATTGGTTGATGAATGATCAAGATTGATTTTCAAATGAGATGTGTTACAGATTTTAGAATGAGAAAGGTTTTCATTTGAACCATTCTCCCTATATATTTATAACAGTAAAACTTTCATCATGAGACTTTTGAGAACAATGCAATGCCGTATAAAGTGGATGCACTATGATATTATATTGGACGTATAATGTTATCATAGTGCGTTACTTTACTCGTTCATCAGATTTTCGTTCATTTTCGCAAGAAGAATGTTTTATTTTAACTCAATCATATATATATAGGAGTGTATCAATGAGAACCACATCTTTTTGCAAACTCTGCGAACCATGCATAAGGCGTTGAAGATGATGCACAAAGCGGTATAAAGTTGTGCATAACGAAAACTTTCTAAAATTATTTTGTTGTGCAACAATTTTAGAAAGTTTTCGTTATGCACAACTTTATACTATTTTGTGCATTATCTTCAACTTCTTATGCATGGTTCTTTAGTTCTCAAAAAAGATGAGTTTTCATTGGATCCAACCCCTATATATATATATATATGAGAAGGATCGAATAGAATCTATACAATCTACAAACTAGAAACCAATATAATTTGTGGATCTTGATTAATGGATAGTCAAGATTGATTTTTCCAAATGATATGTGTTTTCTTACACTCAAGATAATATTTTCTCTATGGCTATGCCTTTTTATGTATAAATAAATGCTTTCTCTGTCATATTTTTTTTACGTATAAAGTAATATTTTTTTATTATTATAATTATGCTTGGTTCACAGTTTCTAAAATTGGGAGAGTTTTTACCACATCCCAATCATATATATATATATATATATATATATATATATTGGTCTCATACTTGCTCATACGTCTGATTTTATGGGGATTGTCAGAAACCAACCAGGAGCTCATAATGTTTCAAGGGGGAATAAGCTTGCTGTCCTTAACTGCAACCAAGTCAGAGGATCCTCAAACGCTCCGCATGGTTGCTGGAGCTATTGCTAATCTTTGTGGCAATGGTAATCAACAACACTTCAATTACTTTTCCTTGTCAATCTGAGTTGCCTACCCTCATGAGCATTAATGATCAGAGAATGGCATCTCCTCCTGCTGAAGGAATGCTCCAGAGTAGAGTTTTAATGTGTTAAATAGTAAATTTGGTTCTTCTCATATGTTATTGTTAATGCCCAATGATGCCTGTCTGCCAAAAAATGATGAACTAGGCAATCTGACTTTGTTCTTACAACTATTAGCAAAGCTAATCTTCCAGTCACCATTACATCTTCGTATTCTACTGTTGCCTTACCCTATAGAGTTGATCCTTGTAATGCAGTTGTGTTCTCTGGTTCTCCCATTTGTTTCTCCTAGTGGCATCGAATGCATATCTTATCTTGGTTGTCAGATAAATATTTGCTATCACTTCGAATTCCATGAGACTTAGGTACAAAGTGGCAGCTAGATTTGAGCCTTTTCTGTTTCTAATGCCGTCTGTCATGTTCATGTTCTCAGATAAGTTGCAAATAAAGCTGAGAGCTGAAGGTGGTATTAGAGCTTTGCTGGCAATGGTTAGATGTAGACATCCAGATGTTCTTGCTCAAGTGGCTCGTGGTATGGCGAACTTCGCCAAATGTGAGTCTAGGGCATCCACCCAAGGTATAAAGAGTTCTCGTTGTTTCTGCCCACCAATTAAATTACGATTACATGGCACTCCGTACATGTCTCCCATAAACTTACATAGTAGTTTTGTTCTTATTATGCATAAGTCTCTTATTTGGACGTCAAACTTTTACATGACAAACTTGTCTGTTAAGCGTCTGAGTTGGATTTTTATTTTATTTTTTGAGTTGGCTGCAAAATGGTTAAATGTCACCTTTGTCTAAGGGTATACATATACTCTTTTAAATTCTCTCTTGCCTGAATCTGGCTGGGACCGTTCTCATTCACCATTTCATCGTTGATGTTGCAATATTTCAGCAAGTCTTTAAACATAACAACGGCCCATTTAACCATACTGTTATTTTCTCTCATCATATTCCATTCGGTTGCAATGGTTTCGACCATTATAAACATAATGTATACATAACTATCTCTACAACGGTTAATTGCTTTTTTCAGGGACTAAGACTGGGAGATCTGTCCTGATTGAAGATGGCGCCCTTCCTTGGATAGTTCAGAATGCCAACAGTGACGCCTCACCAATCAGGCGCCACATCGAGCTAGCCCTTTGTCATTTAGCTCAACATGGTAAGTACCTTACTACATGCTACGTCTACTAGATGAAGAGCCCAGACGACTAGATTTATGGTAGACCTAAAATGCTTGATTTCTTCGTACAGAGGTTAATGCAAGAGACATGATCAATGGGGGTGCATTGTGGGAGCTAGTTCGTACTTCCCGGGATTGTTCACGGGAGGATATAAGGGTTCTTGCGCTACGAACGCTGAAGTCCACTTCCGGTTTCCAAGCTGAGCTGAAGAGACTAAGAATCGATTATGGCTAAACTTATGAAGAATGCATGCGGTAATTTTCGTTGTAAAGTAAAGCTTAGAAACTTATATAATCTGAGAAAAGACCATAAAAAAGTAAAAGACAAAATCTCAAAATGATTGATGTTATTATAGGGAGTTATGTGCATCTAAATTAAGTTATATAACCGTTGATTATTCCACGTCCACTGGTCCTGGAAGCTGTACATAAAGTGGGGGTCATCTTTATTTTTAAATTTGTGTTTTTGAGGAATCAATATGTTTTTTGTATTCATGAAGTGTTTTAATGGCCTTTTTGTTGCGATAATATAGTGCAAGTTTTACTATGTGTGATCATGAAACCATTTTTTTTTTCCTTTTTCTGGCAAAATACGTTTGCGGGTAATTCACCCCTTCAAGGAAAGATTATTTCACTTTGAATAGTTGCAAAAACTTGCGTGAGGCTGTCCCCTTGGCAAGCCATAATTAACTATTAAATAATATTTTTATATTAATCAATTATTAAGTAAATATTAATTATTTTTAATGCTAATAATTTTAGTTTAGATTTGTTAATTGTTATTAGAGTTTATTAATCATAATTATAATTTAATTCAGATTGATTCATGCATCTAAATACATAAGAATGTGACTTTAGAATAATTATCTCTATTGTATAGCATGTGCTAACTCGTAAAATGCATTATTTTACACGGCATTTCATTAGTTAACGTGCGTTAACTTATGAAATACAATAAATGTAAACCTGTAAGGGACTTATTTTTAATCTTATTAGATATTTTTTAATGTTTATTATATGAAAGTTGTTATTATAATATATAACATTTGTATTTTAATGTATATATAGAAAAACAATGGTTCGTAATTTTTACGAGAAAAAAAGGTATTGCTCTGATTGTCAATCAATACTCGGACTTTTACGGTTTTACCCGTGTTTCTTTTCAAACATATATTGCATTAATATTACAATTTTTTTATTTGATGTAAAATTAATATTTTTAATTTTTTTAGTCATCACAGAGTTGACGTGAGACTGGAGCCAACATCACCAAAGTGTGGCTGCAGCCTACTAGACGGCCTTGGTATTTTCATTTCAATTAGTAGTATGTGCAATATGTCAACTTCGATTATTAAAAAAATATTACTTCCTCAGTTCACGAAAAATATCTCATAATTTATATTTTAGGTGTCAACAAAAAGTATCTTATTTTTTATTTTAGTACATCATTCTATTTTATCTCCTTCTATATTTTACACTTAAAATTCTTACTTTATCCACTCAAAAAGCATTTACCAACTATTTTCTTAAAACGTGTGACGATCAAACATATGATACTTTTTGTGGACGAGAGTAATAGTATTAGTTTTACAATAAAATGAAAAATATTGCTATATTATTATTATAACATTTTCAGAAATTTATTGTTACATTAACCGATAGTTATTAATTATCCACAAACAAAGTTACAAAACAACGAAACATTGACAAATTCGTTATTGAGTTGAAACATGAGCAAAATTATTTTGGCACCGAAAGGGCAATAAGGAGTGTTCCGATGCCAACGTCGTCGTTTCCAACTCACCTATCCAATTCCGCTGAAACACAAGGAACGCAACAATGGCTGCTCTCACTCTCTCTGCAACCTTAATAACCCGCCCCGAATGCGTACAATCCAACAGGAATGCTCTCATACCGCTTATACTTGTCAGAAGTCAATGGCTTGGCACCATACCCAGAACCAAATTGTCGCTCTTGCCCTCAAATTTCAGACCAATTTACACAAGACGTCCTCCAATCAACGCCACCATTTCATTCAGCCTTCCCACTTCGTAAATCTTTCTAACTATGTCTATAGTTTCCGTATTCGTCACTTTTACTGATTTATGTGGGCATTTCTTGTTGCTTGTTGGCTAATATTAGGAACCTTTTCACCTGAAATCTTGCAGATATGTGTGAATTTTTGTGTGTTGGGCAGTTTTTAATTTTCAGATTTTTGCAATTGTGCAAGCACTGTCTGATATTTGGCACAGTTGTAATTTTGTTGCTCCTTATAGTTCATGAGTATTGAGCTGAATCTGTGAATACATTCATGAATGCTTTCAGGTTTACCCGTTAATAATCGTTGTGAATGTATTATGAATCTTTTTTACCCCTACAAGGTAGGATTATTAATTTACATTAAGGGCATTTACTTTTTGTGATAAGATATATGATTGAGTATTTTTTTTTGATTATAGGAGTTCTCCAATTCTACATTTTCAATGAGATATGAATCAAGAAAAATTAACTTAAATGATAGAAATTATCTAGGGTGTTGAGATATATCAAAGTTTCAATACATCCATATAAATAATGGATTAACTTGTATTATTATTATTATCTATCTAGGCTAATTCTAAAAAATAAACGCCCCTTAAGTGGGCATTTTTACTATTCAAAATTGATAATATAGATGATTGAGTATTTATATCTTTATCACAAGGATTTTTGCAATCTCAGTTCTTTATTGAAAGAAGCAATTTATCTTAAATTGTAGATACAATCAATGGCTTTAGGATATCCCAAGTTTTTAATCCATCTTAGTAAACATGAGATTAGCATATACTATTTTTATCTACCTAGGCTAATTCTCAAAAGTAAACGCTTCCTTAAGTGTGCCGATAATATCACATTTATGCCGGCATAATAACACTTGCTTACATTCGCATAGGCTTCACTTGATGATTGATGCTGTAATTGGCTCAAATGTAATTGTTATTCAATCTTAATAATAATTTGAATGTAAAATTTCATTCTTATGCATTATATGCCGAAGTTAATTCTGTTATGAACTTGCAGAAAGACAGAGAGAGTTGCTGCAACTGAGAAAATTCCCAAGTGAGTTTTGAGTTCCTTATCTGTTTCACTATTTTGACCGAGCTGGTCCGGGTTTAAATTTACTGTTTAATGGGCGTGATATAAAAAAATTTGATCGATAAGTATTTCTTTGTGGCGGACTAAATTTATTTGGTGTCATTGTGATGGGATTGAAGTGTTAAGAATTTGGTTGAGTGAAATTTTAGATGGTCATCAAAGGCAATAAAGTCGTTTGCAATGTCTGAGTTGGAAGCGAGGAAGATCAAGTCATCGACCACTGGTACAGAAGCTCTTCTTATGGGGATTCTGATTGAAGGTCAGTCATTTTTCGCCTACTTTATTCTCTATGCTTAACTGCAAAATACTTCAGGCACAATGTTCAGTTGTGGAAGGCTGACAATATCGAGAGTGGAACTTGCTTTTTGTTGTTCTGTATTTGGAATAGGTTGGCACTAGTGTAAATGGATTTAATATCCTAAAAATGGTAAGACCTAATTTATTCCTTCTACTATAGGATAGACTGGTTTTCTGAAAGAGTGATAAATTTAGTCTAATATATACTTACTGACTATTCATAAGATCCAAAGTTGTGAAGCTGCACTTGTTAGCTTTTGATCCTATGATCCATTGGAATTTCCATGCAGAAAATTACAATGAGGGACCATCTAGTGCATCTGGGTGCACCCGTCCTAATTAAATCTTAATTGTGATTAATAAATCTTTATGGTAATTGATAAATCCTAATTGGACTTAATTATAGTGCCATGTACCGTGCATCCGAAGACACAAGTTTTTGCCAATTATTTTTAATTTATTTATTTGTTCTTCTTAGACAAAAATTGGTAAGATATAGTTGGTGTTAAGTTTGAGAAATGGATACCACTCATACAGTCGTATGTCATTTTGGTTGGCAGGAACTAGTTTTGCTTCAAAATTCTTGCATGCAAATGGAATAACTCTTTCTAAAGTGCGTGATGAAATTATGAAGATACGTGGAAAGCCTGATTTGTACTACTTCAGTCCCGAGCATCCTCCCTTAACTGAAGCGACAAAAAGGGCCCTCGATTGGGCTGTTGATCAAAAGCTTAAATCTGGTGAGATTTATTTAATTATTTTTATACTTGTCCCTCTTGTATGGTAAGCAGTTTTAGGTAAAATAATATCTTACGAGTAAAGTGTGAAATAATAGTAATAAGATAAGGATAATAATATTTAATTTTAAGTAACTAATCTTACATTCCAAATTTTCTCCTCTGCAAATTTTCTCCGTATATATTCTCTTACTTTCTTCTTTTAAAGCAATTATATTGAAACCTTAAAAGTTGGAACATTCAGATATATTTGTTTTACAGACTGTTCCATCTAATAATTGGTGTGGAACAGAAATTTTGACATTATTGCTCTACTTGGAAAGCAGGTGATAATGGGGAAATCACAACTACTCATCTATTTCTTGGACTGTGCAGCAAGAAGAATCACCAGGCCATCAAGTATTGGTTTCCTTGGGATTTAATGATGACAAAGTTAAAGAGCTTTATTCATTGATATCAGAGCTGGGATTTGTAGACGACTTGTAGTTTGTCAAATTTCCTTTCATCTCTTGTCTTTTCCCAGAGACGAAAGGGTTCAAAACGTGGGGAGGACGAGAACTATCACTGTTGAGTTTGCTAAAGAGTTCATATTTCTGAGGATATTATGATTTCGTATGTGCTTGAAGTGAGAGTGCTTGTGAAGATGAGGGTGGTGGGAAGTGAGAGTTCTATAATTCCCATTTAAAAAAGGCAGAGACTTGTATGCTACTCCCAGTTTTCGGCATTTATTTGGGTTCACATAATTGCATATATATATATATATATATATATATATATATATAGAGGAGAGATCATATGAGAATAGATATTTGTGTGAGAAATAAGAATGAATTTAAGCCCTTTAATATGATAAATCTAGGGTACAGATTTAATTATAAAAATGTCATGATAAAACATACTGTGTGCTACACATTATCATGTTTTCGATTTTCAAAAGGGTATGATTGTATTTTTACGTTTTTTAAATTATGGTAGTTCCTATTTTCATGGTATTTTCAAAGGTGCAGATTTTGGATATGGATAGTTATATTTGTACATGTTTATTCTGTATCTTCTTTATCGTTTAAAACCTAATACATTTAAAAATTTTGAACACAAGAAAATGGAAGTTGCAGGTTTGTTTATAATCTTTCGATAAAATTGTTGTTCAGTTTTTTTATTATAATAGAATGTTAATATTCATTGCATATGTTATACAGTTCATAGATTTTCGTTTTATATAATGTTGCATTTGAGATTTATTTTGAGTTTTACACCTTCATTCGCGTGTTCATTGTTTGTTTATATTGTTGTTTTATTTTTTTGTTCAGATGACACATATAATCAACAGAATGTTGATGAAGTTCATCATCCAAATGATTATGCAACTTATAAAAATACATTAACCAACAAGGATTAATATTGTATACCAGTAAACAAGACATACTGATAATATGCTAGATGCAGTTTGTAAATGGTTCTGTACTTCTGTTTAATGTGCAACTTATCTAAATTTTATATGCTAGATGTTCAGTAAACGATAGCTACATTTATTATAAAAATGCAATTAATACAGATAGTATGCTTCATTCATTTTTAACTTGTGCAACTTATTTAACTTGTATATGCTAGGTTATCATTAAACAAAAGCTATATATTGTTATAAAAATACAACAATCAATACAGATCGTATGATACATTTATTTTTAAATTGTGCAGCAGGTTAACAATTAATGTGCAAATTATATGAATATTATATGCTAGATAATTATTGAACAAAAGCTACATATTGTTATGAAAATGCAACAATCAATACAGATCGTATGATACATTTATTTTTAAATTGTGCAACATGATTAATGTTCAAATCATATGACTATTATGTGCTAGATTACTATTTAACAAGAGCTACATATTGTTATGAAAATGCAACAATCAATATAGAGCGTATGATACATTCATTTTAAAATTGTGCAACAGGTTAACAATTAATGTGCAAATCATATGACTACTATGTGCTAGATTATTATTTAACAAGAACTACATATTGTTATGAAAATGCAACAATCAATACAGATCGTATGATACATTCATTTTAAAATTGTGCAATAGATTAACTATAAATGTTCAAAATACTTGACTATTATATGCTACGTTACAATTGAACAAGAGCTACGTATTATTATGAAAATGCAACAATCAATACCGATAGTATGCTACATTTATCTTTAGTTTGTGCAACAGTTTAACCAGTCATGTGCAAAATATTTAACTATTATATGCTACATTAATATTGATCAATAGCTACGAATTTTTAAATAAATACAACAATCAATACCGATATTATGCTACATTCATTTTAATTTGTGCAACACTTTAACCCTTAATTTTCAAAATATTTGACTATTATATGCTACATTACTATTGATCAATAGCTACATATATTTAAGAACATGCAACAATCAATACTGAAAGTATGCTACACTAATTTGGAAACTGTGCAACAGGTTTTCAGTTATTGTGCAAATAATTTAACTATTATATGCTACATTAATATTGATCAATAGCTATATATGTTTAAGAACATGCAACAATCAATACCGAAAGTATGCTACATTAATTTGGAAATTGTGCAATAGGTTATCAGTTATTATGCAAATAATTTGATTATTATATGCTAGAGTAATATTGAATAACAGCTAAATATTGTTAGAAAAATGTAACAATAAATGTGTTCAAAAATTTCTGATTGTACAACATTTAAAAAAAAGTACAGAATATGATTTGTGGGAACGGGATTAATTTTATGTAAAAAACAAAGGATATACTTTTGGGACCACATGAAAAGGACTTTTGGAGTTCTGTAAATGGTGTTCAGAAGTTTTCGAAAATAGTAAAGACGAGAATGACGTCTATTGCTTCTTGAATTTTTTTTGTATTCAATGCGGAAGAGTTTTTCCTTTGTTTGTTGTTAGATTTTTTCCATTTGATGAGATATCCGAATATTGAAGAAGATTTGTTTCATACCTTGAAAATAGCAAATGCAGTTTTCGTCCATTTTTTGTTTTCCATTTTACCCATTTTAACCTTTTCTTCAATTTCTGTAATATATGAAAGATAAGCAGGAATGATAAATACAGATAATCTAGATCATTCATTTTTTTGTAATGAGTGGTTGAGATACATTCTTATTTCTTACATATATATTTATTCTCACCATAACCCCTCCCTATATATATATATATATATATATATATATATATATATATATAGGGGAGAGATCATATGAGAATAGATATTTGTGTGAGAAATAAGAATGAATTTAACTTTAATTAATTAGATCTATGGTCAAGATTTGATCATATAAATCTTGTAATTTTTCAAGCTGTGTGCTATGATTTAATCTTTTTTCGATTTTAATGAGGACAATTTTGTAATTTTAGGTGAGATAAAATATGGTAGTTCCTAATTTTATGGGATTAGATAATTAATGGGATGAATATGGTTCATTCTCTCTCTCAATTTTATTCATCCTTTTCTATCTCTCATTAATTATTTATCATAACATAATGGAAGATTCAGGGTATAATTTGAATTTTGTTCACTTTTGCGCTTGAATTTTGATAATGATTGTTGCAACGTTTTTGTTGTTGTTGCTTAATTAAACAAAATGCAATGTATTGTAATTAAAATGCTATTCTTAATTAAAAAATGCTACATATATCACATATATATATATATATATATATATATATATATATATATATATCAAGCTATGCTTAATTAAACAAAATGCATTGTATTATAATTAAAATGCTATAACAATATAAATAACATTTTTACTATAAGACAAATAATATTTGAAAGTTGTGCTACATAAAATAAAAAGTAAAATACAAATAATGAACAATGAAGACAAAGAATATATAATTTTGACATAAAGACAAAGAATATGTAATATATGTGCTAATGATTGTTAGAAGCGTGCAAGAGAAAATATGAATCAAAAATTTAGATTGATAAACTTGTGCAGAATTTAAATGAACAATGTGCAATTTTTTGCTGCACCGGTAATGTATTGTTGTTGCATTTACAATTGATTAACTTCGCATTTCGTTTACATGCTTTGTTCTTTTTTCTGTACAGGTATTTTTTTTTTTTGCCTTTTATTTATAATGGGAGGTTTCGTTCTTCTGTTATTCGCCGAAGATGTTGTTAATTTTTTTGAAATCAACAAGCAAATTAAATGACATCATAATTATTGTAACAAATCAAATAATTAAAAATATGATTTAAATGATATAAGATAAATTTAAGAAACAAAATAAGCAGATAAAAATATTGATTCAAAATATATAATAACATTGCAACTGAAGATAACTACATTTTAGCACTAATGGTAGTTCAGTTAACATTCAAAAACTTCTTGTTTAATATTAGTACAACCCAATCGAATCTAATTTTACTTTTTTCTTTTGTATCGAACAAGAACCTTCTTTGTTTCAACCACGCCTTGGTCTGTCTGTTCTCTCAGGGTTGGACCAATGGGTTTGTCAGTTCCAGTTTCTTGTTCTTCAAGAATCAAGCCTGACTACAGTAAAGCAATGTAGGAATGTAATGTGTTAAAATAGTATAAAGAAAGTGCTGGATAAAAATATATATGCAATAATGAAGTAATATATATGATACAACATAAAGTCCAAAATTTGTGCAACACAAAGTCCAAAATTGTGCAAAAATTAAAAATAAACAAGAACCTAACTATGTGCTACATATTTTTTTAGCCATGTGCTATACTCCATAAAATATGTTCTATATATAAATGGACCTTAGTTTGTGCTATATATACCTTAATCATGTGCTATACTTCAAACAACATATGCTATATAAAGTTCATCTTTGCTATACATAACTTAATCATGTGCTATTCCTAAGTGTGTGCTACATAAATGTCAAATATGTGCAATATCTCAAATAACATATGCTACATAAGGATCATTTTCAAAAGTGGACCTACACGAGCAATATATATTTTATAAGATGACCAACACAATTAAAATATCATGTGCTACATTAAGAGCAAGAATAAAGATAAGCAAACAAATTATAAATAATGTGCAATACTCACATATTACACTTAATGTGCAAATACTATCTGTTATACTTGTGCAATAATATGTAAACGTTTTGCTACAAACAATAGACATTGTGTAAGAAATTCACATAGCACATAAAAACTCCCAAAAAGGAATTCAAAGACTTATGTCATATATTTACAAGAGATGTGCTACACAAAAACTGTTGTAATAATTATTACAGAATGTCATATATAGATGTGTTGCATAAAGTTTAGAATTGTACAATGGCTACATATATACATGAATCTAACTATATGCAAAATATATGTATACCATGTGCTATAAATCAAACAACATATGCTATATAGATCATGTGTTGCTAGCTATAAATTGTAGTACTTGTCCAACATTTATAAAGTTGTGCTATATATATCTTAAACATGTGCTATACTTCAAATAATCTCTGTTATCTAATTATATTGTTTATAAGTCGAGCTAAACACGTGCTACATATATTTTACAAGAGGCTGGGAGTTCAAATATCATATACTACATTAAAATCATGTCAAAGTTAAATGTAGCCTTTTTTTAAAAAAAATAGTTTTTGCAGGAATAAAGTTATGCAAACAAATTGTAAATATTTGCAATAATCTCATCAACAAAGCACAAATTACAAATAATGTTCAAATATTATCTGTTATACTTATGCCATATTATGTAAACATCATGCTACAAACAATATACATGGTTCAACAAATCTGCACCCATTGATACGCTTCTGAGTTCGTTATTCGACTCATGCTGTCATCAAGTTGAGGACTTTTTGAGGATTCCTTACAACGGGACAGAGACTAGAGAATCAAACATGTCACTAAGCAAGGAAGAAAAGCAAGCTAGCTTGCTTGCATTGTAGAAAGTAGGGCTGCTGATCGGTACGGTATCGGTTAACCGAAACTGAAATTTCGGTTAACCGATACTGAATTACCGAAAAAATGATAATCGAAACCGACACCGTTCGGTTCGGTTAATCGGTTCGGTACGAAAAAAACCGAAATACCCGAAAATTTAATATAAACGATAACTTTTCAAAATCTGCAAAAATGGGAAATGAAATATCTTTGTGAATTGGGATGTCAAATTCATTATATGAGCGATAATTGTTTTACCTTCTCAAAAAAAGCAAGAGAGAGAGAGAGAGAGAGAGAGAGAGAGAGAGATTTTAAGCTTAGAAGGAAACAGAGACAATGGAGCCTTCGAAAATCTGATAGCACTCGGCGGCAGACAAACCACAAACATGAAGAATTCATTCGCTCTCTCTCTCTCTCTCTCTCTCTCTCGGTCTTTCATTCCATCAATGATCAATCCATCAATTCCCAACATTTTCATATTCGAATTATACAAAAATCCAAAATCCAAAACTTACCACAGACCGCAGACGACGATGGAGACGGAGGCGGAGGCGGAGGTGGGATTGGGTCACGGAGGCGGAGAGGGACCGAGGGAGAGAGGGGCTGAGTCTGGAGTCTATGGAGTTTGGCGTCTGGGTCTAGCCGTCGGGCGACTGGAGGCGGGGAGAGAGAGTCAGTTAGGGAGGGAGAGGGAGGGAGTGAACTCAGTGAACGTGAAGTGAGGGAGAGGCTGAGGGAAGGAAAATTAAAGCCCTAAAATTAAAATTGAAATTTCGGTAAACGGGTATACCATCGGTTATTCGGGTATACCGATTAACCGAACTCACGTAAAATACCAAATCGAACACCGACCCAAACCCCGTTAATCGCGGTTATTGATTAACCGAAACCGCTGGTTATCGGTACGGTTTCGATTATAACCGATAACCGCAAAACCGATCAGCAGCCCTAGTAGAAAGGCATCATAGATTACAGTTTCAAATAATTTAAAGAATTATGAAAATTACTCGTGCAACATATAATATGTAAATGTGCTATAAATATACATATATGCTAAGAAAGAAAATCATAAACAACACCAACAATAAATTTGACATCATTCAGTACAAATTTGACAAAAAAGGCATACAGTTTTCACAAAGAACAGCGACTGTTTCATACATCTAGTCTTGTGAAGCCAACGTACTAGAAAAAGAAAAACACTTTTGGGACCACCAAGAACAATGACACAATTCTTAATTAGACAATACTAACAAACTTAAATTATTCTACTCTTGGATCAACAAAATAACATCCAAAAATAATTTCACAACTTTAAAGAATAACCGTACAAAAGAATCAAAACCATTTAACACACCCATAAAATTTTCCAGGCAAGTAAAAAACTCACCATCTTCATTTTGTGGTGCTTTCCCCTTCCGATTTCTTTGTTCTTCGTTTTCCATGGTATTACTGTGCAAAGGTTTATTGTTATGAGTGAAATGAGTGCTAGGGTTCGACCTTTTTTTGAGTGAAATGGGTACAAGGTTTTCGACGCCTTGTGTGGGTGAAAAACGAAACCTGAGTTTGTGCAGTGGAAACGAAGGTCTTCGACTCTTTGTGTGACAGATGAATCGTTATGCTATATTCGAATCTTGTGCATTTCAATCAAAATCCACTTTTCTAGGAAGATGAACATATTTGGAGATTTGCCTATGGATTTGAAGAGAAAATTAATTTTGCATTTCATGTTTTACCCTTAGCCGATTACTTGTATTAAAAATTTGATGATGTCAGCGTTTTTTTTTCCACCAAGGCAGCACCAATCTGAACTGTTAATTGTATTGTTATTAATGGATGAGATTTATTCCTATTTCTTACACTTAATACCATTCTCACCATATCTTTTTTGCGAACCATATCTTTTTTGCGAACTTTGCGAATCATGTATAAGACGTTGAAAATGATGCACAAAACGGTATAAAGTTGTGCATAACGAAAATTTTCTAAAATTATTTTGTTGTGCAACAATTTTAGAAAGTTTCGTTATGCACAACTTTATCTTGTTTTGTGCATCATCTTCAACGTCTTATCATGGTTCTCAAGTTCTTAAAAAGATAAGTTCTCATGGATCCAATCCATATATATATATATATATATATATATATATATATATATAGGAGTGGATCAAATGAGAACTACATCTTTTTGCGAACCATGCATAAGACATTGAAAATGATGCATAAAACGGTATAAAGTTGTGCATAACGAAAACTTTCTAAAATTAATTTGTTCTGTAACAATTTTTGAATATTGTCGTTGTGCATAACTTTATAGATTTTATTCATCAACTTTATACATCTGTGCATAGTTCTCAAGTTCTAAAAAAAGATGAGTTCTCACTGGATTCAACCCCTATTGGGCCAACGGCTTGGCTATAATTTGACATTTTTATGTTGGTGGCTATAATTTGACATTCCTTAACTTGGATGGCTATATAATGCCAGCTCATATATATATATATATAGTGAAAATTCATATATATAGTCATCGAGTTAAGGAATGTCAATTATAGCACCAACATAAAACATCAAATTATAAAACTCTTGGGCTATTGGGACTATTATCACCAAATAGTACCAATAGGTCCAACCAAATAATTGGACTTATTGGTACTATTTGGTGATAATAGTCCCAATAGGGCGAGTAAGTTGACTATAATTTGATATTTTTATGTTGGTATCTATAATTTGACATTCCTTAACTTGGATGGCTATATAAAAACTTTTCTCTATATATATATATAGTACCCGGTCCCTAGATAGTATGTAATACTCAATCTAGATCATATATTTAATGAATAAAATATGAACGTCATACTATCAATATTTTTAATCCTAAATAAATTTGATGTCATATTATCATTATTTTCAATCCTTAATTAGTTATTTATTTTTAATTTGTGATGTTCTTATGCATTCCTAAATTAATGTCATATTATCAATTTTTTCAATCCCAAATAAATTTGATCACTTTTGTTCTTAATTTATGCATATCTGAATTTATAGTCGTATGTCTTTGGGCAGATAAGGCAATAAATGAATGAAATGAACTGCAAAAAATTATAGGGCAAAATCAAATTATAACCGCCACCAAAATGTCGTCACTACAAAAGAAATCTTCGATAAAACATGTACATTAAAAACTTGATTTTATATGTCAGGGCATCTGCAATTGTAAAGTATGATGAGATTATGAAATTTACAAGAATGTCAAAAGATTGAACTAATAATATAACCGTATGGAATGCATAATGAAGATGAGTAAGAGGTTGTTTGGCTGAGCTTATAAGCTCCTCAAAAACAACTTATAAGCTGATTTTTAAGCTTGAAAAACAGCTTATAAGTTATTTTGTGGAGTTTATAAACTCAGCCAAACACCCTCTAAGTATATTATTTCATTCCGTATGTTATTGATTAACTTGTATTAGTCATAGCCTCTAAGTATATTATTTCATTCCGTATGTTATTGATTAACTTGTATTAGTCATATGCTATATACATTTCATGTGAAACTTATGATCCATCAAAAATTACCGAAGTCAAAATGATCCAAAAAGTGACTTGTGCAGAGGAAGTGACTTTAAAATCCTTTTTCCTCCTTCTTGGATCGAGAATAACTTTAGCTTAATAATTTTCATACTCGTTTATATAAGGATAATAAATTGATATATTGTTCATTTGGGATGCCCAGTAGTAAAGTGGATTCATATAGTCAAAAGGTCATAGTTTTTAACCCCATTAAGGTCTCTACCGATATGAGTCTTTCACATTTAATTTTCTAAGTATGGTTTACCATGTGTAGTGGTTTACTCGTCATGTGCGATGTGTGCGGTACATTGCTTGAGGCGTGAGATTTACGTAAGACGATCGAAGGTAGCGATTGTGGTCCCCATGATTTCAAAAATAGATAAATAATAATAATAATAATAATAATAATAATAAAATTAACACACTTTACTAAAATTATCACAACTTTATGTACAAATATTATTTTTTATTGCATTATTTTTGGATATAGACTAAACTCATGTGATTTTCAAATGGCGTCAAAAATAAATATATTCCAATTCAATAAAATCAGTTTAATTTATAAGTTAATTAAAAACATGTTATAAATTTTGACCGCGACATACTTTAGAAAAACAATAATAACTTCCAGTGCGAATAATATTTTTAAGCACCGTTTTATTTTTTTCTAAACTACATTCATATGGTTTTCAAATAGTACATGCTTTGTAAAATTATTCTCTTCCAAACAATGCTTTATATCTGTTAAAGTTGATTCAAATCTGCTTGATAATTTGATTTTCAGCATAGAAGTATTATCTTAACAGTCTTTATAAATCAATTATAACTTTATGTAAACATTATTATTTTTTAGATCCAATTCATCTGATTTTCAATATAATAAAGTTTGAATCATAATTCATAATTTACTTCAATAAATTCAGTTTAATTCGTTGTGACCTTAACTTTTAAGCATTGGAAAGTTATATATAGGCAATTAGATTAGCAATAATATCTTTTCTTTTCTTTCTAAATTTACAACTGTTGATAGTTTCCAAATCTGTCGAATTCTTTGTCTAAAATCGAAACAACTCTATTTTGGAGCATATCTTATTATTTTTATAAGTGGCTATTTCCCCCTTCACTCACTCAACATATAGATATACCTCTTCTTATATATAGAGAAAGGTAGGATTCGATAGTAATATATTTCAAGATAAAGTACTATATTAAATTTGGATCACATGACGTCCAAATGTACGACATGTGGTATATATATATATATATATATATAGAGTTTGGTTCAAATAAAACAATTCTTATCCTAAAAGCCAAAAACAAAATGAATTCGTTATGAAAGTTGATGAATCCGTTGAGAAAGTTAATGAATTCAAAAATTCAGAATTTTTCACCCGGGTTCGAATCCCATGAGGGGCGAAAATTCTATTTTTTTGGATTCAGTAATTTTCTCAGTGGATTCATCAACTTTCACTGTGAATTCATCAATTTTTGGTTCTCACGTTCTCACAATAAAAATGGTTCTCACGTTAACCCTCCCCTATATATATATATATATATATATATATATATATATATATATATATAGTTTGGTTTCAGTAGTACCGGTCTCGAGAAGTATATAGTAGTATTTAATCTAGATCACACATTTTGAATATGTGATCGCATCACAAACCGACACGTGGTAGCTCATTTTCTTCTTCTTTTTTAATTTTTTTTCCCGCAAGGGATAAAATAGGAAGGAAGCAAATCAGCATTCTTCGTCTTCTCTTCTCCTCTTATCTTCTTCTTTTTCTTCTTCATTTTTTTTATAATGGCGGCAACGGACGACAACAGCGGCGACGACAATGAAAGCGACAGCGAACTGCGACAACAACGGCGGACAACAACAATAATACATACGAATAGCAAAAATAACAGATTTCGAAAGAAAAAAATTGAGAACAAAAATTAATGGATTTTGAGAAAAAATAGAAAATGAATTTGATAAATGATTGAAGAATCAAGAGAGATGGTGACTATGTTAGTGGTTCAAGACGAAATTGACGGAAAATGATGAATGAGAGATTTGCTGTCGAAGAACATAAAACTGCATTTAACAAAATATAAAACTGCATGTTGACATGAAACACAAACATGCATTTAACAAAACACGTTGATGCATTTAATAAAACATGTTCATACATCTTACAAAACGTAAAAATGTATTGTTGGCCAACGGACGCTAAGGGGAGCCCAAGCACGACCAAGGCGGCCAGCACGAAAGCACGGGCGTGAGTGGGAGCGTGCCTCCAACCTACATGCATTATTGTGTTCAATTATATGCATTTTTGTTGATTTAAATGCATTGTTCAATTCAAATAAATGCATGGTTTGTTTTCACAATAACATAACAAATCAAATTACTAATCTACCTTTAATGTAGCGAAATCAGAGAAATTAAGTTTAAAAAATTCGAAAAATTCTTCACCATTGGATCTATAAGATGAGTGGATGAGATTGAGTACTATATACTAACTCAGGCTCGAGTACTAGTTTATATATATATATATATATATATATATATAGGAGATGGTTAACGTGATAACCATTTTTATCGTGAGAACAAAAAAATAATGAATTCATTGTGAAAATTGATGAACCATTAGGAAAGTTCTTGAATCCAAAAATAATATTTTCGTCTCTCATGGGATTCAAACCCATGTGAAAATTTTAAATTTTGAATTCAAGAACTTTCTCAATAATTCATCAACTTTCATAACAAATTCATTTGGTTCTCGCTTTTAAGATAAAATTATTCTCATTTGAACCTAATATATATATATATATATATATATATATATATATATATATATATATATATATATAAAATCTCATCAAGGGTATACTTGTAAAAATACATATCACAGGATCTATGTAGTATCTGCAAGTTGTTATTTTATTATATACATGACACATAGGTGACGGTTAGTGCATGAATGAAATTGGATAGGAATGGAGCGATGATAGGAATGGAATGAAATGAAATATGTAATTCTATATGGTGGTATGTCTGAGGAATGAGCGAATAAGAATGAAATAAAACAAATAAAATAATTAGGATTTTATAATAATAATAATAATAATAATAATAATAATAATAATAATAATAATAATAATAATAATAATAATAATAATAAATTATTATTATTATTATTAATATTTAGAATAATATTAATACTAAATAATAATAATAATAATATTAGTAATAATAATTAACTATTATTATTATTATTAATTAGAATATTATTACTATTATTATTAATTAATTAATATTAATAATAATATTAATTTAATTTCTATAATTACTTAGGAATATTATTTTAATATTATTACTTAGGAATATTATTAATATTATTATTACTAGTATTATTATTATTATTAATATAATTATTTATTGTATTAATTGTTATTTATTATGTTAATATTATTAATAACTATAATTTTATCACTATGATTATATTATAATTATTTATTATTAATAACTACTATTTATTTATTATCATAACTAATTAATTAATTAATTAATAATAATATTTTAATATAATGTTTATTGGTATTAATTATTATTTTTATGCCAATATTATTATTAATTTCTAATTTTTTTATGTTTATTAATAATATTACTATTTTAATATAATTATTTATTGTATTTATTGTTATTTATTATGTTAATATTATTAATAACTATATTTTTATCACTATTATTATATTAAATTATTTATTATTAATAATTACTATTTGTTTATTATCATAAATATATTATTATTTTATTATTATTAATTTTACTATATAAAAATATTAAAAATATTTTTAGAAAAATAAATAAATTTGTCTAATCTCATATTCATGGGAATAGCTAATACCATAAGGGAGGGGATGAATGAATAATCTCATGTTCATGGGAATAGACATTCCTTCGGGAATGGTGATTCCTGACGTAAAAATCTTATCAGGAATGAGAATGGAGGCAGGAATCACCTTCCATTCTCATTCCATTTCTGCATACCAGCCAGCACCTAAACATAGTATGCATGTTATATTATTTATACAAGACGACGTTTATTATATGCAGAATGTTATTTTACTATATGCAGGAAGCATGATATTCATGTTGTTGTTTTATTATGTAAGATGTTGTTTTACTATATGCAGAATGTTGTTTGATTATATAAATATATTTGCAAATGAATATATCTTTGTTAGTCTATGCATGTTGATCTTTTATTTTCTTTCGTGTTGATCTTTATTTTATTTTTTTCCAATTATAAAGCAAGAAGGAAGCGATATAAACGAAAGAAGAAACTCTAGCGCAATCAATCTCATATTATATTTGTGTTCAATATTATGAATATTTTGTTAAATAGTATGCATATTTCTGTTTAAAAATATGTATTTTTATGTGTATTTGAATTAAATGTGAAAAATATATTTATATCATTCTTATCATTACAAATCAGCTTAAAGGTTAATGAGATATCCATCTACAGTGCAATTTTAGTGCAGTAATATTCTTTACTTTAATTAATTTACAAGGGTGAGGAGGTTGACAAACATGATTTTGGTACCTTTTTAGGATGATTTAAATGCCATTCTCATTTATTTCATGTTTAAAGCAAGAATGTGTCTCAATGTTATTGCATTTTGATGATTTACACTTGCATGTAGTTTTGGTGGAATTTCAGGTGAATCGAACTAAAATTAGGATGAATGTATATGATGACGTTAAATTTTGGCTTCATACGAGTTCATAGGAAAAAACGGATCTAGAATCAAAGCTAAAATGAAAAAGAACGAGATGAAGCTATAAAATCGCCTAGCGAAAGCAGTTCGCGTGCCAAAGAAGGAAATTTTTGAAGAACCCCGCTACTCATCACGTCATCGCTGCGTTTGCCCATGAGGTCCAAAAGACCAATTTCTCATTTAGGCCCTGCAGTCTGGCCTGTGATCGGGGGAGCCACCACGGGTATCCTGGAACTTACGAGATTTTTTGATTTTGGGCCTTTTTCTCTCCCACTTTGGCGTATTTTCTGTCCACTTCAAACACATGGTCCACCAAGACTCTACATACTCTAACTTCTTTCATTTGGAAGGACCTTGAAACCTTAGCCCCCCACAACACATATTCAAGGATACACATTTCTCTCATTCATCATCCATCTCCAACTCCAAAACTCCAACTCCAACTCCAACTCCATCCACTTAGAGAGAATAACTCATTTATTGGAGCTAGTGAAGAAGAAACAATCAAGGAAGCAAGCTTGCAGTTTCTAGGATTTGTTCCTTTGAATTCTTACATCTTTATTCATGTTTTCTATTGATTTTGGTGTGTTTCTAAACATGACAATGGTTGGCTAGATTCCTTTGTTCTAGGAATTATGCTAAATGGGTTTGTAATGGTTTGATCTTTGATTTTTTAGTTAAACTTTTGATTTGATATCTTTATCTTCTTATGCCCTTGGCTTATTTCTATATTGAATGATTGATCGTCATTATGCATTTATCTATTGTATTGGTTTGAGACTCGAGAGAGATGAATCAATATTTGAATAGGAGCATAAGACATGTCATCTCAATAAACTGGAAGGTTGAGAGTTTGGACTGGGTAAGGGTTCTTGGTGATCTTAGGTGTTTTTTTGAGTTATAGGCTGGAAATTGATTGGGGACAACGATTTTAGTCTGTAATATACCATTTTAGTCGTCCGAGAGGGGCTAAAACTAGTTAGAGATCAACTATAGATAAGAATATCCATTTAAGAGTTAATTATATAGAGTGAAGCCCAATTCCCACTCATTGATGTCTAGTCTCTATGATAGTTTCCAGTAGGGCTGCTTATATGGATATCGGATATCGGTTATTACCGAATCGAATCCAAAGCGATCGATTATCGACACCGATGGTGATTAATTCTATATTCGAATCAAGATTCGGTTAATGGTTTGAGGTTAATGTCGATTATCGGTATACCGATCACCAAACGATATACCGAATAACCGAAAATAATCAAAATTATAATAATTATTAATTTATTATTATTAAATTATAAATATATTAGCCTAAACTTAATTAGGTTCAATCAATGAAATAACTAAATATAACGATTTTTTTTAATTCAGTTATCCAATAACCGATCGATTAATCGGTTAATCAATTAACAAATCGGTATCAGTATCGATTATTGGAATTGGTCATTTTCGATTTCGATTAATCGAAATTTCAGTTTCAATTAACTGAAACCAATCCAATAAATAACCCTAGTTTCCACTTTATAAATTTCGTCGTTCACATTTGCTTTTGCTAAATTTAGTAAAGTTCATTATTTAAGAAGTAGTTAGTGAACAACCCCTTTGAAAATGTTGACTTTGGATAAATTTAGGACAATCAATTAATACTAATCACATGTTTGGAATCACTAATTCTTGTAGGATACAATCTTGCTCACCGTTACTATAATTACATTATACAGTTATGGTGTAGTTAAAATAGGAAGCAGGTTCATTTCCATTTCCTCTACCTCCTCCAACTAAGAAAAACAGTATACTTCAATTTCTCCTTTACAGTGTTATTTTTTTTTTTTTTAATTCTTTTGACTCTATGATAATAATATTGCCACTCTATTTGTTCCAAATTAATTTATTCAAGACTACATAATAATCTTTTCACATACACAGTTTTCGTTCCCTTGTGTCGTCATCTAGCCATCTTCATTACTGATTTATACATTCTAATTTTAACCTATGGAGTCAAAATTTATTGCATTGATATTACCGAAGTCGAGAAATAAGTTGCTAGGAAAAATGGAATTTTATAATATATATTATCACATCTCTTATATTACGTACATTAGTTTGTAAATAATTGATTAATCATGTAGGTTTAGAAGTAGTTATATCGGTTGCATACAAAAATTCACAGGTGGTTGGTTTTAGGAACTGTGTAATTAACAACCTTATCTTGATATCTTGTAGTCATGAACTTACCTTAATATCCCTCACCAATATATGATCTTAATTATTTGAAGCAATGAAAACCTTAACCAATATTCCTGTGAGTACAACATAAAATCATGACTAAATTAAATTAAAAGAAAAAAACCTGTCTTTTCCTAGTTGATTGTGGCTTGTGCAACATACCGACAAAGAGAAGTTGAATTTGATGAGCATTTGGCTTAGATAGTGTGAACATACATTAGATAGACATGAGAGAGAGAGAGAGAGAGAGAGATCCAGCTCTTAGATATGAACAAAGTTTATTGTGTGGAAATTAATAAAGTTGAAGAAGAACCCTAATTAAAAAGTAACCCTTTGAAATCTAAGAAGCCAACCAAATTTAGATTCATGACTCCAGAAAAGAAAACTCGCTCCGCCGCGGTGATGGGGGTTCAGCTCAAAATATGGTGGGTAACACCCAAATTCTCCACTTGCTTACAGATACTATGAGTACGTAGCTAGATTCATTAAACAACCCAAAAGGAATACTGATCCAACAAACTGACCTACAAAAGCGATACCAAAAGGAAAGTTCAAAGTCTACTCTCTCTCTCTCTCTCTCTCTCTCTCTCCCCTTTAAATTTCTCCTTCAACTAATCCTTCACGTTTCTTGCATTATTACACCCTTTATTGTAATATGGTAATTAAGATCGGTTAATTTCCTCCTCCCACTTCGTAGTCACATACTATATATTAAATTCGTCAAAAATCTAGCCAAGAATTCAAAGTGTTTTCTGAAATGGAGAGGCATCAACTCCCACCACCATTCCACACGAGGGATTTCAATCAGCAGTTCCACTACCACGCCCAGACCTCCGAAGACGAGCAGAGCGAAACGAGCGGCCTCAACAAGCGCGGCCTCGGCGACGACTCCAATAGCCGCTCTGCGGCCGCCGCCGGCGTGGGTGAAATGTCCGTGAACCGGCGGCCGAGGGGCCGCCCCGCAGGCTCCAAGAACAAGCCGAAGCCGCCGATCATCATCTCCAGCGACAGCGCCAATGCCCTCCGCACCCACGTCATGGAGATCTCCGACGGCTGCGACATCATGGACGCCGTCGCCACCTTCGCCCGCCGCCGCCAGTGCGGAGTCTGCGTCATGAGCGGCACCGGCAGCGTCGCAAACGTCAGCCTGCGGCAGCTCGAGGCCCCGGGGGCGGTCATGACCTTGCACGGTCGATTCGAGATCCTGTCGCTGTCCGGGTCGTTCCTTCCCCGCCCGCCCGCCCGCGGCCACGGGCTCACCATATACCTCCCTGGCAGGCAGGGGCAGGTTCTTGGGGCAGCGTTGTCGGGCAGCTGCTCGCGTCGGGGCCGATCGTCGTAATGGCCGCCTCGTTTAGCAATGCCGCGTACGAGATTGCCGCTAGAGGAAGATGAGAACAATGCGATTAATCAAGGGCAGGGCGGTTCCTCGGATCGCCGCCGCCGCCGCAAAATCAGCAGCAGCAGCTCATGGGCGAGCCTTCTTTGCTGCAAGGATGCCCCAAATCTTTTAACTCCATTAAGATGCAAAACGAGGCGTTTTGGGCAACCGCTAGGCCACCATTCTAGCTCCATATCTTATTCATGTCAACTTCATACAAAGTTTCTGCTCCATTAATTCACTTGTTCTAATTAATGTCAGATTATCAACATTTTCAGCTTGCATATCAGATGGATTTGTGGTTGATTTAGTGCTTTGTTGATGTAAGTTTTGGTCGTGATATTTTTGTAGGTCTTTCCTCTTGGTTTAAGTTTAATGGTGAGTGTAGACAATTAAAAAATGTTAGCAAATTATATCACGACATGTGTAAATCACGAATTAAAATTATTGATTATATTTCTATTTTATTAATGGAATTTATTCCAAAATTAAATAGATATGTGATTAATATTTAATTTTATCGGCAAATGAGAGAATGATATGTGGCAACGACATCGGAGAGGAATAATCACTCAAATTGTGTCAAATAAGCCATAAAAGGCCCATAAGCTCAAGCTCATAAGCTCAAGCCCAAGCTCAAGCTCATAGGCTCAAGCTCACAAACTCAAGCCCATAAGCTCAAGCCCATAAGCTCAAGCCCAAGCTCAAGCCCATAAGCTCAAGCCCATAAGCCCACTAACCTAAATCTATAAATAGGGGTGGAAGGCTCTCATAAATAGAGGAGAATTGAAGAGGTGAATTGAAGTGAAGAAAGTGAAGATTCAAGAGCTCAAGACACTCGAAGAATCCTCTCAAGCATTCTCCGACATTCAAGTCTTCTTCAAGCATTGAGCGTTCTTCGTGCAAATCACCACGTTCTTCACCAAGATCATCCTCCAAATCAAACCAAGTTGAAGTTCAATTCGGAACAAGCGAAAGCCTCCGCATCAAGCGCTCAAACTCAAGATCTTCAAACGTTCTTCAACATATCAAGTTAACCGACGGTTGCTCGAAAACAAGGCCAAGGTCCTTCGGATCAACGTCGTCAAATCAAACTTCAAGTTCGAGGAGATCAAGGAATCATATCCTCCAAACTTGAAGAACATCAAGATCGTTCAACAAATCAACATTGAAGAGAAGAATCAGAGGATAGATAGAGATCGAACTCATCTCAAATTCATCAAATCCAAATTCAATTAATTTTTGTATACAATTTTGTATTTATAAAAATTTAAATACAAAAATTTGTGTTACAAATTTTGGCACGCCCGGTGGGACTTCTCTACCTCTCATCTCTACTCTTCACCAAAATCTTGAACGATGTTCATCCAACAACATGCAACCAAGGTCGCTTCAAAAGCTTCTTCAGAGAGCATTGGCGTCATCACAAGAAGCAAAGCCAAACAACTTCAAGAAACTTCGAAGTCGGCCATCGTCAGGGGAAAAGAGCAACACATTGCCACTTTAAATGAAGAAGGCGTTGGCTTTGAAGGAAGCTTCACATCCCCTATCTCAAATTCTATCACAAGTTACTCACTTGAGGCACCTGTGATGATGACAAACACTTCCACCGTGGAAGAACAACTTGCAAATCTTACAAGGTTGGTCGAATCTTTGAGCATACACATCCAAGAGCAAGATGCAAAGATTGCAAAGCTCAGGGGAGAGAAGACAGAGTCAAGCCACATCAACGATAAAGGAAGTGGCGTGGCGACGATGAAAGCGGGCGACAAGCAAGAAACTCACGACGAGAGAAAATCGTCGGCAAAACTTTCAAATCTCTTCGATGGCTTCATCGCGCGCACTAACCCGTGAGTTCATCGAGGTGACCATGAAGAACAAATTTGATGGAAACTCCAAGTCATCATTGATTTACTCTAAGTCAGATACCCAAAGGATTGACAACTTGAGAATGCCTCTTGGTTATCAACCACCTAAATTCCAACAATTTGATGGCAAAGGAATCCAAGGCAACATGTAGCTCACTTTGTCGAGACATGCAACAATTTGGAACATTTGGAGATCACCGGTCAAGCAATTTGTTCGTTCACTCAAAGGAAATGCCTTCGATCGGTATACGGACTTGGAATCAAACTCACTGACAGGTTGGGAGCGGTTGGAGCACGAGTTCCTCAATCGCTTCTACAAAGACCGGAAGAACGATCGGCATGGTGGAGCTCACGAGTTCTCGTCGGTTTAAAGAAGAGCGGTGATCGACTACATCAACGGTGGAGAAACCTATGCCTCAACCGTAAGGACGAGTTATCCGAATCCTCTGCAATCGAAATGTGCATTCAAGGAATGCATTGGGGCTTCAATACATCCTGCGAGGAATTCACCCAAGACGTTCAAGAATTGGCCACCGAGCTCACGATATGGAGCTAAGTATGGCGTGAGCGGATTCAAAGGGCCTCCAATCCAAGAACCTCACAAGTTTAAAGAGAGACAAGAATTGAAAAGGAACCAAGTCATTTGACAATGCTCAGAAAGAAGAATCAATGGTGACGAAAGCAACTCATCAAGTTTCTAAGAAAAGATGACAACAAAACGACAAGCATAATTTTCCTCAAGACATGGGGCAAGAAGGTTGACATTTAAGGAAATGCAACAAAAGCAATATCCTTTCTTAGACTCGACGCCTCGGGATCTTGATGACCGCTCAAAGAAGGACTCGTCGAGCTACACGAAATGAAGCGACCAAATGAGGCGAGACGAATCGATGACCCAAGATATTGCAAATATCACCGATTGATCGGGCATCCCATACATGATTGCTTCATCTTCAAAGAAAAGATTATGCGGCTAGCTCATGAAGGGAAGATATCACTTGAAGAAGAAAATGTTGCATCAAATGTTGTCACCCCTGAATCCGACGACATACTGGAAGGTATTGGGGCATTGTATGATCGACAAGCAAGTAAGAGATCGATTGAAGTCAACTGTGATCGATGATGAAGATGTCTTGGCAATCACATTCTCCAACGAGGATTTGCAGCTTGGGTCTGAGCCTCATAATAGGCCGCTGTTCGTGAGTTGCTTCACCCATGAGCAGAAAGTCAATAGGATTCTCATTGATGGAGGATCGGCTATCAATATCTTGCCATTAAGAGCGCTGAAACAACTGGAAATTCCAGTAGATGACTTGTCCGTGATCGGTTGATGATTCAGGATTCAATCACGAAGCGACAAAGGGCTCTCGCACCATAAGGTTGAACTTGCTAATGGAAGACATGAGTTCAATGCATTGTTTCATGTCATTGATGCAAGACGTCCTACAATATGCTTCTTAGCCGACCGTGGCTGCATGAAAATGGTGTCATCCCCTCTACATTGCATCAATGCCTCAAGTATCGTCATGATGGTGTCGTGAAGACAGTGGTTGGTGATCACAGGCCTTTACAGAAGCTGAGTCATATTTTGCTGATGCCAAATTCTACATGACAACGACAACGAAAGAAGAAGTAATTGAGCATGACAAAGAACTTGAAGTCGGTCCGATTGTCAAGAACAAAACATCTCTCACCAAGATGGATCCGTTCGAGGGACTGACGATGCCTCTGACCAAGATCGATGCTAAAAGACCAACTCCTCCACCTCTACAAGGGTTTGTTCGACCAAAGCAAAGTAACGCTGTCGAACATGGAGAATCTTCAAACAACGGACTCACTAAGCATTTTGGTCCAAAGGCGTATAAGCTTCTTGTCAATGCTGGATATAATCCTCAAGGAATGTAATACCCCGTAAAATAAATCATGGTTAACGAAGAATTTAACCCGGCTTGTTAAATTAACTTTTTAAACAAGAAGATTAAATTATTTATAATCGAGCAATAACGTAATCGGAGTCGAAATCAGATGACAAGTGTGTGTGACGAACACCGATTTCCGTTCGAACAAAACGAGTGAAAAGTCGTAATCGATATTATTCACGATATCAAAAATTACCGGAAATGGAAAGTTGACTTTATATTCATTTTTAACTTCTAGCTATCTCTCATGCATCTCCCTCTGCAACCAGATTCATGTCCTGCAACATGAATCAAATTTGAACCTCTCATACCCCCAACTCCTGCAAAGACGGTAATCTCTTGCAGAGGTACTCCAACATACGACACTTTTCCTTTATCAATTCCAGCTTTCATTCTTATACACTCTCCATTTCCAAGCTCAACACTGCAGTCTATTTCACTCACGCCCTCTTTCAAACTCTCACACCTTCACACTTCCAACCATCACAACAAACCGAGGAAAATAAAACAACAAAGGGGAAAGCATACACGAACAGAAATCGAACCATACACAACCAAAATCCTTCATCAAGGTAAGCTTCAAACCATTCGTTATTTATACATTTTCTTATGTAATAGTACTAGAAAAATTTAGAAACGCATACTCAATCTATTATGTGTTTAAACGAGACGGTAACAAACAACTGAAAACTAAAAAAAATGAATGAATGGCCATGCTTATTCCATGAACTGCTCGCTTTCTCTCCTCTGTTCTCCTTGTGTCAAAACACATTTCACACACAAAGAAAGGCGGTCGAAGACCTTGTTGCTGTCCGTCGAAGAGAACGATGGCTCTGGCGGCGCGCTGCGGAGATGGCCGTGCAGCGGCAGCTGCAAGCAAAGCAGCATCGACGGCGGTTTGTGTGGCGTGACGGTAAGCTGGAAAGACAGAACAAGAGGTGTCGTGCGAGAGAGGCCAAGGTCGAGATGGAGATCTTGTGAGCAGAGGCTGCAATACGGCGAGACGGAGACGAGGCGGCGACCGGCGGCGACACATCAGCGGTTGGAAACGACGACGACAACTCGGCAGGCGGCGGGCGGAGGCGGCAGCGGCCGCCGTCCGTGCAGCGGCAGCAGCGAGCACTGGGTGCTGCGAGAGAGAAAAAGGACGAGCAACAGCGGCGACGCGACTAGCGCAGGCGACGATGCGATCTGACGGACGGCCGGTGAGTGCCAGCGGCAATACCGAGATTAGAGGAGTGAGCTGCGTGAGTGTGGTGTGTGTTAGATAGGTTTAGTAAGTGGTGCGGGGTGGGCAAGAAGTATTTAGGTTGGGCGAATTTTTTTTTTTTTGTTTAATAAGTTAGCTGGGCCAAGAAATTAAGTAGTTTGGGCCGAGATTAAGTATCATCTGTTGGGCCAGGAATTAGATGAGAAGTTGGGTCAGGTTTCATATATATATATATATATATATATTGTTGGGCTGTTTTTTTTTATAGCATAAGAGGCTTGGGCCGGAAATTGGGCCACAATTTATTATTATTGGACCTATTTATTAAGGATGGGCTTCTAGGATATGGGCCTCTAAGTAATTGTGTTGGACTTAAGTTACAAATAGAATCGACTATCAAGTTTTAATTGGAACCTAATTAATTGAAGTTGGGCTTTAGTTAATTAAATCATATGGACTTGGGAAATTATTTAGATCAATTTAATTAAATAAGTTGATAAGCTTTAATTATGTATAATTAGACATTAATTAATTAAGTTACTTAAAATTAATTGATTAATTTAGAGGGACCTTATTAATTAATTGAGCTAGACTTTAACTAATTAATTAAGTTACTTAAACTTAATTAATTAGCTTGGGAGGACTTTAATTAATTAAGAGCATTGGGCCTTAATTAATTAATTTAATTAGTTCTTGACCAATTAAGTCTTTTGGACTTGATCTATTAAAGATAGATTGACCTCAAGTAATTAAATTACTTAGGCCATGATTAATTAAAGCACTTGGATTTTAATTAATTAAATTAGTTGAACCTTATTAATTAATTAGAGGAACTCTAATTAATTAAATAGATTAGGCTTTGATTAATTAATCGGGAGGATCTTAAATAATCAAATTTCCCTTGATCCTAATTGAGTTATGTGGACTTTAATAAATTAAGTCACCTAGACTTAATTAATTAACCAAGGTAATTGAACTTAAATTACTTATGTCACTTAGACCTTGATTATTCAAATTAGTTAAGAATTTCGTTGATTATGTTAGACGAGTGCTATCATATATGCATCTAGATTGAGGGTTTTTAAATGAATAGATTTGTTTGATGAATTGTTGGGTTTGAGAGGTGAGGAAAGGCCTTGTCGACCTAATCAAGAGTGATCGACGTTCGAATTCCCGCGTTGAAATCTCGCGCATCGAATTCGAGAGGATGACCTACTTACGAATAGGTCATGCCGAAATTTCGATTCGTACCTTATCGCTACGCGTTGATCGAAGACCTCGTTCATAACGTTGGTAAAACTAGACCACCTCGAACGCAACCCAACCGAGCAACTTAAATCTTCTAAAGAGGAATCCATTCAGCTCATGAGCGACTAAATAACGAAATTCCAAGAGCGATCCGATTTAATCGACTAAGATCAAGATCGAACAACAAAAGCAATGCTTAAACAAGCTTTCGCCATGAACCTCGTTAAAAGAATACTCTCGGTTAGACTTTTATTATCCTCCAATCTTGATGAAGGTCCATCGAGGAAGTAATGGGAGTCTTGTGCTAAGAGACGTCGGACTGTTTAAGGCGCAAACGGTGGGCTTTTCTTGAAACAAAATGATTATGCATAACTCAAAGCATGATTTACAAAAGCTTTATGAAATATTATTGCATGAATGTTATCGATCGCCAAATATTTATGTTTTGTTGTGTCCATATCGAGGTTGGTTTGTCCAAATGTGGGACGAGAATTGATTGGTATATCCAATGTGGTATGTGAATGAGTTGGTCCACCAACGTTAAAAAAGGGTAACGATCGGATCCGACTTAGTTGAGGACTAACTCGGATTGTGTACACGTGTGACTGTGTGTTAAGGTTAGCTACCTCGACCGGTCACGGCGACTATGTGTAGGTGGCCACCTCCATAGTGCGCGAATGAATGAACGAATGAATGATGAATGAATTACCAGATATGGAACAACGTTGATGAAATAGTCCGGCCGGACACCTTTGGAAAATGATAAAATATTTGATAGGCATGAGTCTTTTCAACTAAAATCCTCATGTGCTATTGTGAGCAGTTCAATAACTTTTATAAAGAAAATGTTTTCGGCAATGAGTCCACTGAGTACTTTTGTACTTAGCCCTGCATATTCGTTTTGATGTGCGGGTTGGCGATGATTGATGATGGGTGCGGTGGTGCAAAGTGGTAGTTATTTTGTTGCTTTAATTGAAGGGATTTCTAGAACCTTGAGCATGCATCATCATATGTATGTTCACACGTTTATTTGCTGCCAAATTCTGATGTTTTGTTGGCATCTGTTGATTATGACTGCTATCATATCGTATTGAACTGGAGGTCGTACCTCGTTCCTTGAAGTGCATACGATTGGGTTAGACTTGAACATAGAACCTTCTTGCAAGTCTTTCGTAACTCGAGTTTGTCTGCGATCAAATGAATCCCTTTTAGTCTACGCATTTATTCACAATTGGTTGGTTAATCGTATTGGTTTAAATTATATATATATCCATTGATTTATCATACCGGTGACGATCCATGTGGTCCGTACTTTCTTTGGAAGTCGGTCGTCAAGGAAGCTCTACACTTGAATCTCACTTGAAGAAGAAAGATGATGTGGTCCAGAATTCCAAAGTGGGTTTGGGATTTGTGCCAAAAGCGCCTGTTCGGATCACCATTAAAAGGGCGACTTCATCTCACTACATCTCCAACAGTGTATGCAAGTCGACCTTGGACGACGATATAGAAGTTGGGGCAACAACTCAAAAGTTGTTGAAGTGCTACTATTCCTGAAGTGTAGCGGTGAAAGCTTGTATATATGTACATAGACAAAAAAAACAAAAAAAAACATGAAGAAAAGCAAAAAGTCAAAAAATTGAGAAAGCAGAAAAATCAAAATAGCAGACATGCTCCATGACGCGCACGAGCCTAAACTGCACGTCACTCCAAAAAATCAACAAAAAGAAGAAGACATGCTCCATTACGCACGAGCCTAAACCGCTTGTTAACTCTAAGGAAAATCAACAAAAGAAGCAAGACTGACTCCATGACGCACGAGCCTGGCGCACGTCACGCCAAAAAGAACAAGACAGACTCCATGACGCACGAGCCTAAGCTGCATGTTACTCCCGCCCGCATGAGTATAAAGCGCGCACTCCCTTAAAACACAAGTTGATCTCGAACTACGTTTGACTTGATCTCTTTCAAAAGTGCGTGGCGGCTTAGATATCTTCTAAGTTCGGTCATGATATGTGTTTTTCTCCTTCAAGTTGTGTGGTCAAAGTTCGTCATTAATTTATATTTCAAGTTGGGCGATCAGACTATTAAAAAAAAATAATACACACTCCTGGAAGAGACAGTATGGTGAAAATTATAAATAAGCAAATCAATCATGGGGAAACAACTAGAGATGGTGGATTATTCACTACTATGTTGTCAACACATTTTAGGAATGACCTCAACTTCTGAGTTTGAGTCTATGCTTTGAAGATAACTCATGCTTGTTAACTCCAGCTCGATGTTGTCGATTTTGCTTCGAATATGGCCCGACTTCTTAAGTCTAGCTCGATGTTGCTAGTTATGCTTTGAGGATAGTTCCATCTTGTTGAACTCAACCCCATGTCATCAATTTCACTTTGAAGATTATCTCGACTGATGGTTTCAACACCTTATCTCTAAACTCGATTCAAGATGGCTTGACGATGAATTGACTTCCGGGCTTTTGGTTGAGAATACAACTTCAAGCTCCTCATCCACAGCCGCTTCTAGCTCGTTGAGGTCGTGATGCCGATCTTCACTGATGCTTAGGCTCTAGCTTCATCTTCGCAGACGCTTCACAGCTTCTAGCTTTCTCCCCGTCGATGATACACAGCTTCTAGCTTCATCTTCGCGGACGCTTCACAGCTTCTAGCTTCCTCTTCGTCGATGATACACAGCTTCTAGCTTCATCTTCGCGGATGCTTCACAGCTTCTAGCTTTCTCTCCGCCGACGATACACAACTTCTAGCTTTCTCTCCGCCGACGATACACAGCTTTAGCTTTCTCTCCGCCGATGATACACAGCTTCTAGCTTCATCTTTGCGGACGCTTCTAGCTCATCATTCGTAGCCGCTTCTAGCTCGTCGAGGTCGTGATGTCGATCTCCACCAACGCTTAGGCTTCAATTCTCTTCGCGGATGGTATACAGCTTCTAGCTCATCATTCGTAGCCGCTTCTAGCTCGTCGAGGTCGTGATGCCGATCTCTACCAATGCTTAGGCTTCAACTCTTTTCTCGGATGGTATACAGCTTCTAGCTCATCCTTCGCAGCCGCTTCTAGCTCGTTGAGGTCGTGATGCCGATCTCCACCGACGCTAGTTTCAATTCCTTCGCGAATGACGACAACTTCAAGTTCTCATCCACACCGCTTTTAGCTCGTTGAGGTCGTGATGCCGATCCCCTAACGCTTAGGCTTCAATTCTCTTCGCGGATAACGCACAACTTCAAACTCTTCATCCACACCGCACTAGCTCGTTGAGGTCGTGATGCCGATCTCCACCGACGCCAGCTTTAATTCTCTTCAAGGATGGTACATAGATTCTAGCTCATTCTTCAAAGCCGCTTCTAGCTCGCAGAGGATGTGATCCCGATCTCCACCGACGCTAAGCTTTAATTCCTTCGCAAGTTGCGCACATCTTCTAACCATCTTCGCGGATGGCACGACTTCTAGCTCCTTCTTCAAAGCCGCTTCTAGCTCGCCGAGGATGTGATCCCGATCTCCACCGACGCTTAAGCTTCAATTCCTTCACGAATGACACACATCTTCTAGCTTCACTGCGGATGCTCATCTCGCAATGCTTTTAGTTCTCTGCGCCGTGATGCGAATGTCGTGCAAGTCGCCGCCGTGTCATCTACACGAATGGGTGGAGTTCATTGATAATGACGATGTCGTCTCCATCGTCGTGTTGTCGCGTTTGCTAAGATCAAGACCACTTCTTACGCAAAAATGAGGACGACGTCTGCGACAAATGGGAAGCCCAACATCAAAAGTCGAAGTCTTTGAATTGATCAATTTTGAAGTCTTTAGACAATTGACATTTGAAAGAAATTAAAGTGGAGCCTCGAGTGTACCAATTCCTACAACCGAAAGCATCACAAGCACAAAATTGTGAAAACAATTAAAAAAATGCACGTGAGATAACGTTTGTAAAATGAAGTCGAGATAATTTCTTGTTCTCGAGCTACCTAAAAGCCCAATTCGAGTTTCGGTAAAACAACCCCTGCAAAAAAAAAGTGAATTTTTGATTAAAAAATATATGGGCTTGCAAAATTCACTACAAGAATTTGGTCCATTAAGAAAAAAGGGCAGCCTAGCTCTACGGCTATACTAACAAAAAAAAAAAGAAGAGAAGCCCATATTTATTTTTCTCTCTCACTCCAAAAAAAACCAAGGCCCAAAAAAAAAAAAAAAAACGCAAAAAAAGAACAACCCAAAAAAAAAAAGAAAAAGAAAAAAATGGGACGAAAGCCCACAATTCCACAACATCCATCTCTCTCTCAAACCCTTCTCTCTCGGCCTATTTTTAAAAAAAAAAAAACGAAAAGAAGCCCAAGCCCCTTATCCACTAAGAAAATTGGCAGACCATGTTTTCTCTCTCGCTGCACACACAAACCCTACAAAAATCTCTCTTTCTCTCTCACAACCATGCGCAGCCGCTGCCACCTTCTTCGACCGGCGAAGCTTCATTTTCGGCGGAGGTTGCCGCCTCTCACCGTCTCTCACATTCTCCTCTCTCTCACTTGTACTCAAGCACACAGAGAGTTACGAACACACAGACGTGTCTTCTCTCTCTCATTGTTCTTCGTCGCCAGACGTCGACCGATCCGCCGCGCGCCGTCGCGTGCATGCCCCTCCGCTACCTCGCATGGACCCGTGACTTCACCGTCTCTGCTCCAGACGTCGTCCGCTCATCCGTGCGTTGCCGTCTGCATGCCCGTCCACCGCTTCCGCTCCAGTCGTCGTCCAGCCAGATTCCAGCTAGCCCTTCAGCAATTCCAGATAAAAAACTTCACAAATCAATTGAAGGGAGCCCAAATTAATCCCAATTCGCTGCTGCGACGAGGGAAGAGAAAACGAAGTGGTTAATCTGCTAGAGAGGCTGGCGATTGATTCGGAAATTTCGTCGAACACATGGCGAAGCTGTTGATCACAGCTGTCGAAGGCACGGCAGCCATTGGGCCCTTCTGGCAGACTATCGTCTCCAACTACTTCGACAAGATCATCCGATGTTTCTGTGGGAATGATTCAATGGGTCAGAAGCCATCAACCCCCAAGTGGAGCTATCACTGGTCGTGTTCAATGCTCATGGTCCATACAGTGCTTGCCTCGTACAGCGGAGTGGTTGGACTAGAGACATGGACTTATTGTTTCACTGGCTCTCAGCCATACCATTTGCATGTGGTGGTTTCAATGATGCTGCAATTGCTGAAGGGCTAGCTGAAGCTTTAATGATGTTCTCTTCCTCCAATGGAAACAAATCAGAATATGGAGTCACAAAGACATTGTATTCTTGTTGCTGCGAGCAACCCTTACTCATGGCACCGCCTGCATCACCGACACACCCACAAAGAACCATTTCTCATTTCTCGAGCATGCATGCGCACAGCCACACACATCGTGGACCGCTCCTCCACCCTCGATTTGCCTGACGCCGCATCGTGAACGGCGATCGCTGCGGTCGTCCTCTACTCCAGACGCCTGCACCGCACCTCCATCATGACTCCAGACGTCAGTCGCCTCTTCCGCTCGAACCATGTTGCGCGTCGTCATCTGCTCCGTTGGCATCATCTGGAATCTGGCAGAGCACCGCCGCGTCATCTCCAGATCCGGCGAACATTGCCGCTGCCCCACTCTTATCTCTCTTCGACTTCTCGTCACAACTCCGGCGAACGTAGCCTTCCAGTCAACGCCTTCCTTCATCAGCAGCAGGTTCAACGACACCACAACCTTCATCTCCAACCATCTGCTCCTCCTCGCTCGCGTCTCGGCGAATAGCAACAGCATCAGGTCCACCGCCGCCGCATCAGGAGAGCAGCCCCATGCCTCCGCTGTCTTCTCTACCGAAAGCAGCCATGACAACTTTGATCCGACCACAGCTTCCAGCTCACGTCGTCGTCTCCGTCCTTCTCAACGCACCTTCTGCTGCCTGTTTCAATGCCGATGCCGGCTCAGCCGTAATTCAGGACGTGTGGACCGCCGCCTTCGTCGAACCGACGCCACCAGCCCACTTCTTCTTTTCCAGCAGCAGGTCCATCGCCGTCGCAATCGCCATCTCCGCCTGCAACAGTGTTCATCCACGCACCGTCTTCGCTCCTCCAATCTCGATCTGTCTGACGCCGCATCATGGACAGCGCACTGCCTCCATCTCCAACCGTCTGCTCCTCCTCGCTCGCGTCTCGGCGAACAGCAACAGCAGCACGTCCACCGCCACCGCGTCAGGAGGACAGTCCCAGCCAGCCGTCGTCTTCAGTACCGTGGTCCTGTTGTCGCTGCTCCTCCTCAGATCCGGCAAACACCAGCAGCGAAAAGCTACACATGCCTCTGCCTCAACGTCTTCTTTTTCTCTATGGTTCATCCTGTCGAGCTGGCGAGAAGTCACCGTCGTCGCGGCTTTGCTGATCCATCAATGCTGCTCCGTCGCCTGCATGCCCCTTGCGCCAGCACCCCCAGCAACCCGTCGAACGCCTCTCCGTCTTCGTGATCGCCGTGGTAGAATCTGATCTTAAATGTCAGTAGATTCATAGTCCCTCGACTCCATGAACTCTACTGGAATCACCGTAGCACTGGGACGTTACCACAGGTACTGCCATGCTCACCCCTTTGGCCGACTGCTGGCAACCAAAGCCACCGTCCCGTCGACGCCCATTCTCTATCAAACAACGGCAGAACTCAACTTTCTGCACCAAGCACCACTTTAGCCACACTCAGATTGTTCCCATAAACAAGGAAAACGAGGCTATGAAAAAAGAATAAAAGAGAGAAGCAAATAAGTGAAGATGCTGCTAACAAGAGAAGAAAAGCTGTGCAGATATGTAAGTAAAACAAAATGTGGCTGCGAAGTTAGGGTTTGTGAGTGAAAATAGCTGCAATGGTGTGTCCCTATTTATAGAAGGTGTCGACTCTAAAACCCTAAACTTAGCAGCTAGCTGGCTGCTAGCCATGCGCTTCAACAAACTTTGAAAAATTTCTGAGCTCTCAACTTCCTACTGACTGGTACACATACGTCTTGCAGAAAGCTTGTCTTCACCCTCAACTAACTCTGATGAGCCAGCTACAATCCTGCAGCCTCAACAACCTTTGCAGCAAACTTGAAGCTCTCAAACAAAATACCTTAAATAAAGTGGTACAAGAATTGCAGCTTTTGTTTTGGATTCTTGCGTCTGTAATCCCAACAAACTATGGAGAATCAAATAGTGTCCACTTACTCTCCAAAGTAAAAGAAATGAACCCAAACTCTTGTTGGGCTTAATTAAAGAAAATTGGGCCGTCCACCTACTCTCCAAAGGCCAAAGAAATTGAGCTAAGCTATGTTGGGCCGTGGGTTCAATTAAAAAAAAGAGGAGCAATGTTGGGCTCAAATTAAAAAAAAGCAACGTTGGGCTCCATGATAAAAAAAACAGTCTTGGACTCAATTGAAAAGGAATGTTGTACTTAATTATCAAGACAAGTTGGGCCTAGGATGTTGGGAAATATTAAAGGTCCAATGGATAATTCAAATATGGACTTCCAAGTTAAAATGTCTACTTGAGCCCAACTTTGGAAACCAATTCATGAAGGCCAAATACAAAATCAAATCAAGTTCAAGAACTCCTAAATACTGAATATAAACTATTTATAAATTCAAATTCAAGAACTCCTTGAAGCAGTATAAACTTTCTAACAAATTCAAAGTCAATAACTCCTTGAAACAGTATAAACTTTCTAAATTCAAAGTCCAAGAACTCCTAATCACAGTATAAACTGTTTACAAATTCAAATCAAGTTCAAGAACTCCTAAATACAGTATAAACATTTACAAATTCAAATCCAAGTCCAGAACTCCTAAATACGAGTATAAACTGTTTACAAATTCAAATCAAGTTCAGGAACTCCTAAATACGAGTATAAATTGTTTACAAATTCAAATCAAGTTCAGGAACTCCTAAATACGAGTATAAACTGTTTACAAGTTCAAAATCAAATTCTAGAACTCCTAAATACGAGTATAAACTATTTACAAATTCAAGAACTCCTAAATACGAGTATAAACTGTTTACAAGTTCAAAATCAAATTCAAGAACTCCTAAATACGAGTATAAACTATTTACAAATTCAAGAACTCCTAAATACGAGTATAAACTATTTACAAAATCAAGAACTCCTCGACAAGAGTCTAAACTATCTAAGTGAATTTCGAGACTCGTCCATTTTCAGGACAACTCGTCTATGAACAAGTCTCGATGGGGCAATTTGTAGACAATTAAAAATTGTTAGCAAATTATATCACGCCATGTGTAAATCACGAATTAAAATTATTGATTATATTTCTATTTTATTAATGGAATTTATTCCAAAATTAAATAGATATGTGATTAATATTTAATTTTATCGGCAAATGAGAGAATGATATGTGGCAACGACATCGGAGAGGAATAATCACTCAAATTGTGTCAAATAAGCCATAAAATGCCCATAAGCTCAAGCCCATAAGCTCAAGCCCATAGGCTCAAGCTCACAAACTCAAGCCCATAAGCTCAAGCCCATAAGCTCAAGCCCAAGCTCAAGCCCATAAGCTCAAGCCCAAGCTCAAGCCCACAAGCTCAAGCCCAAGCTCAATCCCATAAGCCCACTAACCTAAATCTATAAATAGGGGTGGAAGGCTCTCATAAATAGAGGAGAATTGAAGAGGTGAATTGAAGTGAAGAAAGTGAAGATTCGAAGAGCTCAAGACACTCGAAGAATCCTCTGCGAAGCATTCTCCGACATTCGAAGTCTTCTTCAAGCATTCAAGGCGTTCTTCGTGCAAATCACCACGTTCTTCACCAAGATCATCCTCCAAATCAAACCAAGTTGAAGTTCAATTCGGAAACAAGGCGAAAGCCCTCCGCATTGGCGCTCAAACTCGAAGATCTTCAAACGTTCTTCAACATATCAAGCCAAATCCGGCGGTTGCTGCGAAAACAAGGCGAGGTCCTTCGGATCAGCGTCGTCAAATCAAACTTCAAGTTCGAGGAGATCGAGGAATCATATCCTCCAAACTTGAAGAACATCAAGATCGTTCAAGAAATCAACATTGAAGAGAAGAATCGGAGGATAGATAGAGATCGAACTCATTCAAATTCATCAAATCCAAATTGATTAATTTTGTATACAATTTTGTATTTATAAAAATTTAAATACAAAAATTTGTGTTACAGTGAGATGTAAGTTATTGTTTGGAACTTCATTTTAGCAAATATTGACATTGAATCTTTTTAGAGGGTCTCCATAAGCTTATTTTAAAAAGTTTATAAGTGTTAAATTTATAAGATATTTTAATAGCTTATAAGAAATAATTTTCAAGAGTTTGTTTGGATAATTGAGTTTATAATCTAGAAAAAGAATTGGAAGTTTGAGAGAGAAAATTGAAGAGTGGTGAAATTGATTGGTATATGTTGGAAATAACGAATCATATTAGAAAATTATTTTGGTAAATTCATTGTTGCTTGTAAGTTTATGAAAAAAATAAATTGGATTGAAGAACTTATTTTTTGATGAGCTTATAAAATATTGAAGCTTTTGTTCACAGTTTATAAGTTGTTTAAAAATTTATTTTGTCAAACACTATCAAAAGCTTATAAGATCCTAAATAAGTTATAAGTTGTATTGAGAAACTAATAAACTCAGCCCAATACTGTCTTAGTATGATATATGCTTACATTTCCAACCAGCGTAAAGCATCAAATGGTCATCATTAATATACACTCTAACATTTAACAATTTCAAATCCTTAAAATTGTCACATATCATCTATCTATCTATGTAATAGAATGTATGAGTTATAGAATATCTAATTTGTAATTTTAGGAGCCTTGTTCTTGTCTAGCGGATTTTAATTATAAATTTACAATAGTAATCAGTGAGATTAATGTATTAGTAACATGCATGAGTAGAAGAGCTTCATAAAAGCTATTGAAAATTTCAATACGAGGAGGGTGGCAAAACTTTTTACGAGATGCTAAGAGAGGTATGGGCTTATCATATTTATAACTTTTCTATTTTTTAATTTGGAAATTCTACTTATAAAGTGCGGAGTGCTTAAATTCATGAAATGAGCACAATTACTTGTTCATCAAAGTATTACATAAAATTATCATGTGATTAGTGTTATATTTTTCAATTAAATTTTATTATTTTTAAGGTTAATCGCCTCAGCGTGACATTAATTAATTTGTTTAGTTAATTCTCATTTATTTTATGTTCTGCAGTATCGTCTTTAAATAAAATTTGGTAGTGGATTAATGTGAGAGTGTGTATACATATGTGAAACAGTTTAAACTCATATATATATATATAGGGATAGTTCACGTGAGAATGCAAATATTGGTGAGAAATGAGAATATAGCATTTAACGTATAAAGTTGTTGCACTAAATGTATAAATTTGTTGCAACAAATTATGTGCAACAACTTTATATTAAGTGCTACACTTTATATGTTAAATTTAATGCAACAAATTTATACATTTAGTGCAACAACTTTATACGTTAATCTGCATTCTCATTTCTCACCAATATTTGCATTCTCAATCGATCCATCCCTATATATATATATATATATAGGGATGGATCAAATTAGAACCACATCTTTTGCGAACTCTGCGAACCATGCATAAGGCGTTGAAGATGATGCACAAAGCGGTATAAAGTTGTGCATAAAACTTTCTAAAATTATTTTGTTGTGCAACAATTTTAGAAAGTTTCGTTATGCACAATTTTATCTTGTTTTGTGCATTATATTCAACGTCTTATGCATGGTTCTCAAGTTCTAAAAAGATGAGTTCTCATGGATCCAACCCTATATATATATATATATATATATATAAACGGATCTATGTAGGGATTGCATCGGACTTTAACCTAGTACAAGTTCAAATTTTTTTATTCTGCCCATGTGTTATATTGAACTAATTTAATATTAGCTCAGTCTAAAATAATTTTAAAAATAAAACAAAGTTATTATCTATTGAATTGTTTTCTCTCAGTGTTGTCTTAGATTCTGTAAATTTTTTGAAATCATGCAATAGTAGTAATGATATGTAATGAGTCGGCTTCTAGATTGACGGCTAACTCCACAAACCAACACGTGTCATTTGTCCTCACTCACTCACTCCCTGAAAAACTTTTCAGGAAGTCACCCATCCCACAATTGCTCCAAGTCGATCAAGCACGCTTAACTTTAGAGTTTTTATGAAATGGACTTCCGAAAAAAATGTATCTTGTTGGTATGAATAGGACATATCGAATCCTTTAAGCTCTCTCCGAATATGCAGTCTCATATCTGTATATTCTCGAAATCCCTCTCATTCCGGTGCATTTTAGTTCATTCATGTATCCCTTTGCTTTGAAACTTTAATCGAAGCCGTTCTTTGTCCATGCTTCCACTCACCGACAATCACTTTGTACTTATGTCCCAAGTGTCACATGATATTTGAAAGCTCGCAAGAAAATTACGTAATGAAGATTTCATTGACTACGACATTGTTTCATTAGAGTATGAGTTAAGACATTATAAGCATGATGTGATAGTAATGCAAGAGTTTCAAGTTTCTACATTATCTTATGCTAACTAGATTAATTCATCAAATTTTGATGTTGTCTGTTTTTACTGCTATAACTGAACAAATATTTTCTACAATAAAGCATGTGAAGATCATACTTTGTAGCAAGATGCGGGATGATTTACATGATGATTCACTAGTACTTTATATTGAAAGAGCTTTCGTTAAGGATATAGATATATACTTAATTATTAATGAATTTTATTGAAATTTCGCAAAGTACAACTTATAAAAACATAAGTATTCATAAAATTTGATACACCAAAATACTTTTTCTTCGATCTACCACAGATCCGTGTAATGACCGAACTTCCGGATTTGGTGACCTTCTGACCAACACGAGTCTTTTTAGTGTTCTTTGTCCTCACTCACACACTCCCTAAGAAAACTTCCCAAGAGGTCACCCATCCCACAATTGCTCCAAGCCAAACACGCTTAACTTTAAAGTTTTTATGAGATGAACTCCCGAAAAGAAGATGCATCTTGTTGGTATGAGTAGCACATATCAAATCCTTTAAGCTCTCATCAAATATGCAGTCTCATACTTGCATATTCTTGAAATCCCTCTCATTCCGGTGCGTTTCAGTTAATTCATATACCCCTCCGTTTTGAAGTCTCAATTGAAGTCGCTCATTGTCCATGCCTCCGCACCGGCGATCACTCCGTACTTCTGCCCCGGACGTCACAATAAGAATTAACAAAAATTGGTTTCGTATTTTCGATTTTTTCATAATTTTGGATTTTTCGGTTTGGTTTTGATTTTTTTATAAAAAAATCAGATTTTCGGATATTCAGTTCGGATTGTTGGAATTTTCTAGTATTAAAATAAAAGAGTCTTGTCCCACATTGATTTTGTAAGAAAAGCGAGGAGCCCCTTAGTGTTATATAAGGAGCATATAGTTCTTTGTTACAAGTGCACCAATCACTACATTGTAGTCTTGTGATTAAATTATAGTTTAAATTCATTTCTTAGTTTCTCTTGTGAGAATCTTGATAGAAGGGTGAGAGTTTGTAAAATGCTTGTAATAGTGTCGAGGGTCGAGAGGGAGAGGTATACTGTGTGATTGTAGAAATTTATCATATATTGAATTTTTCCTCTGTGGGTCGTGGTTTTTTCTCCGGTTTTGGAGTTTTCCACGTTAAATTCTTGTGTTGAGATTGTTGTTATTTTCTTCCTAATTTTTCGTTTCTTTCCTAAGTGTGAATGGAGACATAATGTCCCAACAATGGTATTAGAGCTTGGTTTAGGTCTCTTGATATTCTGAGTATGCTCTGTGGTTGCAGTGTTGTCTGATCTTCCATATCAGAAAGGATTTCTTGAGAAAAGTCTAAGTGTCTCTTGTGAGACGACTATTCATTTAGGAGGGGAGAAACTTATGTCAAGGGCTTTAAGTTCAATGAAGTTTGATGTGAAGAAATTTGATGGAAGAATCAATTTTGGCTTGTGGCAAGTGCAAGTCAAGGATTTGTTGATACAATCTGGTGTGCACAAGGCTTTAAAAGGTAGACCGAGTTTAACTGAAGATACAAACAAAAGTTCTGATATCAGTGATGAAGATTGGGAGGATCTGGATCTGAGGGCGGCAAGTAGAATTCGTCTATGTTTGGCCAAGAATGTTCTTACAAATGTACATGGGATTTCGAGTGAAATGAGCTGTGGGAAAAGTTGGAAGCTCTGTACCAAGCAAATGGCATCTCAAATCGGTTGTACCTGAAGGAACAATTTCACACCCTACGGATGGATGAAGGTACGAAAATTTCAGATCATTTGAGTACTCTTAATGGTGTTATCTCTGAACTAAAAGCAATTGGAGTGAAAATTGAAGATCAGGACAAGGCATTAAGGCTCATCTTGTCTCTTTCTCATTTCTATGAGCACATGAAGTTAATCCTGATGTATGAGAAGGAATCATTGATTTTTGCTGAAGTCACGAGAAAACTTCTTTTCGATGAGAGAATGCTAACGAGTGAAATGCTAAATTCAACGAAAAAATTGGCAATGGTGGCTTTTAGCAAAGGGAGGAAGAATGACTCCAAAGGTGTTGTTTGTTGGAAGTGTGGAAAAGCGGGGCATCTGACTAAAGCGTCGGTGGAGCGATCGAGGTGGAGCGGATCCGACAACTAGCTCGACCATGAAGCTAACATTGTGATAGAGGATCTCTTTTGAAGAGATGAACATCCTTATGGCATGTCCAACTGCCATGAACGAGATGTGATGATGTTAGTTGGACCGCATATGCATTGGTTTGGCATGGATGCAAGGTGTGTGATGAAAGTTATGTTGATGGCTGAAGAACTTCTAGGATGGCCAAAAGCTAGAAGTTGCACCATAATTTTTGTCGGCAAGTTTCGACATGTGCCGAAGGAAATTCTTTGAATGGTTGATTCTAAGTGTTCTACTCATATGGTGGAGTAGGTTTTATTCTCTTTTTTGAGGATGATGGTTCTTTGGGTTAAGAATCATGATTGTCGGTGAAGACAATGAAGTATTCTTTTATTTTAACAAGGTGGAGATTGTTGGAATTTCCTAGTATTAAAATAAAAGAGTCTTGTCCCACATTGATTTTGTAAGCAAAGTGAGAAGCCCCTTAGTGTTATATAAGGAGCATATAGTTCTTTGTTACAAGTGCATCAATTACTAAATTATAGTCTAGTGATTAAATTCTAGTTTAAATTTCTTTCTTAGTTTCTCTTGTGAGAATCTTGATAGAAGGGTGAGAGTTTGTCAAAGGCTTGTAATCTTATAGAAATTCGAGAGGAGAGGTATCTTGTGTGATTGTAGAAATTTGTCATATAGTGAATTTTTCCTCTGTGGGTCGTGGTTTTTTCTCCGGTTTTGGAGTCTTCCACTTTAAATTCTTGTGTTGAGATTGTTGTATTTTTCTTCTTAATTTTTCGTTTCTTTCCTAAGTATGAATGGGGACATGATGTCCCAACACGAATTTTTTCTCTCTCAAAATTCAGATTTTCGGATCGGTTCGGATTAGGCAAAAATTCAAACCAAAACCCGAATGCTCACCCGTATTTGTTGATGAATTCACGTGTTTATTTGCTCTAATTCATGAAATACCTTATATTTTAGGCGTGATTTCATGAGTTTTCAAGATGTCACTTGTAAAATCAAAGAAGAAATTTAGTAATTCACAAGTTTAGTCATGCAAATTTGTGAAGTGAAACCCAAAATCGATCAATTCACAGTCATCATGATCCAAATTGTGAACTACCTTATTTTGCCTTAATTTCACGAATTGTATCTTGCAAACTTGTAAAATAAAGGTAATTCTTGAGTTGGACCATTTGACTTGTGAATTATCTTATTACTCATGAATTCAACCGTTTTTCATGGATTATGTACTTTTAACACAAAAATGGCTACTTTTTAACTCTTTTTTCTTTGATCTTAATGACTATTTTATTACTCATTCATCCACCAAATACGTTCATTTAATTCCATTTTGTCCGTCCATAAAAATTATTCACTTTCCTTTTTTTAGAAATATCAATTTTACATTTTTACTCTACACCTACTTATTTATTTATAAAAAAATCATCTATGACCCATATTTTTACATCCACTATACATTAATTTAGTTAACAATTAATTAAAAATTAATCAGGATTTTTATTAAAATTAATAAATTCACGATTAATTTCGTCATACTTTAATAGTTCGTAATAAGAGTTTGCTCGGGTAAGCAAATTGTTCCAGAAAGTCTTCCATTATTATGAATATTTGAATCCAAAAACCAAAAAAGAGAGAGATGCACATAGGTGTGATTAGCAAACCGGCTAAGCTACAACCATTTCTTACTTTTGTAAAATCTTCATCACGTCTTGATGCTTTATGTTGCATTATCCGTTTGAATAATCAAAATCCATTTTCTGCATCACGCTTTTTCAATGCCTTCGGATTCTTTCTCCAAAATTTGTTCCAACTTCTCGTCCAATTCTTCCACCTTACAAATACCCAACCACAAAAAATAAGCACCAGTTGCCGTTTAACTATTACCGCCGAAAATAATTGATTAGAAAAAAATAGTTTGTTTTGTTACCTAGTGAATAAGTGTAGACATTTTTCGGTTTCGCTTCTGGTAATTCAATATTTTGTTTAAACTCAACTCAACCAATAAGTACGAAGTAACTAAATGTGCATATATGGAAAAACATAACATGATATGATGATATCTTAATTTGTACCTAGAGCTTGATAAAAACTCACTGTTTATGCTTGTGGAGAATTTATTGAGTCTTAGATTACGTGTGACCGTATTGAATAATTTTATGAGAGAGAAACGAATATTGAGAAGGCAGCTGATTTTGGTGACAAATTGCTGGTGTTTGGAAGTATGAAACCTCAGGTGGTTGTGTCCAAAATTAAATTTTTGAACTCCAAGCAAAGTAAGTGGAAATGGAGTTGGCGGATGATCTAAGTTGATTAAATATTCTAGTTGTCAGGACTGATCAAAATGAAGTTATACAGTTTAATGAATTCCTGGGCAAACAATTCACAAAGAAGGATCTAGGAGTACCTAATTAAATACTTTTTGGGCTTGGACAGAGCAAGAAATGACAACAGAACTATCAGTGTCAAAGCAAATATGCTCTTGACCTTCTGGATCAATAAAGACAATTAATCCAGATTTCCTATTTCTTAGTATTTCGCCCCTTTAGTATTGTAAATTCAAATGTACTATTACCTCCGTCCACCAAAGGTGTATCACTTGGTGCATGACACAAGTTTAATAAATTTTGATAGATATTTTTTGAGTAAATAAAAGGTCCTACTTAGATGCTTTTTGAGCGGAGAAATAGTAGTTTTTTGGTAAATAATGAATTATTATAAGAGTGAATAATAAAAGCTGATTTTTGGATATTGTAGTTTTTTTATAAATAATGAATGCTTGTGAGGTTGAATAATAAGAGTTGTGTGTGGGGTAGTGAATTAAAAAAGAAAGTGACACATTCTTTGTGAATGCCGAATAAAGTGATTGTTACACTCTTAATGGATGGAGGAATATTTATTACTCCTTCCGTCCCACCTAAAGTGTCTCATTTCTTTTGTGCACGTGTATTTAGGAGAAAGGTATAAATTAGTTAAAGTGTTAAAAAGTAGGTAAGGCCCACACTTTTTGAATGGATAATTATTTTCTAAAATAGAATGAGACATTTGTAATGGGACAACCCAAAAATGAAAGTGAGACATTTTAAATGGGACAGAGGGAGTAATACTTTTGCCCTCCAATATTGTAAAATTATTAAGTTAATATAAATTCTTTTGCATTCTCCCATGTAGTTATTGTGGTGATATTCGTGAGTATGTTCTTACGTGATGACCACATCATAAATCTCAATTAAAATGTAGTCGCCATTCAAAATCTTAACGGAGACCACATTTTAATTAAGATTTTGTGTGAAGATCACACCCTAATTAAAATTTATGGTGTGATTTTCATACGTTTTTCACATAAGAATGTTATCGCATGAAACTTTGTCCTTTTTATTTGGCGGAGCTTACAAATTTGAAAATAATCTTCTAACAAGAAATTTGATGAATTTATACGTGACTATATGGTATAGTATCGAACGACCAAAATATTAAATATTGAAGGGTGTGACAGTTTCACGTGCCAACCCCAACTACCCTATTTATGGGTTATCATGATACCACAATTATTGCCATTTAATCTGATTTAAGCATTTAAACAATAATAAGAGAAAAGAAAGGTATGGAATAGATGTCGAATCTAAGATTGAATAGATAAATAAATAAAATCGGAAAGCATGATGAAGAAGAAAATAGAAATGTACCTTGTCCATTAAATCCTCAACCTTTTGAGCGTCCTTGGCTGCTTCTTCAGCCAAATCCTCAACAAAACTCACAACCTGCTTCAGCCCTCCCTCCGGCAGCGCCTCCGCCAAGTCCTCTGTCGCTTTGTCCACTTCCTTCGCCACTTTACCTACCGTGTCAGCTATTTTCTCCACCGTCTCCGCCGCAACCTCAACCTCCTCTGGAGTAATTCAGATTAACAATAAACAAACCATAAATCAAAGATTATAACTTAAATATATGTATAGTTGAGAATGCTTGATTAATTATTAGATCATACTTGTAAAGGTTAGAAGCTGTTGGATCAGGAAAGGCACTCCCACCATCAATCCTGCGATCGCAGCGACCCTGCCACAGGATTCAAATAATCCCAAATATAAAAGGAAATAGAACATTGTTGTCATAATCAATTTTTGTGAAATAAATTTCATCATTTATCTAAATGTGTTAAATCGAATATGAAACCGCACAAACATGAGGAAAGTATGAGATTACGGGAATAAATAGTACAATTAAAATATATGTCGAACTCACAAACTCAAAAAACAAATACTCTTGGAATTCAAACTTATTAATGTAAACTGGATCGTAGATCAAGCAAATCCATATAAAGTTGAGTGTGCATAAACTTTCGTTTGAGTTCAAACTTGTTCACGCGCGCCTAAAATGATAAATAATCGGGAAAGCATTCTATAATTGGCAACTGACCATGGACTGTCAGTGATTCCTGGAACGGTTGGGAGAGAGAAAGAAGAGAGAAGATCTCCGGCAGCCGAAGAAGAAACAAGATCTGCAGCTGCTTCCGGCGTAGCAATATTCGAAACAATCAAATCCCTGCACATGATCGAATTAAAAACACTTGATTATTCACGATCAGCTAAAAGGGCGAATCAAGATAGATAGATCAAAATATGTACTTTTTGGGGCTTTTTTTGTTCGAGGATATGTGGAGAAGCTGCAAATTGGTTTTGCTGGGAAGAAATGAGCATTTTCCACCGTTTTTGTGTGAATTATGAGAGAGATTGTTGTTAGGGCAGAGATCAACAGGGGAGAAGCAAGAGCAAGAGGAAGTGGCCATGGAATCTAAATAATTTATTTGATCGGTATGTCAATTTTTTTATTGTAGGGATTAATGGATCCGTGTCATTCTTTTTTCTGCGCATACATACTTCTAAAAGTCACTTGTCGAAAGAGTGCCTTCTAATATAAAAGGATCGAAAATATATCATTTTTTTCATATGTTTTGTAGAATGAATAATTTGGGGTAGAAATTTTTTCCTTAATTTAACTCTAATTTATAATAATATTATCATAAAAGTATTTGTATGATAATATTTCTTTCATATTTTAAATTTTTTCCGTCTTAGAGAACATGGATAAAAAAATGTGGGAATCATTAAAATTTGATAAAATCTACCTATCTTTTCCTATTCCTTCTTTTTTTATGATAATTTGCAACGCAAAAAATACACCCTAAAAGAATATGTATGCTGAAAATATATTAAAGGAAACAAGCATATGGACCAATAAGTTGAGAGAAAATTCGATGCCTGCCTCGTATTGGTGTCACAATGTCTTTTAGGACTCTTTTGTTTGGTAGTAAAGTAAAATTAATTAGGAATGTGATTCTTAGAAAAATGATTCTAAGAAAAATGAATCTTAGAAGATTTTTTATTCTTTATTTGGAAAATACCAAGAAAATTATTAAGATTCTGATAATAATAGCAGCAGCAACAACAATAACAACAAGAAGAAGATACAATATAAAGTATGACTAAGTCATAGTTCTAAAACTTAAACTAAGATTTTGTTAAAAATAAATTATTGATTGAGAAATTAATAATAATAATAATAATAATAATAATAATAATAATAATAATAATAATAATAATGTATGATTCATTCCTAATTCTTAAAATGAAATTAAACTAAAATAAGTTATTAATTAAGAAAATAATAATAATAATATAATAATATAACTATTATTATTATTATTATTATTATTATTATTGTTGTTGTTGTTGTTGTTGTTGTTGTTGTTGTTGTTGTTGTTGTTGTTAGGTGACAATTCATGCGTGTCGAATTAGTTATCGTGTCGAACGATAACGATAACGACCTGACACGATAAGGCCAAACACGAACACGACTGCGTTAAGAATCATCCACACGAACACGAACACGACACGAAATGTATTGACACGGACACGATACGAACACGAATATGACACGATTTTTTTCGTGTTGACACGACACGACGAAACAATAATTTTAAATCAAAATTAGAAAATAAATAAATAAAAGAAATAAAATATAATTAAATTAATATTAGATATATATAAATATTATCGAATTATCAAAACGACACGATCCTACACGAACACGAATGCAACACGAAAATTATCGGGTTACACGAACACGACACGAAATTATCGTAACACGATAAGGCTGAATACTAACATGTTAATTTCGATGCGTGTTAGGTGTCGTGTTCTCGTATCGTGTCGAAAATTGCCAGCCCTAGTTATTGTTGTTAACTTATTGTTGTTGTTGTTGTTGTTGTCGTCGTCATCGATAGTCTTACGATTACAAAGTATGATTCATAGTTCTAAAAATTTAATTAAGATTTTCTTGATATAAGTTACTTATTGAATAATAATAATAATAATAATAATAATAATAATAATAATAATAATAATAATAATAATAATAATAATAATAATAATAATAATAATAATAATAGATATGTACATAGTGTAAGAGTTTTGAGATTGTGAAAAGAATATCTAAAATTTGTTGGGAATAAGATTCTTGAAATATTACACCACTTTTTTGTTTTAGGGATTTTTTTATTTTTCTTTTCTTGTAAAAGTACAACCAAATACATGATATCCTCATTTGAATATTCTAAAATATTTATTAATTAAAAATCGTAATGCACAGAGAATGCTAAACAAGTATAGTAGAAATTTTCATTCAACTCAATTTTGTAACTATCAGGTGTAGAGGGTGTTTGGTTGAGCTTATAAGCTCTTCAAAATAACTTATAAATTGTTTATGAGCTTATAAGAGGGTTGTGTACACGAGTCCGTACTGTCGTGGATTGATCCCCACTGGCGTAGCGATATATTATGTGACTTCTAAGTTCTACCCGTTGCCAGCCCGATGATTGATCTCGAAGTGTGGTTCGTCCTGGAGTCTCACCTGGGTTATGTTAAATGTGATCTCGAAGTGTGGTTCATCTTGGATATCAGATAGCTTAGAGTAACAATGGAATGCATTAATGGGTCCGAAGTAAAAGGTTTTGGTTTCATAGAAGTGGATTTATGTTTTAAAACCTTCTATATTTACCGTACAACATGGACTTTTTTCGTTTTGTTTATATGAACTGTTTGCGAAAATGCATGACCCATTGAGTGCGTTAGTACTCAGTCCAAAATCTTTTCAAATGATTTCAAGTTAATAAGCGGACGGACGTGATGACCCGTTGAGGCAGGTTGGTTGTCCTCTATATTTTTGTTTTAAGTATACTATGTTCTATTGTACGCTCTTAAGTGTGTATGTTTTGTTGCTATCGTCTAAAAACTCAGTTGAGTTCTATGACTATTATATTTGAAGTATTTTAAGTTCAGTTGGTTACGCTGTGATTTATCTACCGTGTTTTATATTATTTTTGATGGAGAGTGCGAGTAGTCGGCCCCTCTTGGATGCTTGGTCAAAGCCCTTATGTAGTAGTCGAGACAGTAACGACCTCATGAATGAAGCTGGTTGGCCAACTCCTTTTAGCGAGCTAGGCTCTCTGATACCCCATCCTTTAATTGACTTGAGGTGTAATAGGACGCTCATATCCCAATAGTTGTTATTGGTTGTCCGACTGTTTAGCCCCGTGATTGTAGTCGGTTGTATACGACCAACGTGGCGTGCCGAGCTTTCCGACACCAATGTTGCGAAGATGTGTCTGTTTGCTTATTTTCAGTTTCTTTTTCTTTTTGGATTTATCTTGCTATAGAGAAGATGCTACAGAATTTTTGGCATGTAAGTGAACCTCATATATATATGTATATATGGTTTTCCCATTTCTTTCCCGTTTTTTATTTCCACCCCCTTGCCACATCCCGACATATGTGCCATCCCTCAGGATTTGAAGCATGACACTTTGATAACTTATAAACTCTTGATACATTCATTTTATAAGTTCTTGAAACATTTTATAAGTTTTTGGAGCTTATAAGCTATTTAAAATAAGTTTAGCCAAACACCCTCGTAGTGAGGTTAAGGTAAAGAAGGCAGCTAACCAGTCAGCGATATGAGTCAGGAGGTGCATGCAGTAATGGGAGGAAGAGGAGTAGAACTGGACTTACAACCAAGCAAATTAGCATCTGCAAGAATATCTGGATAGAGCTCATTTGATTAAGAACAACTCCATCAGCACATGAACGAGAGAGCTCCATGCCCAAGAAGTAACGGCCAGTGTAGTCAATCTCCTTTTCAGTTCCTAAAAACTCTTCTCATAATTTTCCTTCCACACAAACTTAAATTTCCTCAAGAGTTGCATCATTGGTATTTTCAACTTAGAGAATCCTTCTATAAACCTCTGATAATATCCTACTAATTCCAGAAAAATTTTGATTTCATGTGCACTTGCTGGTGTCTTCCATTCACGCGCTCACTGCCTCTACATTGGTAGGATCAACCTTGATTTCGTCTACTGATACTATGTGTTCCAAAAATATTACTGACTTTAACCAAAACTCACATTTTCTGCTTAGCATACAACTATTCACTTCATAGTGTTCGCAACACTATTCTCAATTGTTCCTCATTCTTTGAGTAAGTTTATATATCATCAATGAAAACCAAAACAAATTGACCCAAATAATGATGAAAGACTGCTAATTAAATCCACAAACATGGTCGGAGTATTCTTCAATCCAAAAGGCATAATTGTAAACTCGTAGTGTCCATACTGTGTCCAAACACAGTCTTAGGTATGTCACCTCTCCTAATTCTCAATTGGCATTATCACAGTCTTGGGCGGTCACGACAAATAATAGGCGCAGGTGAAACAACAAAAATGGCCATTTTCCACTATGGAGATACAATTGATTATATCTAAAAGATGCACAATATATCATTTATAAAAATTATTTTTTACAAAATTTGGGCCCCCAAAAGTTTATAACAAAATTTTAGGACATTGAATATTTTATTTTTGAAGGAATATTTATATTAATATAAGAGGATATATAAAATTTTGGACCCCCTAAAATGATGGGCCCTAGGCGGTCACCCATTCTCGCCCGTCCTCCGGGACGGCCCTGCTGGTCTTAAATCAATCTTAAAAAACACACATGAACCCTTTAACTAATCGAACAAATCGTCAATCCTCGGCATTGGATACCTATTCTTGATCATAAACTTATTCAATTATTGATAGTCCATACACATCCTCAAGATGTCATCTTTCTTTGTCACAAACAAAACTAGTGCTCCCCGCAGGAATTACTTGGTATCCTGCTTGGTTGTATAAAAACTCAAATCCAACAGTTCTTGTAACTATAACTTTAACTCTTGTAATTCCTTCGATGTTATCATGTATAATGTCTTTGACACTTGAGATGCTCCAGACTCCTAGTCAATTGTGAACTCGAACAAGTTTGGATATTCCCGCACAACTAGTACATCATCAATTTCCAAATCCTTACTACCCTGTCAAGCTTACTAGCAAGGCTTGACAGTTCCCTTTTCTGAGCATTTTAACTAGGGATGCCAATCTAGTTCGAAATTTATAAGTTAATCCAAAAAAAAATTAGCTTGAAAAATCTCCAGTCTAAATGGCCCGTAAATGAATAGCCTAACAATCTGATTGGATTTGTTCAAATATAGTCCAAACTTGAATGGGTTAGCCCATTAATCGAGTGGGTTGACTCGATTAATAAAAATTTTACTTGTTACATGGTTTTAAAACTTCATTTACTTGCTTTTGAAAGTTAGAATAATAATTTTTTCTCTAGATACTTTTGGAATGTGTTTAAATTTAATGTTCGGAAGTTATACTTATCACTTTACTTCTTTATTTTTTACTCCAACACTTCATACAAATGTTTGTTGTAAATATATGATTATCAGAAGAAGAAAAAATATATACAAAAAGTAAAGTTTTTTCTTTAAGCATTCTTGTCTGACGGGTTAGTACCAAAATTAGAGAGCTTAGGGTTAGAATTGAAAATTTCTAACCAAAAAATAACGTCAACTAGTTGACCTGAATCGAATAGTCCAACAACCTGAATGAATTGACCCGAGTGACCTTCCTAGTTTTAACTGCTTTTATTATCGTGATTATGGGTATCTCTAATCCAAGTTTACCTCCTCGAGAAGCTACTTAATTTCTCTCCATCTGAAGTTTGAAGCAACACCTTTCTTTCTTGACAATGTATTGTCACTTTGTTCTTCTCCAACCAATCTATACTCATAATAACATCAGCAGTTCGTATAAATGACATGCAAGTTAGCCTTAAGACCCAACTCCTCAATCCTAAGATCCTGATTCAATCAAAATTCATTCCTGGTGACTGCTTTATCTGCTGGCAAAATCAAACGAAAACGACAACAACGTTTTAAAATTAGGAAATTGCATCCTTTTTAAACAAAAAATTAGTGCAGAACGGCGTCATTTTGCATGTCCTTAATCAAAAATACATGTCAGTGTTCCGACAATTAAACTAGCTACTCAGGACATTTTTGTCATAATCATAATAGTTCAGGCCTTTAAGTGATATTATCCATAATTTAGAACAATCTTAAGAATTAATTTAGGTATTTACTCTTAAACTTTCAAACATGTCGTTGTAGCTTTACATCATTTAAATCCCCAGTGGACGCATTCATCCGGATTCAAGAAATAAATATAAAACCTAACCAATTAAAGCCTACAGGTCAATTTTTTTTAAAATTCGACTTGTCAACCTGCAGGCCAAGTAGCTAAGCCTGGTGACGCCTACATGATTGCATCATCTTGATTATTAATACACTTTTTGCCAAAAATTATGAAATAGATACGTACATACTGCTGACCATCACAAGGCATATGCCACGAAATTTCATTCTCTAAAACTAGAAAGCCAATAAACATCCTCTTACGTGGATTACATCTAAATCTGATGTGTGACCAATAATATAATAATCAAATAATCAATTAAATTTCCTGGAAAATCTATTAAACCTTGTTGACTAATCAAACTTCAATCTATAAAATAGGGATAGAAACGCCGTAACGAAAACACTAAGCTATCTTTACTTGTAGTTCAAGAATCTGGTTATGAAATTTGGGTGGCTGCTCATATTTCTGTTTTTGCTAATTTTCTGCATCTCACTGCATTTGTATGGCAACTTTAGTGGATTTTCTTCTAGCCCGATTTTCGCATTTTCAGTTTTCAACATTATTATGTCCTTCATAATTTTGAAATGTGAGAAGGAATCCGCGCAATATTTTTATGAGATTATGGCTTTTCATGGTTTGGTTTATGATCAAGAAAATGCGGAAACGGTAGATGATCAAGTAAGTAATGCTAGTGATGATTATGCAGAATCAGATGGTTTTCATAAGTCTGAGGGTTATGATGCAGCAATAGCGTCAGCTGATGGTGGTGCCGCCGACAACGATGATGATGAAAAAGAAGAGCGTGACGAAAATCTGGAGAGCAGAATTGAAGAATTTATAGCTAAGACTATCAAAAGGTGGAGAAAAGAATTGCTAGCTGATGGAGAAATCTCATGCGCAAGCAATTGTGTGTAAATATTGTTAGCTTTATTCTTATTCTTAGTCTTTTCGGAAAAAGAAAAATTGACTATGTTATTAACTGTTAAGCCTTTGAAGATTTGATATACCCTCGGATTTTCTGGGTGTTGATTTTGCTCATCTGTTCTGTTTCACGTGGAGCATAATTAAGAAAATTGAGGGTTTGAAGCAAGATATTAAAAACTTATTTATTATACAAGAGTGTATAAATTACATTTTATGAAAATTTTCACTTGATCTTTCTTGTTCTTTCGGCTGCAAAATGACTTCTTTAAGTTTGTGCAAAGAAATTTTTGGAGTGTATAAAACATATTTTATGAAAATTCACTCGATCTTTCTTGTTCTCTCTTTGCTTCACAAACTAGTTTCTTTAATTGAAGTAGACTATCATAAGTTTGTAGGTAGGAAAGAGTAGGATTAGGTGATAGAGGTTAGGACTGTCAATTTTCAACAAGATATAAGAACACGACATGAACACGCACAAAATTAACGGGTTAGTGTTCAGCCTTATCGTGTTCGTGTCGGATCCATGTCCTGTTCGTGTAACAGGATAATTTTCTTGTTGCATTGGTGTTCGTGTCGTTTTCATATAATTCAATAATTATTATATATATTCAATATTAATTTAATTATATTTTATATATTTTTATTTTTATATTAATTTATTTTTAAATTTTGATTTGAATTTCTCGTTTCATGTCGTTATCGTGTCGTGTCGATATGAAAAATCATGTCATATTAGGTGTTCGTGTTAGGTGTTACTGCTTCGTGTATGGTGTCGGGTGTCGATGACGTTTCGTGTCATATTCGGGTTCGTATCGGACGGATCTTGCGGATCGTGTTCGTGTTTGGTGCTTATCGTGTCGTTATCGTATCGATCGATAACGACCGCACAAATTATCAACCCTAATAGAGCTAAAGAAGATTGTCAATCGAAACAATCCATTATGCATTGGCAAATTCTATTGGGCCGACAAACTATTCAATACAGATCACTCTGAGTTAATTTTTTTCGTGCTATAAACTTTTAACCATATTGCTTATTTTTTCGGTCTATTCGAAGTAACACATTTCATTTCGAACTCGATTGACAGTAACAAATAGAACTAACCATCAATGTTAAAAATAACGCGGCCACAAAAGTGAACACTATAAATCGAGATAAAATTGGTATTAAGGCAATCACTGCCCCAAACAATCATCCTTGTTTCCCACCTAACAAACACCAAGACAATGGTAACTACAGATTAAACAGTAGAGATTCTAGACCAACACTACAACATAAGATACATGAGTTCAACTCCAAGGATAACTTGTACAAAGTAAATCGTTCTACGATACAATACAGAAAAAAAAAAAAAAAAAGAAGCCCAACTATTGCACTAAATCGCTACACGACCCTTACTAAGGAATCGGCGTGCATGCTGTTGTTCTGAAGGCGAGCGCTTAAGGAGACGAGACTCCTCAAGGAAAAAGCAATACTATGCAGATGAGGTCAGTAAGAAGCAAGAATCCACTAACTGGGCAAAGTCATGTTGATGTCAGTAGGCTTGTTCCTCAATTCTTGGGGCATCGAAGACCAGCTATCCCTACGAAACGACGGGGATGTATGGTAAGCCTCTTCCATCCCTGCGCTGGAGATGGGTATGGCAGCAGTAGGCATAATAGACAAGGACTCGGGTTTTTGTTTCTTAGTCTTCTGCTCGAGCTGGTTGCCTGCGAGAAAGCTTCCCACCACAATCTATTGCAAATCACGACAACTCAGAATCATTGTAATAAGAAGAAGATTTATGTATTCAGCAAATTTATTGTTTTGCTGCTCATACCTGTACAGGACTCATGACTACTAATAAGCCAGCAACTCCACCTCCAACAACACGCCCATCTGGACTAGCCAAAGAAACACTCATGCCACGGATCTATTTCTCATTCCTCCAGTCTCTGAGGGCATGAATGAGCCAGTCAATGACAGTATCTCAAAGCGACCCTGCTCAGCACAACAAGTAAAGATAAAAATAAATTGGTCGATATTACAATTTTGAAATACTTGAAAAACAATTTAGTAAAATTATGTATTCCCTGAGATAAATTTTTCACACAACCGACATTCGGAGAATCTCATAATGGAAAGTCATACTATTGTATTGCTTGGATGCCTTTGTTGTTTGCTCAATGGAAGTAGCGTTAGCTTAAAAAAGTTTGTGTGATTTAAACAGACATTGTACTTAGCAAATAGAAGAAAATCCTATTATTAGTAATTTGTTATTGCAACAGAAGAGGACAACTAAAACGCTACATTTGAGGTCAAATAATAAAACAATGTATTACAGCCCACAGAAATGCACGACATATCATGGAAAATGAGGGGAAGATGTGTTGAATTTGAAACTTGAACTCCAGAGACATGGAAGAACTCTTCCAATTTTATAAGAAAAGTAACTTTTATTAATTGGAATGTTGGACGCTATTAATTTAGCACACCAATATTATGACATAAATGCATTAAGGTTTTGAATGATAAATCAATACTCAATATTGCAAGACAAGACAGACTACTTTAGGAATACTTATTAAGGCATTCACGTCTAACATAAGATTGAATTGGCAAACAGAAGTTATCAAATAATATAACTCCTAATCTGAAACATGTCAACATATGATTAAAAACAGGACATGCTAATATTTTTTCTGCTAGTACTCAAGTCATTAAAGCCGTTACTATGATTCTAATCTTCAAAATCCAAACTACAAAAAGACCATGATGAGTTCCACGATTATTCTGAAGTCCGAGGACAAAGATTAAGGAATATTTAAATCAATATCCACCTAAGATAAGGTTCAGCTTCTGAAGACATATTGCAGAACAGGAAATGAAGAATATAAATGAATTCTGCTTATAAACCGTGAATTCGACCTTAGTTATAACTAAACATGAACCAGATAGATAGAAAAAAACATGACTAGAATAAGCTATTTGAATATCAGGTATCCTAGATTTTTAAAGTATTGACTCAATAACCATAAGTAACAGGACAAACCATAACAAAGCACTCTGAGAAAAACATAAATTTTAATTATTAAAATCAGAATCAACTTCCATAGAAGTCCATGAAACCCAAGTAAAGTGTTCAAAATAGAAATATGCTTAGAAATGGTAAATGCATGGAAAGTTTTGAAAGAGATATTTCAATTAGTAAACTAAAGAAAGTTTAAACTATTGTAGCACCTCATCGTCAATGTACCACCAGATGAATCAGGTTGACGAAGAGTGACACTTGAAATTACACCGTTAGCCGAGAGAATGCATATTGCTCGGGGACCTTGTTGAGAGAATGATATAACCTTCATGGTTACATCCTGCACTTCATAAAGATAGAATCACTAATCCCCTTTTTTTTAACTTACACTTTCACCTCAAGACTAAGTAGAAATAGATACATAAGACGTGCAAACTTATCACAATTTGAACAACGATTGGTTAAACATGAGAAATTATAATGTAAGTATAAAAAGAAGCAGACAGCAGAATGTATTTTGACAATGCTAGCAGACAGAATTAAATACTTGAAAGGCATCCAAACACATGCAGTTTGATCAGGATTAACCTGAAATGGAAAGGAAAACAGGATGAAAAAGTATTTATCTATTAAATAGGAGTGTTTTATTGCCTTTTACCTCTCCAGCATTGACCGTGATAATATGAGGTGTAAAATTAGCACCAACCGAACATGAAAACCATTCGCCTACAAAATCGTAAAATAGCATCGGTCAGTAACTACGACCTGTAGAAGGTATCAATTTTCTTGCACCAGCACAAAATCCAAGATATAGGTGTGTTACACAAAATTAAATATGATGGAAAAATCACAAAAATCAATGCCAATTCATTCTCTTGAATTTATCTTTTGCATCTTGTACTGCTCGAGGCAGGTCAATGATAAGTTTCATCCAGATAACTAGAGAAATTTTCCCAGAAAATTTTTAGAGAAAAAAGGACTACTAAAAACCACTATGTGAACTCATTTTCCACTAGACAAGGAAACTAGACAAATCAATTAAACTAAGACATCCACTCCCTTAAACAAGAGCACATGGAGTTCGGTCTTAAAAGCTTAAATATCAAGAGTTACAAAAGATAGCATTATATCAGACAGAAATCAAAGACACAAAAATTACAAGATAACACCAACACTGAAGTTGTTATTAAGCTTCAGATAGCGAATTTTAAAAAATAACACCAGTCCCAATGCACAAAAGCCACCCTATTCCAGAAAAGAAAAAAGGGGGGAAATACAAACAATCAATTAGTTAGTCATTACTGATGTGCAACTGACAGATAATTCAAGAAGCTATCTCCATCGACACTCCAAAAGGAAAAAAAGCAAGGCTTCTCAGTAACTTCCATTATTTCAAGATTCCCCTTTTTCCCACACTTTGAAAACAACCCATTTGCACCCAAATTATCACAGTTGGATCAACCCATTCACCGGCCCCACACATTTAAATTTAAACACCATGTGCTCATTTCTAGTGTCGGATTTAGACAACATATGTCACACAGATCGCAGCACAAAACACAACTCCATAGACATGCATGCACCACAAACATACACACACATACCCATACTCTCAGCCTCCAACGCGGGGAGCTGAACTTTGGCAGCCGACGTGATGGACCGGACTTTCCCGCGCTTCGACACGGCGGAGAAGTCGATAACTGGAGGGGGAGCGGAGGACGAAATCGGCTTCGGCGAGAGGGCCCCACCCACTGACCCGTCAGGGCCGTACTTCCTCGGCCTGCCCCTCTTCTTCTTCAAGCTCGTGGCGCCCCCAACTCCGGCCGCTGCCGGAGTAGGAGGAGTCGCGGAAGCTGGAGGCGGCGCGGCCTCAGCTTGCGGAGCTGATCCAGTGGGGTTTTCGGCGTTGGCTCTGGGGCCACATGGTAGTCCGACGGAGCATCTGATCCCACCACCGTAACTCCGCTGCTACTCAAAGTATTACTGCCTTCCATCACTCCCAACGCAAATAAGTTGATATCAACTTTTCTCTTCAAAATCCCATTATTTTTCGGGTGGGAAATGAAATTAAGGGACAAAACGAGACACGTTTGACGAGCTCCAACGCTTTCGTTCTTAACAAGCTTTTCTGGACTGTGATGGAAAAATAAAATAAAATAAAATAAATTGGTTAGGAAGAACAAAATTGTTGAGGATGAAGAAAGATTTTCTGGGAGAAAGATTGGAATTTTTGAGTAAAAAACAGAGATTTAGAAGGGAAAAAGATTTTTAGGATTTGGTGGTGATGGGAAAAATGAGGTTTAGGAAGTTAAAAAAGCCAATTTAGGTTCCCTAAATTTTCTCAGATTGTCCGAATTGCAATTTAAAAATTGTTAAGTAAATGTTAAATATTCGGGACATTAATTGTTAATTATATGAAGCAAGGAAATTATGTATTTTGGTTAATAAAATGGTTTGGAGTCCGGTTGGGGGAAATTTTAAATGAATAAAAAAGAGAGAAATTAAATAAAGTAATTGTAGTTGGGAAAAGTGAAATTAGGTTGCCAAGGCATGAAGACAACCATCACTCTCTTTTAAAAAAAGCGAAAATAAATATTATATACATTACATAACATCTGTATCCATATATCAAACGCTAATTTAATTAAAATACTAATGGGAACCAAATGCAGACAAAAAGGAATATGAACAGAAGAAAAGGAGAAATATTCAAATAATTAAAACCTCATTTGCTAATAGTCATTAATTTTAAAGCTCAGCCATATTCTAGCTTTCTTTTCTTCTTTATTTTAATCATAATTTTCATATTTTTCTATAATTTATAAGATGAATAAATTAGGATAATAAAAATAAATAAATAAAAGTCAAATTGAGTTCATAATTGGAAGCATTCGCTAGATTGGTCTGGCCTCCATGGCTCATAAGCCAATAGTAAAAGAGCTTGGGTACACAAAAGTGGTCAGCTGCTTTATAGATTTTTTATTTTTCACATGACAGTTTTGGCACATGGTTTTAGTAGGGATATGCTACAAATATTTATCTTATTTTAACCTTTAAAAAATTTAAACTAATTTTAGGCATAATTTAATTTTGTCGTTTAGTTGTGAATTTTTAAAATTATAGTAAATATTATTTGGATACATTTTATATATAGATTCAAATATTTTTTAGATTGCCTCTCTTACAATATTGCCAAATTCATAGTAACAAATTCATCGAAACTCTCCATTCATTTTAAAATACGGATACTTATTCTAACAATTGTAGTATTTTTTGAGTGCGCATTTTTCCGACAAGTGATCGATTTGGGAAAGAGTGTCGCATTACTTGTTTGATTTATTTGTTAATTGGATTAATAAGTTTAAGTTAATATTTTGATTTTATTTTAAATTGTATTTAGGCGCTTGTTAAAATATTCAAACCAATTAGATCATATCATATTTCTATCTAATTATAATCTTTAAAAGATTATTACACATGTTTGGTAGAGGTGAGTTATAATGAACGCTAGATCTTTACTAACTTTTGGCAAAAAATGAAAATGCGAGTGACATGTGGTATTGAAATTTTTAAATTTAGAATTTCTTTAAAAACTTAAAATTTGCTTTCATTTTTATCCTTTGTCTACATGGGTTTAATTGCAGTTGATTTATTTGAGCTGACCAATCGGTTGAACGTACACATATATACGTATGTGTATGATGTGACTTAATTTTATTTTTTCCTATATTAATAGCTTAATTTCTCAAAGATCTGAATTATATGAAGAAAATTAGGTTTTTATTAATCTACATAATTTCCAATTCCCAGTTAATAAAAATGACGATATGCGGCATAAACTAATACAAAACGATCACTCTTTTACTAGCACTTATTATTATTTTAAAATACAATTCTACGTCTGCGTCTGGCTGGCCTACGTATTTTTCAGGCGCTAGGAAAAATTGATCTATATTAGATTTAAATAATTTTTAAAAGTTTGTCTATTTTATTTGAACTACTCTCTCTATATATATAGAGAGAGAGAGTTAGTTGAATAAAACAATTCTTATCCTAAAAGCCCAAACAAAATGAATTCGTTATGAAAGTTGATGAATTCATTGAGAAAGTTAATAATTCAAAATTGATTTTTTCACCGGGTTCAAATCCCATGAGGCGAAAATTCTATTTTTGGATTGATAACTTTCCAATGTGATTCATCAACTTTCACTATGAATTCATCATTTTTGGTTCTCGTGTTCTCACGATAAAAATGGTTCTCACGTTAACTCTCCCTATATATATATATATATATATATATATATATATATAATGTTATTTATTCTTATATGCATGTATTAAACACTGAAGAAAAGATTAAAAATAACTTATCATAATATGAAATTTATTCAAATATAATTGATGTTAAATTGGGATCATAACTTTTTTTTAATATTTAAAATATTCCTATAGAGGGTTTTAACGTATATGAATAACAAAATTTTGACATATGTCAAATAAATTGATTTTAATTTTTGAGCTAATATTTATATTAATAATATATGTTATGTAACTTTGAATTGTATGAGGTTTCACAAACAAATAATATATGTGTGTGTATATATATATATTAACATATATATGTGTGTGTCTTTTTAATTTTCGGACTTATTTACATTTTTAATGAAAAGATATATAAGCTTCAATTCCTGTAAATTTCAGAGTTTATAAACTATTTTAAGGGAAATAATGTACCAAACCTTTTTGAGGAATATATAAATATTCAAACATCTTACAAATTTTAGTTTAGAAAATCATACCATCCCAATCCAGAAAGGAGCCAAGGAAAAGAGGTCGATATAGAATAATAATAATAATAATAATAATAATAATAATAATAATAATAATAATAATAATAATAATAATAATAATTGAGTAAAGATAAGAGAAAGTACACTAATTTAGTTCTATGAATATATTTAATGACAATTTAGCCTGAATTTTAATTTATATATTATTCAAACCTTACAAATTAATCTAGTGGCAATTAGTCTATTAGTGATTTCTAGAACCAGGAATAGCGACATGTACTAAATGTCATGTCCAAGCCAAGGAACTTACGCCGAAGAGTCCTGACAAATGATGATTCTGGCAGTCATGACATTTGCACTTATATGAATTCAGTGACATGGAAAATTGTGATAATCAATATCATATCACGTTTTGTTTGTTTTTTATTTTTTAAAAATCACATAAAATAAAATATTCTGATAACGTGAAACATTTTAATTATTGTATCTATATCATTTTATACAGATGGATATGTTACACGTAAAATCCAGCAGTCTCCTAGACTTTTGGGCGTCAGAAATCACTAATATATTAATATTGTCACTACATTTGTTTATGAAGCTTGAATAATGTATTAATAAATCCAGGCTAAGAATATCATAAATGTAAATAAATATGTTTAACTTCGTTTTTTTTCTTAAAATTTGATTACTAAAGAAAGAAAAATACACTTACACATTAATTCTCACTTACATTTGGCTAAGCTTATAAGCACTTTAAAACAGCTTATAAGTTGTTTAGGAGCTTATAATTTATTGCAAATCGTTTGACAAAATAAGCTCCTAAACGATTTTATAAGTTAGAAATTTGAGAAAGCGGTTTTCGGTTATCGGTTAATACCGAACCGAACCGAACCGAACGAAACCGCTTATATTCGGTTAACCGTATACCGCATATTCGGTTTGCGGTTCGGTTTATGATATAATATTTTATTTTTTCGGTTTTGGTTAACCGATAACGAGCAGTTATTAATCGAAAACCGAAAATCTTTTCTATTTTATTAATTATTTTAATTTTTATAAATCTATAAAACTAATTACTAATATTAATTAAATTTAAACCCTATTACTCTAATGTATCAAATTACTCTAATGTATCAAATTATCATGCACAACATGATAGTTTGTTGATGGATTGATGTTGATTGCTTTGATTTATTGATGGATATTGGATGAAATTTTTATGGACATTAAAATTTGAAAAGTTTACATCGATTGCAAAGTTGTATCTTATGACATATCGTTTCTTATAAATTCATGTAATCTCAAAGCAATTTTTCGGTTTTTGGTTAACGAAAACCGAACCGCACTAACCGATGCGGTTTTGGTTAACCGAACTTAATAAGCGGTTCGGTTTCGGTTATTAAATTTATGAAAATTTCGGTTCGATTAACCGAAAAAATCGGTCTTGATTAACCGAACCCGAACCGTTCCACCCCTATTATAATTTGTGAAAATAAACTCCAACGAACATAAGCTCCCAAAAATAAGTTGACCAAATTCTAACTTATTTTTTTCATAAACTTATAAGCAACCATGAATTTATCAAAATAACCTTATTATAGTTCGTTATTTCATCCACATACACTATCAACTTAATATCTCGTCAATTTTATCTCTCTAACTCACGATTCTTTCTTTATCTTATAAGATCAATTATCCAAATATTTTAACAACTTATAAGTACCTGAGACATTACCTCTTATAAGCTCTTGAAACATCTTATAAGCTCTTTGAGCTTATAAGCTCTCTAAAATAAGCTTAGCCAAGCCACCCCTAAGTCTCCAATTTGTTGGTTAGATTACTTGAAAAATGCTTCTTGATATCTCACTTTAAGTGTAAGTAGTTTGTATAACCTACTTATGTGGAATTTGCAAAAAGAAAAATAAAATCTAATTGGTATTTATAGCTAAAAGTTAAAAGGGAAAAAAATACTTATACCTTTTGATCCCACAAAAAAAATGTTAATTTCAATCTATCGTATTGAAATCTTTCCTTCATGATTCCGGAGTTCCATTACTTCTCGCATGATAATTTAAGTTTAAAACCCAGAAGAACCATTTTTATTTTTTTTTACTTTATTGAAGATATATATTCGACTACAGAAAAGGAAATGGCATTTTAAAATTTATGTTGGCCTCGACGTTAGACTTTTCTTCACTCGTAATAATTCATCTAATAATTAAATCATCAAAAAATAGAGCAAGCCAAGTAAAAATCAAAATTGGCGTGCAAATAAAATATTAAGTTTTAATCATTTTGCTTTATAATAGCAGTAAGATGCAAGCAACAATTTAAAATTTTATATAAAGTTCATAATTAAGAAAAGTAGTACAATCTTACAAAAGCAGTAGTTTTCAAGTTTTCCCAATTATGTAATTTATTGATTTTATATATATATGTGCAAGGTTCGTAGGGGACCACGCGTATTGACCAAGGCAGAAGAGGGATGGAACCCATATGCAAGGCCGTTAGTATGATGACACCTATATAAATAACAATTAGTCCTCCCAATTAATTTATTTTATGTAAGTTCCATCAAAACAAAATTAAATATATAAAATATAATTTTATATAGTAAAGTAGTTTTAGATAAGAACGATGCATCCTTTTTGAGAATTATTTACTGATAAAAAGAATAAATATAATAAGAGTGAGTTGCATCCACACATAAATTAATTTAATATTTCGGAACAGTCTTTCATTTGTATTAACGGTTTTTTTATTGTTTACATCTTGTTTTTTGTTGTAGCATCTCGAAAATTTTGAACCACCAACCCACCTTCGAAATTGTATAACCCTAGTTAATTTGAATCTACTATAGTTAAATAAAATTTGAATATACTATCTGCCGTATGGACGCTTAATTTCAAAATATATTGGTAACATTTTGTTGAGTCCCATTCCACAAGGTAATATAGAGAGGTTTATCACTTTCAGATAGATAATGGACCCTGATCAGCAGTGGCGAGCAGGAAATATTCACAGAAACAATTAATAATAATTTTAAAAGATAGTAAAATAATATTTTAAAATAAAATTATAAAATAATAATAATTTAAATAATATAATGAGTTTATTATAATCCTTTTAGAAATTGATTGATAATATTAATTCACATATAAAATTTTATTATTTGCATATATCTTTTATTTTATCAATATAAAATAAATTATAGAAAAAGAAAAGAAATAGCATTTTATCGACATAAAACAAATTATAGAAAAATAAAAATAAAAGAAAGATAAAGGAAAATAAGTATAAGAAAAGAAAAGGAAAATATGTAGCTAAGAGTCTAGAACCACGATCTCCTAAATGAAAGATGAAAATCATAACCTATTAGACTACAATAGATTTAGTTATTAAATGTTAAATATCTATAGAGAGCATACATGTTTAGTTAAGAGTTAATTCATATATATAGTGTTATTATTTACATACATATTTTTATTTTATCAATATAAAATAAATTATATAAGAAATAAAAAGATCCTAAAATAAAGAGAAGAAATAGAATAGAGAAGGGAAAAAAGCACGAACTAAAAAGAAAGAAATAGAAGAGAAAAAAAAGTAAAGAAAGAAAGAGATGAAAAAAAAGGAAGAGAGAGGACAAAAAAAAGGGAAAGAAACCTTAAGAAAGAGAAAAAAGGAAGAAAGAAATAGAGAGAGAAAAGGAAGGAATGAAGAAAGAAAGAAATAGAGAGAGAAGCAAAGAAGAAACTAAAAAAAAGGAAAGAATTGTGAAAGCCAAGTATCGAACTCGGACCATTCAAATGAAGAATGATTCTCTATCCATTAGGCTACACCACCTCTTTAAAATATCTTTACATATAAAATATATAGCTATGTTTTCAAAAAAAGTTGGGGGGCCCTTGGGCCCCCCAGGGCCCAACGTGGCTCCGCCTCTGCTGATCAGGTTTGATTTGTATCGAGGCCCCATATGCGGATCAATGTTTATAAATGAAAATTAATAAATATTTGAGAATGAAATATCTCAAGTCAAGGATCATAAGTTCGTATCCACCGTCATGCGAACTTTAAAATTATTTGTTTAACCATTAAAACGCTCCAATAATATGTTGTAAGTTATATTGTTAATTGAGTCCTCCTTTGGTGTAGGTCAAACAAGAAGATACTAACGTGTGATCCCTCGAGATAAAGATATTAAATGAAAAAAAGAGAAGAAATAAGTTGTGATACTTCATATGACGCTTAGTAAGGGTTCACCAATGGATGTCCTAACTTTTGTAAAAGGAAACCCTCTCCTAGGACGAGTCAAATAAGGGAGTAGGAAGGAATTAAGCATATTTATATTTGCAATACTCTTTTTTGAATTGAAATTCCGTATTGTTATTTTTAAATATTGACTTCATATATTTTCATTTAATTTGAATTATGTTCGTGAATTTTATGTCGTAAAAATCAAGTTTCTTATACTTTATTTTATTCTATAAAAAAATTGAAGAAACTATTTGTTTCAAAGTTGAACTTTTTTAGGTAGAATAAAAGTATCATTATAGGTATTAGTTTGATGAAGTCTAATCGAAAATAAATGTGAGATTTAAATATTTATGGATTGAATTTGTGAAATCTCGTAAAAAACCAATGTGAGGATTCAAGTGTTCTATTTTTTAGGTTTTAAATTTGTGAAGTCTCGTAAATAATCAAGGTGAGATTCAAATTGTATCATTTTATTTAAAATTTCAATTTCGATTGGTAAAGCTTCTTAAAAATCAATGTGGGTTCAAATTTTGTTTTATCTTTTTTTACAAAATATCTCTTTTTATGAATAAATTAGATTGAAGAAAAAAAAGCAAAAATATATTTATTTGGTCAAATTAGATAAAAATAAATAAAAATTCATTGACGAAATCAAATTGATGGTGCAGTTTGAGTGATATTAATCTCAATTACTCTATCAATTAAATCGCATATAAGACGATATGAGATTGGTAGGTAGATAATTATTAGTATTGGAATAAATGGAGAATTTAGATAAATAAAAAAGGAAAATTGTAAAAAATTCATGTAGGGTAGAAAATTATTATTAATATATAATATGGTCATATTTAAGTATATAAATTATATCAATCCTTATACAAAAATAAATAATATACGCTAAAAATCTTATATATAAGCACACTCATAATACTTTTTAGAAATATTTAATATATTAAACATTCTTATACTAGACGTTCTTCTTAAAGCTGTGATTACGATGCTCTCTTCTATTTCCTCCTTCTACCTCACGCTTTAATCCCCCATGGATTTTCTCCTGTTACTTTTTTCCCCATTGATTTTCTACGGCCACAAAAACTCCCGTGAGAATATTGATAGATGCAAATGTCCTAAAAGTCAATTATTACAAATAAAAATATCATTAATATTGAAAACTGGTGAAATCTTTTTCTACTTGCAACTAAAAAATGTTAACTATTTTAAAAAAATATCATTTATATTAAAGAAAAGTATTAATGACCACACATGCAGGACATCCGACAGGAATCCACCTCAATCGTGGAGGTACCACATCCTTCCCAAACACTCTAAACTCTAGGGTAGACGTTTTCATGCAGAACCCCAGTTCACGATCTTGATCAAAATGCAAAAAGAATCATATTCCATTTTAAATGAAACTGAAAATAAACTTACTATCCATATACTGTTACAAGTTAACAATTAAAGAAAAAATTAAGGAAGCTTAATTTTAGTAGTACAAAGACCACAAAATGCCTCCCACAAGCCTGTCAACATGATGAAGAAGGTGACTGCATAGCTCCTCAAGTTTCATTCAAGTAATCATCGTCTTCAAGTGCGTTGTAAATAATCCTGCATCATAAGTTAGCGATTGCCATCTTTAAGAAGCTCATACGAGTTAAAGGTTTGTTACAACGAACGGTTGCAATCTTTGGCTTACCAGAATAAGCACATCAGGAGAAGAAGTACATTATATCCAAGCTTCAAATACCGTTGTTTCTTTTCCCAATCGAGCAGGTTGAAGATCTCAGTTACATCTATGAGGTGCTTCCTTCCAAGATACCTGGTTCAAGAAGAGAATTACAAAGAAAATGGTGGATTTTCTGTTCCGACCTTATCAGCCCACAATCTGCAGACTGGTTCAAAATCCATCATGTGAGGAAAATGATCTAAGAATTTGTATGCTGTAAACTCGAGCATATTCAATTAGTAGCTCGTTTTACTCATAGAATCAGTTCGTGCCAGACTATACCATTATCCTAGTGTGTGGGATTTGACTATATGGATCATATCTTGCCATCATTTTCAGTTGAAAAACATCTTCGTAATAAAAATAAACTACTAAAAATCTTTTAAAAATACTAAACAGATTACAATCCAGAAGGAAATAATAAATAAAGAGGTGAGTAGAAGTAGAGATTCAATGTGCGCTGATGAAGCTACATCATCTAGATTAATCTAAACCTTAAGAATCGTTCAAGGCCTCAACAAGTATGCTTTTGCAACCTACTAAAATCACCAACATTTGAACATAAATTAGCTATTTGAGACAAAAAGGCAACTATAGAGGTTCCCAATAGATAAAGGTTTTTTCCCCTATTGTTACCTAAATATTTCCCGAGCACTCAATGTCTACTGTTTCATGTAAACAATCCAGGATTTAATACAAATCATGCTCATATCATTTCTAGTATCATAGATTTACATATAATATTCCAATGTTTATATGGTGAGGGTTGCATAATGCAGATTTGGATGCATATAGTAGATAAAGTAAAATTTTTAAGATACAATAAATTTGGAGAGGAAATTTCAGTGCTTTCTGTCAGTTTATTCGTAAATGTTCCATAACATAGCAATTTCTAATTCTCTCAAGTTGTCACAAAGTTGTTAGGAATTTCCTTTCACATCAACATACATACCGTGTTTTCTTCTCCAAGAAAAATCCATGCTTATCCTACTTTCATACTCAAAATCAGTAAAATTTTCATAGGTGACAATTTAACCATAGACCTTGGAACCTCTAACTAATTCCAGGCTATTTATCTTTTTCCTGAATGCACTCTGAGAATGTTTTGGCTTATGATACAAAAAGCCAAGATAGTGATGGCCATACTATGCATACATTTGCTTACTACTTTGAAATCTCCATTTGTTTATTGACATGCTAAGAAGCTTCTATTTAACTCATCAGAACTATAGATTGACAAATGACAATACGCATTTTGTTGAAGTATTCAAGGATCAAAAGAGGCAATATACTTTGTCTTCAAGATTTTGAAGGAAACTTCACAGCTGGTCTCAACAAATGAATGGATAAATGAAATTGAAATGAGCATCAAAACAATTATCAAAAGAAATGCAGTCTTTCAAATAAAAGAAATGGGGATTAAAGCAAAATATAAAGAAATAATCTTTCAATTAAAACCAGAGAAACGAAGTTGCAAACAAGATTAATCAAGACGTGAATATACAACAGGGATAAAAGGACATATACTTGCTACCATCAATTATTAGGTAAGACATGCTGCAGTAAGTACATAAATGCATTCATATAAACTTGAGAAGTATGCTCTTAAGTACAAGCATACGTGCCTACATACATACAAAATTAAATAAATTTCAAAGAAAAGATAGAATATCTTACAATCTCACATTGTAGTAGAGGTAAGGGATGCTGAAAAGTGACATAACCCAATGCCCGCTTAGCAGGAAAACAAATGTTAGAACTCCTTGTGTGATGTATTCTGGTAAAATCACAGAATTCACTCGAGATGCAGTATCATAAGGATTGATATAATCGAACTCTAGATCTGCCAAGCACGTGAGCTGCAAATTGTGTAAAACAATTGTCAAAATCCAAGTAGTGAAATGCAACATTAACCAGCGCTTCAAAGCAACATATCTATTAATAAACAGTGTCTACAAGAATAAGAGCCTCATTCCGCAACTTTCTCGATCACGCTCAACAATTCAGCTATAAATGTTGGCAAAACTGTTTTGATATCCTGTGGTGACAAAATGGATAATTCTGACCTACTGATATCAAATATAGAGTGAAGAAGCTCATATACTTTTTCGACCAAACTTCATAAGAAAACTAATAAAATAACCCTCAGATTTTCATACATACCCTATTATATAGTCTCTATTCTCAGCAGACAATTAAAGCCATGGAAAAACCACACCTAGATCCTGAATTGATAAAATTAGTCAAAATGAATAAACCTTCCATCCAATCAAAGAGAATAACTTCACCCAGCAACTTTTCCGAGACTGAAAGCAGTCTAAGTATCCTATCCTTTGACAGAAAACATCAATTTAAAAAAACCATAACTTTCAACTACTCTTTTTGGTGACTTCCAAACAGCAGTATGCAAGAACACCGCAATAAAATCTACACTATATTTGAAAACTCAGGAACAAATTAAATTCATGACCCACTAAACCACGTGATACAAAAACAATAGCAAAAATCTTTCTTTCTGCCAATTCAGCAAAATCAAAATGTCTCATGAACGACATGGAAACTACAGAATGACAGCAAAAAAAAGATAAAAATAAGATTATGAGTGTGAAATATTACCTGGAAAATTATCATAACAGCAAGGGCAATGAGAACGAAAAAGAAAATAACCCAATTCCACACTTCTTCCATGTTCCTTTCTTCTCCTTTTTCTTTTTAAAATGTTCTGGATATAGGTATTCAAGAGGTGGGTGCAAGATAGATGAAAATAGGGGATTGTGATAGATTGCGGTAGGTGCGTAATGCGCCCCCTGGTGGTTGAAATAAAAATTAGAGATGGTCGGAATTTGGAAAGCTACCGGCGGTGGGAGGAGTGAGGTGGAGTGCTCAGGGGTTGTTCGCCTTCGCCACGACCTTTCCACGTATTCCTCCAGGTTTTGGTAACATGGAGAGAACTCAATTTTAATTAAAAATATTTTATTTTATTAGAGAATTGATTTACTTTATATTTAGAATTTTGATCCTTTGTTTTTTTGTTTTTTTTTGTCATTAAACACAGAAATTTTAAAGTAGCGTCGCGGTGGATTCGAGCGCGAGGCGGCTTTGGCGCCGAGGCATTAATCACTCTACACCTTTAATCCTTTGTTGATTTTATGGACTGAAGTTTCGAACCGATTGAACTTAAATCGGTTATTCACTTTATGACACGAGAGCAAGTCTCCGACGATAAAACATTAACGTGGACCAGTGGAGTTTTAACAGAATTTTGCGTAATAAATATGAAATTATGTAAAAATTATATTTGGCTTAATTATCTTGTGACCCAAACTTTGGTCGCTTAATCTTTAATTTAAGGTGAGCTTTCACCCTATAAATATAAAATAACAAAGTGTCAAATATCAAAACGATATTGTTTAATGAGAAAATTATATAAAAAAGAAAAACATAATCTTCTCTCATCGTCACTCTCAATTTATATTGTTTAAACGATATTGTTGGTATCATACAAGAAGGTTCAGGCGTATTAGGAGGGACACATCTCATTGAAACTTTTGTGTTTCTTACCTGGGTTAAGTCTAGAGACATCAATTGACAGAAGCATGTGTGTGTTGACCTAGTGATAGATTGGTTAATGTCCTAGACCAAAGGTCTCGGGTTCGAGTCCACCGTGACGCGACCTTTAAATTTCTGTATTAAATTGACCAAAAACAAAAATTGACAGAAGCATGGTGCTCGAATAACCTTGATTACTTCTTCTGAGAGAGTAAGGATAGGTTTAGATAGAATGAATTAGAGGTGTTTGGTGAGCTTATAATTTCTTTAAAACAACTTATAAAATTTGTTAGGAGCTTATAAAGCGTTGCAAAGTGTTTGGCAAAATAAGCTCCTAAATAACTTATAAGTTGTGAAAATAATTCAACGAATTATAAGCTCCCTAAAAATAAGTTGGTCAACCCTAACTTATTTTTCATAAACTTATAAGCAACCATGAATTTACCAAAATAACATTATTATTGTTCGTTATTTCTTACACATATACTATCAACTTCACATCTCGTCAATTTTATCTCTTTAACCATGATTTTCTTTCTCTAACTCACGATTCTTTCTCTAGCTTATAAGATCAATTATCCAAACAATTTAACAACTTATAAGCATTTGAGACATTGCCTCTTATAAACTCTTGGAGCTTATAAGCTCTCTAAAATAAGCTTAGCCACCCTTAATAGATCTAAAGTAAATCAGAATCAGATAGTTTATCAGTTAGACAAATATCTAACTTGACAAAGTGTGTGCAAAAGTTGGTGGCTTAAGGCTTTACTCGTTGAACTTAGAAAAATATTTTTTAAAATAGATTAGTTCAGATCATGTGAATTAGTCTTAGTGCAAGACCAGTTGATTGATTCAATTGAGTCCAAAGCGGGCTGAGGAATGATATGCAATGACAGTTAATCAACATGTAAGTAAAGAAAACGGTAAGCACATGTTCTTTTAAATTGATTCGGAGAAACCCCTACATCCACTAACCTGATCTAGGGGTGAGTATTCGGATTTCGATTCGGATTTTTGTCTAATTCGAATTGATCCGAAAATTCGAATTTTGAGAGAGAAAAAGTCTGATCTGATCCGAACAGAATATTCAAAATCCGAGAATCCAAATATTTTATAAAAAATCAGCAATTATGAAAAATCCAAAAATCTGAAACCAATTTTTGTTAATTCTTATATATATTTATATTAGATTTAAAATATTTAAATAAAATATTATTATTATTATATATAAATTATATATAATTCGGATTTTCAGATTTTTTCTGATTTAAAAATTCCGATCCGATCTGACCGAAAATCCAAAAATTTTAAAAATATCAATCCGATCCGAACCGAAAATCCAAAAAATTCAAACCGAATTTTAAATTTTGGTTTGATTCGGATCGTATATTCAATTTTTGTGTATTTTGTTCACTCATGACCTAATCCAATCAACTGAATTCTTTCTCTTTGGAATTCTTCTGTCATAGTGCCACGTACACTGACCACTACTATCATAACCTGGATAGAGATCGGTCCTTGTATTTTAGACCAAAACTTATTATGTCTTCCTTCTTGCTTTCAAAGAGCTAACAAGTGCTCATTACTTGCAATCAAACACTACAAACTACACCTTAACTTTATTGGAGTTGAGGATAGAGTATGTCCTAGGTTTCCAATTATTAGTGAATTACAATCGAGAACAATAACAAAGGTTAAGTTCACTCGTCCCATATTTTAGGATATGTAAGAAATACTAGTTAGACACACATAAGGAAATCTAGTTGGGGTATAATCTCTAATGTAGAATCACTTGAGAAATCTTCTATGTTCGAGTGTTTCTTGAAGGCTTTGAGTTCAGATTGTTTGATCTTATGTGTGTTTGATTTTCTACTTTTTACTGTGTTACGGGTTGCGAGGTATTTATAGAAGTTGAATTCTACTAGCCGTTGGAAAGAACCGTCTGAATTCAAATTCCATCATTGTTAGTTCCATTATGGCAAGTCATCCCTTTTGTCAAGAATGCATATTGTCTGCTTTTCTGTAGAAAATGTACATATAGCAGGTGGTATCTATCGACTTCTCATTGGTCCACATCCATATGCAATTTGACTTCTTCTTCTTCTTCTTCTTCTTCTTCTTCTTCTCATTGGTCCACATCCATATGCAATTTGACTTCTTCTTCTTCTTCTTCTTCTTCTTCTTCTTCTTCTTCTTCTTCTTCTTATTATTATTATTTGATCTAATATGACTCGATTAGATTAATTTTATCTTTGACTTGTTTTTAGGTCTCTGATATCTCTAACATGCACTTTAGTCAACTGATGCTTCAACTGTTCTGATTTGGGTATGTCGACCTGATTGATGCTTTAACCTTGTTGGCTTCTTCAATCTCCTGATCTTCAGGACAAGTCACTTTGATATCTTCCCCTTAGTTGAATATATATTTAATTAAAAAAATCTATAACATATAAACTTACTATCAGACGATTACATCAATATAATTCATCATATTTTGGGAAGTTTTGAAATCTTAAAATAAAACTTAATAAATTTTCCAACATAAATCAATTTGATTCTTCGTTTATCTGTCGAGCAAGATTAATGAGGAACCGAATTGGACTTCGACAATGAGTGTGCCATTGAGATTTCAGTCGATGGTAAATTTTATTATTATTATTATTATTTTAGATTTTTTGAGAAAGCTTTTTCTTCTTTTTTGATGGGGGTTATGTGAAATAAATTAGCAAATATGTTTTTGGCGTCATTATTCTGTTAAGTATTAATTTAGTTATATAATTTTAAGTAGCTTGAGACTAGATTAAACATTTATTTATTTGTTTTTATTAAAATTAGTGTTTATTTTTGTTCCAAATTTTTGTTATGTTGACTTGTAGTGAATGAACACGTGGTCAAAGTTGCAGATCCGAAGGCGCTTGAGATATGCCATCGTTGTTTACATGATTCCACGATTCAAATAATATGATCGTGAATCTTTTAAACCTCAATGCCATTTTTTGTATTGTATGTGATGCGGCGCAAGTTGCGGATGATTTTATGAAACACGCGGATCATCCGAAGAATTGCCGCAATTTGGGAAAGTTTCAGATTTCGAGAAAACCTAGTGTTTTTCGGTGGAATCGACGTTCCGAAAAATACTCATGGCTTTGGGATGAATGATGGCGGATTTCGGGCAAATTCCATCGTTTAGAGGGTCGAATTCGCAGTTTAGTGTTTTTCGGGGTTATTTTACAATTTCGAATTTTTGTTTTGGGCCTTTTTGGCATTTCTTGTATTCTCGGAGATTAGGGTTAGTATTTAATCTCCGTTTGCTTCTTTTCGTTGGCAGCTTTTGACATTTTTATGAAATCGAGATTTATCTCTTATCGTCAATTCTCGATATTCATTTGAATCAACGAGTTTTGATCTTGTTCTTCATGTTCCACGCACGCACGCTGCATCAGTATGCATATAGGAATGTCAATCTAGCTCGGAATCCATAGGTTGGTTGGAATAGATCGACAGCCCGATAGAGATAGCATTGAAAATTTCTCACTCAAAAAAAAATATCAATTCGAATAACCCAAACAGAATAATCCCACAACCTAAGTGGGTTGGCCCGAAAGTAGCCTGAATCCGTATGGGTTGGCCGAAAAATTGAATGGATTTCCTGATTAACTGAAATATTTCTAGTTACATGGTTTTCAATCTTCATTATTAGCTCTTGAAAGTTAGTATAATAAGATTTTTATTTTTATAAAAAAATTACTTTTTGGAATGTATTTTGATTTAATGTTCGAAAATTATACTTATTATTTCACTTCTTTGGCTTTTACTATAACGTCTAATATAAAATACTTGTTATAAATATATAATTATCAAGAAAAGATATATATAGTTAAAAAAAATTTCCTTAAGTTTTTTTTTCAAATTGATTCGATGAATTAACCCGAAACCCGAAAGTTTATGGTTAAGATTGAATATTTCTAACACTAAAAAATATCAATCTGAATGACCCGATAATCCAAATGGATTAATCCGATTGACATCCATATACGTATGCTCCGAATACAACCGAGCATTGGTGGGAGGGTACCGTGGAGCTCACAATATTGACGGCGAAGCGCAAAAGAATACGAGGTATCTCATTTCAAAAATAACTAAATAAATTTTTAAAATGATATAACAAAAATGTAAGAGTCTCATAATAAATGTGGCCACTAATTAACTATTTTCATAAAAGTAGCTACTCTTTATCTTGCTATAGCAAATAATCTATGTAAAAATTTTGCTAAAAAAATAATCAATAATTAAAACCGTGTTAGCCTTTCCAATTGGTCCGCCAAACCAAATCTTGCCGGCCAAACTTTGAAACGTCGCCACATCCAGACGCGGCAAAATAAGGGACCCTCGAGCATTGAATAACTACAAGTCTACATCAACCATTTTATCCAGAAACAAAATATTAATTTGTTATAAAAAGAAATATAGGGAATAGTTATCAGTAGATACTATTTATAGTATAAATATAATGATAAATATCAACTATTGTTAAATCAATATAGATGTTTGATTCGATGCACAAATATATATATATATATATATATATATATAACTAATTGAGATACATATTTAAAAATAATCATTAGATTTCAAAATCTAATAAATATAATTTGTTCTTATGTTAAGAATTGTATGTATATGAATCAATTCATATACATATATATATATATATATATATATATATATATATAGGAGATGGATCAAATGAGAACCCATATATATTTGAGAAATGAGAACCATTAATAACCATAGATTTTGATACATCTTATGGTCTGTATTAATTCATTATTATACGTTTTTTGTATTTTTTTATACTCAAAAAGGTCATTAATGTAATATACACATTTCCGTTATTTATGGTATCCCTACAAATATGTAATTTATGTATTTATTTTCGGTATGTATTTATTTCTCCATATCCGTTCTATGATCTGTTTTTTGATAACTGATTCTTTATTTGATTATCATTTCTATCCAATAATTATTGATTACGTTTTTTATGTTTATTTTGTTTCGTTGCCATGGAGTTTGCAGGTATGTGTATGACTCTGTTATAATATCATCACAAATTTCAATAAGGATATGCGTACTATTATGCATGTTATGCATTAATGAGAACCACGTATATATTGTTTTTGTTCGCACATAGCGGTTTTCTTTTTTTTCACACATTATATTAACAATGGAATCCACATGTACGCATATGTTTTTTTTATTGTATTATTTTGATTCTCACGACATTCATTTGTTATTGTTAAAGGTTGTGTTCAAATTTGAATTTAGTTAATTTACTTTACAGCGTCAACATCAACAGGATTTTTTTATATCAGTTTTGGAATAATATGTGAATAACATAGTAATATGATATGCATAAATACGTTAAAAAATTATTTTATTATTTATGCATATAAGTTTAATTTTTATGCACAACTATATTACAGAGGGACATGCATATAATGAAGATTCTGACCGTGTGAATATCCAAGAATTGATTTTTCCTTTCTATGATGAAGTGCTGAAGCCCAAATCATACATGTCGTTTAATTGAAGTACCGTGAATGTCAGTTTGCAAATATTAAATATTGTCATATACAACTTCTACAACAAATATTGGAAGGCGTGCTATGAATGTCAGTTTGTAAATATTAAATAATACAAATGTACAACCAACAATACACGTCTCATCTTCCAAATACAAAACAGAACTTACAAAAAAACAAAATTACTGAAACTTCTTCTTATTTGTTGTTACCTTTCTGTTTACTTTCGATATCTTGCCTGGCCAGTGCGGCCAGGAGAAGAAGGGAGATGGAAGGACAGAGCAGGAGAGGAAGATGGAGGTCCACCGCCTCTGACCGCCTCCACCGCCTCTCCGCCTCGCACCGCCTCAGAGCTCCAGAGGCGTACTTCTCGGCACTCCCATGTGAGGTGCCGCCTCGAAGGCGCTTTGCCGGCGCCTCACACCGAGGCGCGCCTCGAGGCACGTCTCACCATCGCCTTTTTAAACCATGCCAAAGTATACATAGTTTATGCAATCCAATAAACAATATTATTACTCTGTTATTCATGACTATTTTGACATTATTCATATCACATAAAATTATTTTTTATAAACATAAATATGTATATAGTTGTGAATAATTTAAAAATTCTTTATCACATATCTATAGTATTATGCAAACCAATATAAATAACTACATGTACATATTCACATCTGCATGTCAATTATGATTACGCTAATGTATGCATAATTTTATAGATAGTTATGAATATGTCATTCATAAACATATGTTACTTATTCATAAGATGTAATAATTATTTTCCATATCTTTTATCCACTGAAAACAAGGCACACTAACATAAGAATCAATATCAGTTGGTTATTCATAAACATATGTTAATCATTCATACATATATTAACCATTTTCCATATTCGTTATTCACTTAAAACAAGGCACACTAATATAATAATACATATCATTTAGTTATTCATAAACATATGTTACACATTCATACATATAATAATAGTTTTGCATATCCGTTATTCACTGAAGACAAGACACACTAATATAATAATCCATACTAGTTAGTTATTCATAAACATATGTTACATATTCATACATATAAAGAACCCTGGGCGCGATAGATAAACATTAATTTATTGGATACCATCAAATAAAAAAAAAACGACACAATATATTTAAAACAAAAAGGTTGGCGTGGGGGACCACGCTTAAATATACTAAAATGTTGGAGGATCGCATGTTACCGACAAACAATTTGTGCACATTTAAAAAAAATCACAGAAACACACAATGCGATCTGCACACACAATTCGTGCACATGATTGGGGTGGGGGACCACGATGAAATGGATTTTTAAAATCTATAAACCCATCGATAAAACAACTGATTCTAAAAATAACAGTAACTTTTCACATTCATGATATAAGTTTAATCTGTTAAACATATATTTCTTTGTTCACCAAGTAATAATCGTTAATATCTAAAGATACAGTGAACTATATTAAAAAAAATATGCATATAGACAGTATGCGTATGAACAAACTCACCTGTAAAAATTTGAGAAAAGATTATGCAAATTACCGTCCGATGAATCGTCGTATCATCTTTAGAATGAAAGCAATATACAGAATAGTATGTATTGGTTGTTTAGAAATGTTGAGGGAGGCGGTAAATTAGGGTTGTGAAAGATAGAATACAGCGGTAATACGGGTGGTGTAAATGTGTGTTGTATAGATATGCACACGAAATTACCAAAATACCCCAAAACGTGTGTTAAACCATAAATCATGCGCATTTTACTAAATGTGATTGATTTTCAATTATATATGATTATCTTATATTAACCGTAGGATTTATGAATTTGAATGGTATAAATTAGTTCTTAGTTCTCTACATAGGGATGATTCCCTCTATAACCACCCCCTATATATAGGGGTTGGATCCAGTGAGAACTCGTCTTTTTTGAGAACTTGAGAACCATGCATAAGACGATGAAGATGATGCACAAAACAGTATAAAGTTGTGCATAACGAAAACTTGCTAAAATTGTTGCACAACAAAATAATTTTAGAAAGTTTTCGTTATGCACAACTCTATATTGTTTTGTGCATCATCTTCAACATCTTATGTATGGTTGGAGAGTTCGCAAAAAGATGTGATTCTCATTGATCCACTCTATATATATATATATATATATATATATATATATATATATATATATTGGATCAAATGAGAACTCATCTTTTTGAGAACTATGCACAAACGTATAACATTGATGAATAAAACCTATAAAGTTAATAAAACCTATAAAGTTGTGCATAACGAAAACATTCTAAAATTGTTACCCAACAAAATAATTTTAGAAAATTTTCGTTATGCACAACTTATCTTGTCTTGTGCATCATCTTCAACGTTTTATGCATGGTTCGCAGAGTTCGCAAAAAGACGTGGTTCTCATTTGATCCACTCCATATATATATATATATATAGGGGTTGGATCGATGATAACTCATCTTTTGAGAACTTGAGAACCATCATAAACGTTGAAGATGATGCATAAAACGATATAAAGTTGTGCATAACGAAAACTTTCTAAAATTGTTGAACAACAAAATAATTTTAGAAAGTCTTCGTTATGCACAACTTTATGCCGTTTTGTGCATCATCTTCAACGTCTTATGCATGGTTCGCAGAGTTCGCAAAAAAGATGTGGTTCTCATTTGATCCACTCCCTATATATATATATATATATATATATATATATAGGGGTTTGATCCAGTGAGAATTCATCTTTTTTGAGAACTTGAGAACTATGCACAAATGTATAAAGCTGATGAATAAAACCTACAAAGTTGTGCATAACGAAAACATTCTAAAATTGTTGCACAACAAAATAATTTTAGAAAGTCTTCGTTATTCACAACTTTATACCGTTTTGTGCATCATCTTCAATGTCCTATGCATGGTTCATCGAGTTCGCAAAAAGATGTGGTTCTCATTGGATCAATGAGAACCACATCTTTTGCGAACTCTAACCATGCATAGGACATTGAAGATGATGCATAAAACTGATAAGTTGTGCATAACCAAAACTTTCTAAAATTATTTTTTGTACAACAATTTTATAATGTTTCGTTATGCACAACTTTCTATTTTGTGCATTATCTTCAACGTCTTATGCATGGTTCTCAAGTTCTCAAAAGATGAGTTCTCATGGATCTAACCTATATATATATATATAGGAGTTGATCAAATGAGAACCACATTTTTTGCGAACTCTGCGAACCATGCATAAGACGTTGAAGATGATGCACAAACAAGATAAAGATGTGCATAACGAAAACTTTCTAAAATTATTTTGTTGTGCAACAATTTTAGAAAGTTTTAGTTATGCACACCTATATCTTGTTTTGTGCATTATCTTCAACGTATTATGCATGGTTCTCAAGTTCTCAAAGATGAGTTCTCATCGGATCCAACCCCTATATATATATATGGGGTTGGATCCGATGAGAACTCATCTTTTAGAACTGAGAACTATCATAAACGTATAAAATTGATGAATAAAACCTATAAAGTTGTGCATAACGAAAACATTCTAAAATTGTTACCCAACAAAATAATTTCATAAAGTTTTCGTTATGCACAACTTTATACCGTCTTGTGCATCATCTTCAACGTCTTATGTATGGTTCGCAGAGTTCGCAAAAAAGATATGGTTCTCATTTGATCCATTCCCTATATATATATATAAAGTGGATCAATTGAGAACTTTAACTTTTTCAAGAACTAAGAATTAATGTAGTCCATTCATTTTACAATTTAATAGTCAGGATTAATTATAAATACTTTATTATCATCATATTTTAATGATAACTGTTTAGCCCTAAAATCAAGAGATTTTATATATTCATTTTCGTAACAGTTCTCATATGCACAAATACTACGATTACATGCACAATAATATGAATTACATGAACGTAACAATGAATTGGATTGTGATAGTATACACAAGAACTACGATTACATGAACTACAACATGAATTATACGAACAACGAAGATAGAATGTGAAAGATCCAAATAACAAAAATTTAGGGATTTGACTATTTTTATCATTAAATAATTATGAGTCGTCTGATCTTATTCAATCTAACGATGATTATTGGTTCTTAGTTTTATCTAAGAGATAGTTCTCTCTATAACCAACTCATATATATATATATATATATATATATATAGGGATTGGATTCATGAGAACTCATCTTTTGAAAACTTGAGAACCATGCATAAAACGTTGAAGATAATGCACAAAACGGTATAAAATTGTGCATAACGAAAACTTTCTAAAATTATTGCACAACAAAATAATTTTAGAAAGTTTTAGATTATGCACAACTTTATACCGCTTTTGTGGATCATCTTCAACGTCTTATCATAGTTTGCGAGTTTGCAAAAGATGTGGTTCTCATTTGATCCATTACCTATATATATATATATATATATATGGAAGGATTAACGTGAGAACCATTTCTATCATGAGAACGTGAGGCGAATATGCTATGAAAGTAAATGAATCTGCTGAAAGTTAATGAATAAAAAAATAGAATTTTCGTCTCTCATGGGATTCGAACCACGGTGAAAATTTGAATTTTGGATTCATTAACTTCAGAGTATTCATTAACTTTCATAGCATATTCATTTTGTTTTCGTAGTTCTTAGTTCTCACGTTAAAATTGGTTTTATTTGAACCTCACTCTATATATATATATATATATATTGGATTATATGAGAACTTTAATTTTTTAAAAATAAGAACTAATATGGATTCATCCATTTTTTATAATCTAACGCTCATAATTAATTATAAATAATTTATTATCCTCAAATTTTAATGGTAGTTGTTTAACCCTATAATTAAGGGATTTTATATATTCATTTACGTAATTATTCTCATATACACAATCATTACGATTACATGCACAACAATATAAATTACATGAACATAACAATTAATTGATTGTAATAGCATGCACAAGAACTACGATTACATGAATTACACGAACAACGAATAATAGAATGTTAAATATTCAAATAGCGAAAATTTAGGGATTTAATTTTTTTTTGATTAAATAATTATAAGTCGTCCGATCTTATTCATTCTAATGGTGATTATTGGTTCTTAGTTCTTATTTAAGAGGTAGTTTCACCATTTCTCTCTCTCTCTCTCTATATATATATATATATAGAGAGAGAGAGAGAAGAGAGATCAAATAGTACATGCGCTTGAGGTAGTATGTAGTACTCAATCTCATCCACGAATTTCATAGATTCTATGGTGGAGATTTTTTCAAATTTTTTAAGCTTAATTTCGCTGATTTCGCTATAAAGGTATATTAGTAATTTAATTTGTTATGTGATTGCGAAAAACAAACCATGCATTTAGTTGAACTGACTTATGCATTCAAATGAACACAAAAATACATACAGTTGATCACAATAATGCATGTAGCTTGGAAGCAAGCGCCCAGCGTGCGAACGCACCCAGGGTGCGCTCGTGCTCACGCGTCTATTGACCAACAATGCATTTTTACGTTTAATTAAATGCATGAACACGCATTTAAATGTTTTGTTAAATGCATGAACATGTTTTATTAAATGCATGAACGTGCTTTGTTAAATATATGTTTGTGTTTCGTGCCAATGTGCAGTTTTATGTTTTGTTCAATGCAGTTTTATGGTTTGTTAAATGTAGTTTTATGGTTTTCGACAGCAAATTCTCCATCAATTTCGTCATCTCTTTCCCTGATTACCAACGAATTTCGTCATGAATCACCGCCATATCTACCATCTTTGTCGATTCTTCAATCATATATCAAATTCATCTTCTATTTTTTCTCAAAATCCATCAATTTTGTTCTCATTTTTTTTCTTTTTATTTTTTTAAAATTTGTTATGTCTTGTTGTTCGTGTACGTTGCTGCTGTTATCCGTCGGTGCTGTCGTCGTCGTCCGTTGCTGTTGTCGTCATCATCGATACCGTCTGCTGCCACCAAGGAAGAGAAGAAGAATATTGTTTTGATTTCTCCCAATTTTGTCCCTTGCATAAAAAAAGAAAGAAAAATGAACTGTCATGTGTCAGCTTGTGGTGCAGTCACATATTCAAAATATGTGGTATAGATTGGATACTACATGCTATCTGAGGATCGGGTACTACAGGAATCCAACCCTTATATATATATATATATATATATATATATATGATACTTTAATATTCTCTCATTCCCTCAATTTTCTTCCTACATTTTCTTTTTGGAACATTCTCCAATTTATTTCCTATTTTATTTATGGTAACTATTACTCTACTTATTATCCTCAACAATATCCTTTATTTATATTTGTTATCACTCATAGTCCACTATAATTTTTCTTTCTTACCTCAATAACCTACTTATTTATACTGTTTACCATTTATAGTCAAACACCAACTAATTTAATATTGCACTAATATGAGACTATTACTCCATTAACAATACACCCAATAACTTTTATTAAAATTCGTGTTGAAGAATCCCATGAGGTAAAGTGGGGGACGAATGAAGTATCTTGTTTGCTTCAAAACGCAAGGTCCTTAAAGCAATGCCCGTAATGTATTATATAGATTCGTGTGATAGAGTGTGTAAAATGAGTGAAGAATGAAATCCACATAATAAAATATGTTACGTGAGTAGAAAAAGTGATCCATAAGTTTTTTTTTTTGTAAATAAGTGAGTTGAGTGTGGATAAAGTATTGATTTTTGGGTGGGGTCAGTATACATAAAAGAAAAGTAAACGAGTTTTGTAATCATACCGAAATGAAATTAAATGAACAAATATGATGAAGAGATGAAATATTATTTTATTAAATTAACATTAATCACATCAATTCACACTTAAATCACGTGAATAAGAATAACCCACCATGTAATGATTTAATAGAGAAGTTTAATATCGAAATAAAATTAAATGAATAAATAAGAATAACAAGGGATATCTTTTCTTTTAATAGAGAGGTTTAATTTTCGATTCTCACCGTTCCCTTCTTCAAACTTAAAATAAATAACCCAGCTTGTTAGCTTGAGCTAGCTCGTAATGAGTAGGCATTGCACTTGCAGCTTGGCCCAAAGACTTTAATTCACTTTTTTTTTTTCTAATAAAGCCCAATCATGATGTAATCAAATTATATACGGTGGAACAAAATGTACTGAGCATCTTCTAATCCCAAATCAAAGCCCAACTCATTTTAATAAATGTCACCCATTCCTTATTCATTTCATATCCCTCCTCTCACCGAAATTTCCTTACTTATATTCTTCAGGTTAAATAACCGTAGAGCTACCATCGATCGCCTCCTTCCGCTGCCGATATCAGCTCCGCACGTGGTGCCATCTCTCATCCCCCTTCGGTCGTCGCGGCTTCGCGCCGCCGTTAATAACCGATTCGCGGTCGATCGGTTCTTGCAAATTTATTTGCCAAACGAAGTGCAGAAAAGTATAAGAAACATGGGAAGCAAAAATGTAAACGCCCACCGTGGGGCTCGAACCCACGACCACAAGGTTAAGAGCCTTGCGCTCTACCAACTGAGCTAGACGGGCTACGTATGTACCCGACATATTACTTTAATAAATTATATTTATTTCTAAAGTTCTATGATTTAACGAGTTTTTTCAATTAACTAAATCATACTATCATTTTGACGGGCTAGATTGTTCGAATTAACGACCTAAAGAACTAGACATATATAGATCTTGAGATGGTCTCTGATTCGCCAGACTCGATCAGCCTTGGCCCTGACCCACCTAACTAACATGCATTTAATAACAAAATGTTTTTAATTCATACCAATTACCTATCTAGACTAATTAATTGCGGAAATGGTCAAACCTAAATCCCTGATCGCTAGGATTGTCGAGTTCTAGTCCTCTCCTTCGACTACTACACTGCTTTCAAATTGATGCGTACACTAGTTTACTTGCACTTCAACACTTCGTGTTAACCCACCATTGATCAAGGAAAGTTCTGTGTTTAAGGCTTCTAAATTGAGTGAACATTTACAATAAAGTATAGAAATAAAGGTTAACTCACTCTTCTAAGCTTTGGATGTATTTTTGAAGCTCAAGAATATAAAAGTGTATGATGGTCTCATAGAGGTTTTGAAAAAATTATTTGTTTGGAGAGAACTTCTTCATACTTCTATTTTTGGTATTGACAACATACTTATTTGAACATCTTTTCTTTAAAATATTTCTTTTGATGCTTCCTTTTAATATTGTCTGTAGCTTTCTACAAACGGTGACTGTTAGGTTTGTTAATAGGTTCCTACAATGCCGATATCTTCTAAGTTTTGATTGATTCACCTCAACATGATAGGTAGTTAATCAACCACTCTGACATGATGATACGCTATTTTTTGAGGCTTGTATACGACATCATTTTAGCCCTTTGGTTGGATTTTCACCAACAGCCTAAGATTGACCAGCTTACTAAAATCAGGTTATCATACTTAGCGTAATTTTTTGCTCCTTTGTCAGGCATGACTTGAAGCTTATCTGGTGAGCTTCTTCAGTTTTGTTATCCTTGGACTGAACATATTTAAATAATGCCTAAATATAAAACCTTCTTATTAATTGAGCTTGTTAGCCTTATTTATCTATACAAGACCTTGGTTCACCATTCTGTAAGGATTTTTGGATCTAATCAGAATTGACATCTCAAACTTATATCGCAAGGATAATAATATTTATTTTTACATTATTAAAGTAAAAAATTAAAAGTTTGACACGTTGGGAAATAGAAAATTGTATTCAGTACTCAATCCAAATTATTTTTTCTACACTTGGGATCCTCTATAATGTTTTGAATTATTATTCAATGATTTTGTTCAATTTCAGTATGTTATGATTCAGTTGAATTTTATAATTATTAATCAGAGTTCATAAGTTCAATTGAAATTTATAATTATTTTTAATTTTATTTTGCATTTTATTTAAAAAGTTATTATGTGGGTTAATTATTTTAAAATTATGCTGTATAACTTTTAACTTTAATTTTTAATAAATGTTAATAAATATTTTAAATAATAAAATTAATAATGAAACACAGACATGTGACAAATATTTTTTTTAAAATATGTATGGTGACGTACTTATCCTCCTAGACCAGTGCGTTACAAGATTTTATAGGGGTATATAGAGATTTATGTAAGTTACTATTTGGCCTCGGATGGGAACTTAGACCCAGAATTGAATACAAGTTTAATACATTATCATTCTAAAGAACTTTCTTTCCTGCCAAAAATAATTTATAAATGAGGTGGTCTCTTGTACATCCATCTATATCTATATGTATATGTTGATTTTTTCTTCAGTTTAAATAATATTTGATATTTTTTTAAATATAATTGATACTTAAATAAATGATATTTTTAAATTTAAATGATATTTTTCTTTATAATAAACGATATTTTTATCTATTCATACGGTACGGATCGATATACAAGAGTTTTTGTGTTAATAAATTTGTCCATGACTTTCATTTATTTTGTTATAGGTTTTTTGGGGAATTTGAACTCTAGATTTTACCATTTTAAAAAAATGTGTATCATTTGAATGTCTCCAATTAAATGGATGAAAAAAAAATGTGTATCATTTGAATGTCTCCAATTAAATGGATTTCTCATCCATTTAATTAATAGTTATGAAATTAATAGTTATGAGATTAATATAAGGGCGAAAATTTTATATAATCTATATATTAAGTTTTCTATTATTTTTACCCCACATGTTAAGTTGCTATCATTTTTAACTATTTGTACAATTTTATCCTTAAACTTTCACACGGATTCACATGCACAGCGACCAACCATCCCGACGGCCAACCATCCCTCCCTCCCCTCTGCCGGCGGCCAACCCCCTCCCTCGCCGGAAAATGGGTTAGCCGTTGAAAAATTGCAAAGAAAATGGGTTAGCCGTCGGAAAATGGGTTGGCCGTGGGTTGGCCGTCGGAAAACAGATGGGAAAGGGGAGGGAGGGTTGGCCGTCGGGAAAAGGGAGAGGTTGGCCGTCGGCAAAGGGGAGGGAGGGATGGTTGGCTGCAGGGAAACAGATGGGAAATGAGGGAGGTTGGCCGACGGAAAATGGGTTGGCCGAAAAGGCATTGGGAAAGCAGATGGGAATGGGAGGAGGGGTGGTCAGGGAAAGGGAGAGGAGGGGTTGGCCGTAGAGCGGAGGGAGGAGGGTGGTTGACCGTCGAAAAATGAATTGGCCACGGGTTAGAGATGATAGTTTTGTAATTTTAATTAAAAATGAGTAAAAAGAGTAACAACTTAACATATGGGTTAAAAAGAATAACAATGTTAACATTTGGGACAATTCTCCCCATTAACACTTATGCCATCTTTGGTAGCCTTGTTTCATCAGAATAACAAAGTTATGCGTCTGTTTGGTAGCTCTATTTCGTATCCTGCGTCTATTTGGTAGCTCTGTTTCGTATCCTTACTACCGTGTTTTAATGACGAGCTTTGTAGTTTTAGCTATCTGTTTGGTAGGCTGCTTTACACTATTTCTTTAGGATTTGTAATCTACCCAAGTGGTGGGTTCTGAAACCTAACTACACATACATTTTAACTGACGAAACCTGCTGCGTGACAAGACATTTTAACTAGATAAACCTAACTGATTTAAACTTAACTAACCTACTAAAGGGCCTTAATATAAAGCTATAACGATGTGAGGAGAGGTATTAGAACCTTCTATTCATGAACAGTAGACACGCGCGTGTTTGAGGTAACAGTTCTGTTCGAAGCAGCCAAACTCAACTCAACTACACCGTATTCCCCTCTCTCTCTGCACTAACTCCATTGCTCTCCCTCTCTCTGTTTTCTCCTACCTCCTGCTATCAATACATTCCAAAAACCCCGCCACAGCCTGGCCACAGCAACCTCCACCCTACGCCTTCTAGTCATCCTCCAGTCTCCGCCACCGCCGGACTCCCACTGCTTCCGCCGCCCTCCGCCGATAATGCACCCACCGACGTCACGGCCACGTCAAATACCATCAAAATCTTCCACATATAAAATTATACTAATCGAGAAAGGAAGGCACTAATTTTGTGCGTGGCTCAACGTATAGTTTCCTTCCTTCCATCATCCATTAACAATGGCCGCAACTAATGCCACCGCCGCCGCAACGGCGTTGGAGTCGTCCGCCTCCGACGAGATGGCCGCGAAGGCGGTGAGAAAGCGGTACGAAGGACTGGTGATGGTACGGACGAAGGCGATTAAGGGGAAAGGGGCTTGGTACTGGGCCCACCTGGAGCCGATTCTCGTCAACAGCTCCGACACCGGACTCCCAAAGGCCGTCAAGCTGCGTTGCTCCCTCTGCGACGCCGTCTTCTCAGCCTCCAACCCCTCGCGCACCGCCTCCGAGCATCTCAAGCGCGGCACCTGCCCCAAATTCGCCTCCGCCCCCAACCCCATCTCCTCGATGCCCCCCGCCGCCGCGCCGCACGTCTCCCCGTCATCTCCCCCGCCGCCCCACAACAACCGCAAACGCGCCCCCTCCTCATCGCAACTCGCCGTCCCGCCTCTGGCAGTCGTGGACCCTTCGAGATTCACAGTAGATTTAGCCTATCCGCCTCCCAGTAGGAGCCTGGTTGTGACTTCTGTTGGCGCCGGCAGCGGTCATCAGCAGCAGTTGGTTTTGTCAGGCGGTAAAGAGGATTTGGGCGCTCTAGCAATGCTGGAAGACAGCGTGAAGCGGCTGAAGAGCCGAAGGCATCGCCGGGGCCGGCGGCATTGAACAAGGCCCAGGTAGATTCCGCGCTCGACTCTCTGGCGGATTGGGTGTACGAATGCTGCGGCTCGGTCTCAATCTCAAGCCTCGACCACCCCAAATTCAAAGCCTTCCTCAATCAGGTAGGCCTGCCGGCGGTCTCCAAGCGCGAATTCGCCGGCTCGAGACTGGACGCCAAGTACGAGGAGGCCAAGGTCGAATGCGAGGCCAGAATCCGCGACGCCATGTTCTTCCAGATCGCCTCCGACGGCTGGAAAAGGGATGAGAATTTGGTCCATTTGACCGTCAATCTTCCCAACGGGACTAGCGTGTTTCGGAGGGCCGTCTTCACGAGCGGCTACGTCCATTCCAAGTTCGCCGAGGAAATCCTATGGGACACTATCACCGAGATTTGCGGGAGCAACGTCCAGCAATGCGTGGGCGTGGTTTCGGACAAGTTCAAGGGCAAAGCACTTCGGAATCTCGAGAGTCACCATCCGTGGATGGTGAACCTCTGCTGCCAGTATCAAGGCCTCACCAGCCTGATCAAAGATTTAGGCAAGGAGCTCCTCTTATTCAAGAATGTCGCCATGAATTGCATGAAACTCGTAAATTTTGTTAACAACAGGTCCCAAATCCGGCATACCTTCCACAAGTTTCAGCTGCAGGAATACGGGCACGCTGGCCCGTTGAGAGATGGAAATTCGGTGGAAGACATACTGAGCTCTGCTCGCGCTCTGCAGTTGGTACTGTCGGATGAATCGTACAAGATGTTCTCAGCTGAGGAGCCAATTGCTAGGGAAGTCGAAGAGATGATGAGGAACCCGCATTTCTGGAACGAGTTGGAAGCCGTGCACTCTTTAGTCAAGTTGATCAAGACCATGGGTGAAGAGGTTGAGTCGGAGAAGCCGCGGATCGGGCAATGCCTGCCTCTCTGGGAGGAGCTGAGAGTGAAAGTGAGGGAGTGGTGCTCCAAGTTTCACATCACTCAATCGCCCGTGGAGAAGGTGATCGAGAGAAGGTTCGAGAAGAACTACCACCCGGCGTGGGCAGCCGCCTTTGTCCTCGACCCGCTCTACTTGATAAGGGACGCCAGTGGGAAATACCTGCCCCCGTTCAAGTGCTTGAGCACTGATCAGGAGAAGGATGTGGACAAGCTCATAACGCGCCTTGTGTCGCGGGAGGAGGCCCACATTGCGCTCATGGAGCTGATGAAGTGGCGGACGGAAGGGCTGGATCCAGTGTATGCGCAGGCGGTGCAGGTGAAGCAGAGGGATCCGAATACGGGGAAGATGAGGATTGCAAACCCGCAGAGCAGCAGGCTTGTGTGGGAGGCGCATCTAACGGAGTTCAAGTCGTTGGGGAAGGTGGCGGTTAGGCTTATTTTCCTTAATGCTACGTCGTGCTCTGGCTATACAAGTAATTTGAATTTACTGAGATGGGTGAGTGCTCATTCGCATTCGAGGGTGGGGATGGAGAGGGCGCACAAGTTGATGTTCGTCTCCGCACATTCCAAGCGGGAGTTTTCCGGTGGTGACGATGATGAGGACGGCGAGCTTTTTGCCTTGGCAAATGGTGAGGACGATGTGCTCAATGAGGTTTTTGTTGATACTTCCTCTGTGTAAGATTTCCCCTTTTTTCGCCATCTTAATTTGTATATTATAAATTTGCTGGTTTTTCATGAGAGAATTGGTAGAAGTTGGTTTCATGATAGTTGCCTTGTTTGATCAATTGAAATTGCTCGGTCAGATGATATACACCAAGTTTTTTGTGTCGTGATATTCAAGTGAAATTGAGATGAAACGTGACTTGGTCGAATTCAACATCTAAAATATTAAAATTTGTAGACTAGAAAATTATGCTTGTTGGTGGTGGTATGTCTTGGAAGAGCATTGTCGTTCATGAACTCTCCTGATTTTTGACTTAAATTGTTCACTGACATGGAATGCCACTCAATCTTCCTTATGGCGTGCAGAAGCATCTAGTTCCAGCAAGTTACAACCAATGAGACCTCCGTGAGCATAGAAGGTCTTGTTTTCAGTATACAAATCCAACAGTACTTCCGATTCGGGATTCGTATCATGGTGGTGATATATGTTGATGCAGATTCGTTGCACATCGTCGCATAAAGGAAGGGTCTAGAGAGGACCCAAAGTTGATGGAGATGAGAGGGAAAAGATGCATTGACAGTGATTGCATAACAAAGATGGACTAGTTGTTGCTTTGAGAGATGGAAACATATCATTATCCGGTACGATATCAATCCAGTATTTCTTCATGTGTTTATAGTGCTTCAGACTGTTGTAAAGCTTTTTTGGTTTCAAATTAGCCGGGGTTTCTATGTTTATTCATCAATTATTCGGATTCTCATTCCATTTAATTAGACGATCAATTTATTATGGTGAAATCAAGTTTTGGTTATTATTATTAGTATATGTTGGTTGTCAATGAGACAAATCTAGATGGGTGTTCTTGTTTGTGAAGCAAATTTATAGCCAAGAGTTACGTGAAAACCAAACCAAGCAGAGATTTGAGGGAATGCACATTTGGAAACAGGTGATGCGATGATGATTATTATTATTATTATTTGACGGGTGAGTTTTCGTTCAATTTGACTTTTTCTAAGAGTTTATATTCTATCCTTCCCGCATATATAATTATAATTACAATTCATTTTTCATGCAATTAATAAATATGAAAAGGTAAAATCGTCGTTTATCTTTTTTATCCTGCTCTTATTTATTTATTTATTTGTTTATTCAAAATAAATATTGGCATTTTGCAAGTACATAACTGGTGGTATATTATTAAAGAGAAAATCCGACAAAGAAAAATAAATAAAGGTCTGAGAAGAGTGGCTATTTTAAAACTGATGCATACTGCAAAATGAGAGGTATTCTACAAGCCATGCAACACGAATAATGGGTTTCTTCAACATTTCCAATAATAGATAGTTTCATATTTTGCCACGAAAATGAAATAGATTTTTCAAGAAACTACAAATATCATAACTATCAAGAAACTACATGGCAAGCACTCGTCAACTCTCACTTTATGCACTCATTGTCTATACGAGTGTGTGTGTGTGTGTGAAATGATGGATTTTCACTAGAGATTCATCTACCCACCATGTAAGGCAGGCGGGGGTAAACAGAGAAATGAATTATTGGTTAACTTTTTGGTTGGGTGCTAGAGAGAAAGTAGAAAAGTAGAATAAAATTAATGGAGTAGAGTATTATGGTAGCTTTGGCTTTTATGCCATCTAATTACTGAATTAGTGGAGAAACACAAATTCTTGTCGGCAGGGATTAGTTACATTGTTTGTCAAACAGAAACAGGAAAAGAGCTTAGTAATACCGACTGCCCACCTACTCCAAATTAAACACACCAAAGAATTATGTGCACTTCTCCTTTTCTAGAGGTTTCTACTATTTCACCACTCCATATAAATATGCTTATGCTTCATTACACCCCACAACAAATATAAAGTGGGTATAATCATTAATGTAGGTCGACAGTCTTTCTCCAAGAATCTTTCCCTTCCTATGTTAAAGTTTTCTCCAAGTTAAAAATAAAAATAAAAAGTGAATTTGTTATTGATAGTCAAAAGGTAATTGGAATTGCATCAACGTTTTATTGGGTATAAGCGAATCGTCTCATATTATAATACACATTAAGTTACATATAGTATACTCACCAGTCGCCTTTAGGCCACATTAGGTTTTTATTTGTCACGTTACACTATATACATGTGATATTTATATTCAATCATTCTATGACATTTTTATAATTGGATGAGAGAAAGCTATGATTCTTTTTAGGTAAGTGTATTAGAGTTAAATGGGTAGTTGTCATGTACAATCTTTGTCATAATTATAGTTTTGTCCCGTGTTTTCATCATAATTGATCATACTGATAGGACAACTATTCGATGTCAATTGTACCATAACTCAATTTAATTATATCATTGAAAATAAATTTTGGTATTCAGAATAAATTTCTTTCCTCCTGAATTTGGAACGGATTTGACAATTATGCAATTCTTTCTTTCTTGCAGACAGCAAATATAGAACATTATAATTTTAAGATTAAGAACTATCATATTTATATCGACATCGACAGATAATTTAAATAAGGATTGTTCGCGTATAAATATATCAATTTTGGGTCAATTTTGATTTTTCTCACGAATTTTAAAAATTATCACAAAATACACAAACTTAATGACTTTAGTGATTTTACCACGATTTCAAATTTAAGTCAAATTAAATCCGACTTGACATCTCAAAATTTACCATAGATAAAACGATCAATAATATAAATGATATCGTAGAGAGAGGATATAGATTGTTTTAATCCGAAGTAGAACTAGAAGATGAAACAAACAAGAAGATTTGATTTTTGTAATCATAGAAATCAAAAATTTGATTTATTTTGATGGAACGACGATATTTTATGTCTTCTACATGATATCGTTTATATCACTAACCGTTTAGTCATAGTAAATTTTGAGATCTTAAGTCGGATCTAATTTGGCATGAATTTGATATTGTGGTAAAAAATTAAAGTCGTTAAATTTGTGTATTTTGTGATAACTTTTAAAGTTAGTAGGAGAAATCAAAATAGATCCAAAGTTAATGTATTTATGTGTCAATAACACTTTAAATAAATATACATACAATTACACGCATTCGACGAGTAATGTTCCGAATTTTCAACATGTTAAAGTGTCCAAACTCAAAAAAAACATGTCAAATGTCCATCTTACTACCAAGGAATTGGGCTCATTAATATTTTTTCAATATAATAATTATTTAGACGTACGAATTTATGGTTGGGTCCTTATACCAATCTTTTTCAGAATTCTATATAGACTAGTTGTAGCAGTGGTCCAAATGTATTATTGTATACTACTTAAAGTGCAAGAAAAGGAGACAGAAATTAAGCAATGGGAATTAAATAGCGAAGACTTTATATATAAGATTAAGTATGTGGCATTCCATATGTATTTAATTATTTAATACTGCATATTGTTTATTTGGAGATGGGAAAGGGAGATGTTGTATACTGTTGTTTCACATGGTTCACATATGAATATTTCTCTTTTCGTGGGCTGTGAAGCAATGGCAGAAGTTTTGGTCTTCCTTTCAACTTCTTGCTAAAGTCTTGTGTCTTTATGTCCTCTTTTAAGGTTTTTAATATTTGTCACAATTGTATTTAGCCGTTTCCTACTTGCTACAACTGCCCTTATCTAAGAATAAATTGGTAGGTACTCAAATTCTTTAAATATTAGTTTCTTCCACCACGAGTCCCAGAGTGGCCAAATACTTTGCTAAATGATAAAAAATTATTCTCAACTTATAATGTCCCCTATTTAAAGTGGAGGTATAAACAGTATATAAGTTATAATAGTGGATAGATATAAAAAAAAACTCCCTTTTGTAAGAATGTCATAACTTTTGAGATATGCAAAAAAAAATCATTGACAAGTCATGATTTATTTGCAAGTTTCGAAGGTCTGACACTTTTGAAAAAAAACTCAAATTTCTGGTCGTAAGTTGATGATAACCCAATAAATAAAGAAAAATACAACAAAAAGAATGGCAGTTTTTTCGAACATGCTATCAAGTTTTAAGTTGACGTGCACAAAAGTGAAGTTTATAAAAGTCGCAAATTTGAATAGCAGGTGTAAATTTCGTAATATACATGATAAATCGATGCTTGTTAATTGGATTCCCTCGTGCGAGGGAGTCCGTAGCAAATCGATTGTTCGCCAAATGATACGCTCTTGGAACATCATTAATTTGTTGGTTTGTTTCTTTGGTATTTTTTTTTAAAAATAAATAAATAAATATTACTTTTAGTTTGTAGTATTAATTTTTAACTATATATGATGTTATAGTTAGAGTTGATTCTTTTCAGTTTTGCAATTTAGAATTATAAATAAGGTTAATAACTTCATAATGATATTTTCATTTTTAGATTATCTACTCCTCCATTTCGCTAATGTTAGTTCATTGCTTTTGGACACGTGGATTAATGAAAGTTGTGTTTTATATGTAAAGTAGTATAAGGTATTAAATTTGATATACTTTCTAATGCAGAATTCTTTCCATTTTTGGTATGAGAGCCAACAATAATGAGATAATTCAAAAGTGTATAGAAGTCAATATTAACGGGACGAATGAGTATAATTTTAGTCTTTAAGGGAACCTTGCTTTGGTAAAGCAAGAACATGAACCACACATTGATATGTGATAGGATATGGCCCAACTACTGCGCCCGGCGTCGCGCCCAATACAGTAAAGGCGGCGTCAAGCTCGACCTGGACAAGTTCGGCCCCTAAAGCCAGTGGGAACGCAGAAGGCTCGGCCATATCTAAATGAATCCTAGTTCGAGAAGGGATAGGATTAAGATCCTATCCTAGATCTCGAATCCTATTTAGAAGACCTCGGATTTAAGATCTAGGTCTAAATAATTGTGTATAAATAGAGGCTAGATTAGGCGAAATAGAGGCATTCACACTCTTTGTAATCGCTTACACATTCAATACGAATACTCTCTCTCCCGTGGACGTAGATCTTATTCATAGATCGAACCACGTAAATCCTGGTGTTCTTGGCGCATTTATTTCCTTACGAAATTAAGGTCGATCATGGCGCCGTCGTGGGAAGCGAAATTTTGTGTTTTCGATCAACCACCGTTTGTGGAAATAATCATGACCGGTACACCGAAGCCATCATCAGGACCGTCGCCGGCAACAACAACGGCGACGGCGAAGGAACGCCGAGCTCGGCTCGGGAAGAGCCCAATCGAGAAGAAACCCTGAAGGGTATGTCCAAAGTCTCGACGAGCACGAACACCCGCCTGCGGAGGCGAGTTACCATAACGGCGAAATCGCAGCAACAATCCGGGGAACATCCGGCTCATAAGTAAACCTCGACGGCGTCGTCGAGGGTTTCTCGAGAAAAATAAGGAGAGCTTTCTTGATTACCTCGGTGAAGTGGTCGGCCACGTCCCGAAGACGAACGCCAAGCCTCATCTAGGTACGAGGCATCACAACGAGGTCGGGGCCCAAACCGACCGCGCAAGGAACGAGCGACGCGGAGAGGACGTCGTGACCGCCATGAAGCCGGCCCGATCGCGAGCGAATCCATTCGGCGAACTCCGCCCGGCTCCAAGGGACGGCGGCGCGGGAAAGCATCATGGCGCCGTGAGGTCGGTCCGAGTCACCTAAACGAGTTCGATCGTCGAACTCCGTCCCAATCTCCAGAGGACGGCTTCGATGGGTACGGGAAAATAGTCACCCCGTTCTCAAATAGGATACTCAACACTTATCTCCCGGATAAATATCGGGTACCAAGCATCGCCCCTATGACGGTGAGGATCCACAGAACTTCCTCTCGCAGTTCCAATACAACATGATCAACCAACGTCTCAGCTCAGTTCATATGTGTAAACTCTTCCCGGAGTTACTCGTCGACAACGCCCGCAGGTGGTTCGACAGTCTACCTACGGGAAGCATCGGCTCCTATCGCGACCTGATGGCAGCCTTCCATCGAAGGTTCTTCCAGAAGGCGGAGTCAAAAACGTCGTCGGCACACCTCCTCACCATAAGGCAAAGCCGTAACGAGTCCATCAGTGACTTCATGACAAGGTTTAACAAGGAGTGTTTGAAGGTCGAAGACGTGAACGACCTGTTAGTCATCTCGGCCTTCCAAAACGGCATCTTGCCGGGGGCCTTATACCGAGAGATCGTCAAGTACGAACCCCGTACTGCGACAGAGCTGTGGCGCATAGCCAACCGGTTCGCCAAAGCGGACGAGGCTGATAAGAGAAAGCGCGAAGCAGACAAGGCAGAGCCCTCGGAAAAAGGAAGAAGGGATGAAGGAAGGGGAGATCGGAACCAAGGCGTGACGCGCTGGAAAGATTACATCGCCTATAAGGTCCGAGCTTGGTCGCGTGACACCTCGGGCGACCTCAATACACTCGGTTGACGGCCAAGGGCGTAAATCTACGCACTCCATATGAACTGTTCGAGAAGCCTCGACCGATGACGAGGAGGAAGAGACGCCGAACTGTGGATAAGTATTGCTCATTCCATGAAGACTATGGGCACGACATCGAAGAGTGCAAAGAACTCATGGAGAGATAGAGATGTTGGTTCGGGATGGACCCCGAAGAAGTACCAAATATGTGGTCGCCAAGCCGACCGAGAGAGAGAAGAAAGCAAAGGAAGAGGGGAATTGCGCCCACAAAAAAGCGCGACATCGATGAGGAAGGAGACGACGAATCCCAATATGACGGGGTGATCTCCACTATTACGGGGCTCCCCCGTAGAGTCACGAAGTCCTCCCAAGGCCGAAGCCCGAAGTCCTAGAACCGGCGAGCCTAACAACAAGAGGTTCAGAAAGGACGAGGCGATCACCTTCTCCGAGGACGACCCCGTACCCGCAATAGTACCCCACCAGGATGCGTTGGTGATCCATGCAGTGGTCGCGAATAAGTTGGTGAAGCGCGTGTACATTGATAGCGGCGCGTCGGTAAGCATCCTTTTCAAGGAATGTTTTGACAAGCTAGGGATAGAAGCGGCGCCTCGCCAAGCGCCGCCACTCCGAAGCTTCGTCCAAGAAGAGACGCGCCCGGAAGGGATAATAGAGCTACCCGTCACGGTGGGGAAGTCACCAACGAGCTCCACCAAGGTGGTGCAATTCTTCGTAGTGAAGGCCCACTCGCCATATAACATCATACTAGGGCGAGATTGGTGAACATTTGTAGGGCGGTATGCTCAACGTACCACCTGACAATGAAGATACCCACCGCAAGGGGAACAGCCGTGATCCGAGGTGATCAAAAGCAAGCCAAGGAATGTATGCAGGTTGCCTTACGAGGTGCAGGGACCTCGGTCCAGCACCCACAGCATAGCAATTAAAGGAACCCGAGGAGTTGGAGTCAAGAATTACACTCCCCGATAACCAGGCGGAAGAGGTCGCATTGTACGAAGATGAGCCCTTAAAGGTCGTCAAAGTTGGTCTCACCAAGACACCTGAAATAAAGAATCAGATCATCCAACTCCTACGGAATTCGAGATGTGTTTGCTTGGTCTCCCTCGACATGACCGGAGTCTCACCAAGTATCATCACTCATGGCTCAACATCGACCGAACATAATACCGTTCGGCGAAGCAAAGAATTTTGCGGCGAGCGGAACCAAGTCATTCACGACGAGGTGAACCACGGTGTTAAAAGCTCGTATATTGTTCGAGGTCAAATATCCGAATGGATAGCCAACCGGTGATGGTGAAGAAAGGAGGAGGGATGGCGAATGTGTATTGACTACACCGACCTCAACAAACATTGCCCAAAGGATTGCTATCCCTTCCCAACATTGACAAGAAGGTCGACGCTACCGGTCGGATACGAAGTCTTCGTTTCTTGGACTTATACAAAGGGTATCACCAAGTCCCGATGGACGACGAAGACGTGGCCAAGACACCTTCATTACCGACTTGGTCTTTGCGTATAAAAGATGTCATTCGGCCTCAAGAATGCGGGGCTACCTATCGAAGGATGGTGGACAAAATATTTAAGCCCTACATAGGTCGAATGTGGAGGTATCGTGAGCGACATCGTCGTCAAAAGCAAGGAGGAAGCCGCGTGTGTTGCCGACCTCCGGATCATCCTCGCCTTCTCAGAAAAATCAACTGGAATCGAACCCCGTAGTGCGTTTGCGGTCCGGTCCGGAAAGTTCTTAGGGTCTTGGGTTTCACAAGAAGAGCTAAAAGCCAACCCGTCCAAGGTCCAAACTATTTTGGAAATGAACATGCCAAAGACCATCCATGACGTACACCTGGTGACGGTGCATAGCCGCACTGAGCCGCTTTCTTTCAAAAGCCGTGGATAAGCGACTACCCTTCTTCAAGATACTCAAAAGGCCCGAAATTCTCATGGGATGATGTACACAAGTCCGCCTTTGAAGATCTCAAAAGCTACCTCGCCAAACTCCCCACTCTATCCGTCCCGAAAGAGGGAGAGGTCATTTTCCTCTACCTCGCCGTCTCGGACGAATCCATAAGTGCAGTCTTGGTATGAGAGGAAGGACGTCAGCTCCCGGTGTATTTCATCAGCCGAGCACTAAAAGGACCAGAAACGAGGTATCAGCCCTTGGAGAAGCTTGCCTTAGCATTGGTGAACGCCGCGAGGAGACTACGTCCATACTTCCATGCACATCCCATACAAGTCCTCACCGACTACCCACTTCGCAAGTATTGTGGCCCAAGCCTCGGGAGAATCGCGAAATGGGCAATCGAACCGGGCGAGCACGATATATCCTTCGCCCCGCCAGCCATCAAAGGTCAAGCCCTAGTGGATTTCTGCCGAGGCAAACTTCGTCGAGAAACCGAAGCCCACCGAGTCGACGACGATGCGAAGCCGAACCAATGGATGAAATACCAAAGGAGGCCTGCAACTCTCGTTGACGGGGCTTCGGGAAAAGCGGGTAGCGGAGCGAGAATCTTACTCCTAAGCCCGGACGGCTAAGAGATCACCTACTCACCGGTTCACATTCAAAATACGAACAAGTAGAGTATGAAGCATGATCGCAGGACTTCGCCTAGCTCGAGAATCTCCAAATACGAGCCGTGCAAGTTCACAGCGATTCTCGGTCGTAGTAAGCCAAATGTTGAAATACGAAGCAAAAAGCAACATGATGAAGAAATACCTTGAAAAAACAAAAAGCCTACAACGGATTTTCTCATACTTTCAGATAGTTCGCATCCCAAGGGAGCAAAACAGCCGAGCTGACATCTTAAGTAAATTGGCCTCGTCGTCAACGAGCCCACCAGTAGAAGAAGTCCAAAGCAGAAGCATAGACGATGCCGATGATGGAGCCGAGGTCAACGTAGTCTCGGATGAAGAACCCAATTGGATGACTCCCATTCGAGAGTACGGAGAATGGCGAGCGCCCAAGACAATTTGGAAGCTAGGAGGATCCTAAACAAATCTATGCGATATACAATTGAGCGGGGGTCCTATCTGAAAGTCATATCTCAGCCTCTCTTAAGGTGCTTGGGTCCGAACCGAGTGATTACGTTCTGAGAAGTGCACGAAGGATCATGCGGAAGTCACATCGGACCCCGAGCCTTGTCGAAAAAAGTCATGAGATGGGGATACTATTGGCCAATGATGTTCCAGGACTCAATTGACCTTGTGAAAAAGTGTCCGAAGTGTCAACTCCACGGGAACGTGCGAGGCTACCCAGGCACCGACCTCACCTCAATACAGAGCCCTTGGCCGTTTATGCAATGGGGGATCGACATCGTAGGCCCCTTTTGTAAAGCACCAGGACAGCTCCAATTCCTAATTGTTGCGATTGACTACTTCACAAAGTGGGTGGAAGCTGAGCCTTTGGCAAAAATCACAAGCAAGAACGCCCTCAACTTCGTCTGGAAGAACATAGTGTGTCGCCGGCATCCTCATATCCTCCTTTCGGACAACGGAACACAATTCACCGATAAGACATTCGAGAGTGGTGTCAAGAGCTTGGATCCAACAAAATTCACCTCGGTGGCCCATCCTCAAGCAAATGGTCGGACCGAAGTCACCAACAGGACCATCGTGAAGGGATCAAGACTCATCTCGACCGAGCTAAGGGCCTTTGGGTGGAAAATTTACCACAGTCTTGTGGTCATACTGGGACAACACCTAGGACCTCGAGCGGAGAAACGCCTACGGTTTGGTGTATGGAATCAAGTAGTGATCCCGGCAGAAATTGGAGTACCGAGTCCTCATACCATTGACTTCTCTGCCGAAGCAAATGAGGAAAATCTACGAGCTGATCTGGATCTACTCGAAGAAAAAGAGACCTCGCCACATCAGGAAGCTCGGTACAAGCAACAAGTAGCTCGGTATTACAACCCGTGTTAAAACCCGACAATTCCAAGTGGGCGACCTCGTACTCAGAAATAATGAAGTCAACAAACCGTGCAGCTCGGCAAGCTGGAAGCCACATGGGAAGGACCTTACCGGGTCGACGAAGTCCTCGGCAAAGGGGCCTATAAGCTCGCCCAATTGTCCGGTGAGCAATTACCCAACGCATGGCACATCATTCATCTGAAGAGATATTATGCATAAGTGTCAAAGGTCGAGTCTTGTTCGGTCGTGTTTTCAGAGTCCTGTTTAATCGAGTCTGAGTCTTACTTTGTTACGTCGTCTTTTATCAATAAAATTTTATTTTTTGTGCATGTATTATTTGTCACTAATGCATAATTAATCTTCAATATTATTCTATACCCTCTACGGAGGACAAATTCCCTCGACGGAGGTCAGATTACCTTCGTTTCATACGAGGATGAATTTAAACGCGCGTAAGGGGACCACCCCTCCCGATGACCTCGGCAAAAAACAGGAACCATTCCTACATACGAGATCAGATTACCTTCGTTTATTTCAAGACGGTTCTCTATGTAGACAAAGTAAGGAGACCACCCTCCGATGACCTCGGCAAAAGCAGAACCATTCCTACATACGAGATCGATTACCTTCGTTTATTTCAAGACGGTCTCTCTATGTAGGCGAAATAAGGGACCACCACTCCCGACGACCTCGGCAAAAATCATTAATTCGAAGACGGAACTCTATAAGGACGAACTACCCTTCTACGAGCGGATTCCCGTTTATTCAAGACTTGACGACCTCGGCAAAAATCATTAATTCGAAGACGGAACTCTACGAGACGAACTACCCTTCTACGAGCAGTTCTTCGTTTATTCAAGACTTCATATATTACTTTTGTTCAATATAAAGTCAATCTGAAGCAAATACATCTTTCTTATTTCAAAAATAAGTTATGCGATTACATATTACGAGGAGGAGACCGGGAAAAACTGAGCTAATCCCTAGAAAAATCGCGATTCAACACCTCATCTATACTAATCCTACCTCTACCTCGTCCTCGATCTACACTATGAGCTCTGCTAGATCGACCTCGGCCACTCGATGACGCCTGGCTTCGGCCCCTTGAGGATCCACGTCGTTCAAGGGCCATAGCACGCCTCTCTTGAGCTATCCATGCCGGATCATCAAAATTCGGATCATTTATTGTAGACCGAGAAGCTCCGGCAGAAGAAGAGGCCTCTGCATCCCGTCGAAGCAGTTCTTCGAGCTGTGGTTGTCGAGCAATGACGGTCTTGTATATGCCTCCAAGCCTTTTAATTCGTCTTGCTCGGTGGTGCGCCGGAGGTCCGACCATATTCACGTCGGTACCTCGCACAACGGGCAGCGGCCTCGACAACCTTGGCTTCAACTTCCGAGATAGTCATCCCACCATTTCGATGGATGGCCTCCTCGTACTCGGCATGCTCCTCAGCTATTAATTTAGCCTTCTCCTTGGCGACCTCGAACGACTCCTCCAAATGCAAAAGACGAGCCTGGAGCTCGTCACAGCTCTCCTGGGCAGCTCTATGCTTAATAACAGACTCCGCCTGCACATGGCCCAGCTGTCCCTTTATATGGAGGAGTTCGACCTCTTTTAATTCCAGAGCCCGCGACAAGTCTTCAATTCGATTCAACCAAGGAGAAGCATCAAGCATTTCAGGCGACAACTGAATAAAAAGATAAGTGTCTTCACATAAACTTGTGATTTTATTAATATGCCCTTAGGCAGAAACCAATGTACATTTACATTCAAAAATAAAATAAAATGGGGATCAATCGACCCCTCTAGAAGCTTCGAACTGTCCACCTCGGCCTCCCGAGCTCGGAAAGCCTCGGCCTCTTCCGCCTAACCGCTTAGTTCGGCCGCCTCCTCGAGAGCCGCCGAGCCTCGTCGCCTTCAAACCCCCACCGCTGCCTCCCCGACCCTTTGCAAGATCGGTCATTAGGCGTCGGTCGGGGATCTCGGTCCACGGGCAAGCGAGCAGACTCCGCGGTCGTGAACCGAGGTTGAAGTCAGGGTCCGCAGCACGGGAAGCTCCTTCAGGCCGCGGACAAGGACATCAAAATAGGCCCGTCTCAGGACATCATCCTCTATCTCCTCATACCCATACTTGGATTTATCCAATTCAGGTAGTCCTCGGCGACTTCTTCGATTGCATCTGAGACGGCGCGCTTATTGAGGACCTCGGCCGCATCATCAACCATCCCGAGAAGCCCCAGGGCAGAATAGCCTCCGCAAATGCCCAAGCATCTCCCCTCGAGCTCGCCACCTCGACCTCCCGACGCCGAGCCTCCTCCAACTCGCCTTCATTAAGGCGACTTGGCCTCGCCGGGCTTCCGCCGCCCAGCCCTTGCCGCTCCATCGCCTCGGCCGCCTTCGCCGCCGTCGCCTCGGCACCGCCGTATCCGCCGCTTCGTTTGACGAGGTCCGGATCTTTGCCTCGGCCTCGCTTATCTCTTGGACGAGGAGAGTCTTCTCCTCCTCCATTCCTTGAGCATACCGGGCCACCCCGTCAAACTGGCTAACGGCCCCTTTCAAGAAGTCCGTTATGAAACCGGACATCCGGGCCATCCGCGGAACATCTTGCCAACTCGGTGACACGACCTCAACCCCTATCTGATTCTCATCGGTCGGAAGAATACATTATTTATATTACTTCACAAGGAAGAAGGATAAGTACGCTACCTCGGGAAAGCTAGGGGGAGCTCGCTGAGAGCCAACGACGACACATTCCGGGTCGGCAAAGAACATGACCTCGGGGATAGCACGCTTTAACCTCTTAAACGCCTGAGGCTACGGCTCGGGAGACTTGAAGCCTCGCTCGCTTTAGGCATATCCCCGACATCCTTCAACGTCGGGGAGGGGAGCTCGACATCCTTCAAAATCGAGGAGGGGAGCTCGGCACCGGCGCTCGACTCTTTCCTCTTCTTCTTCTTATCCCTGATCAGGTTCACTGCAAAAAATACAAGTCAGGCATACACACAGAAAATCGTGCAACAAAAGACAGAAGAGAAGGAGGGGCCTCACCCTTCACCGACTCCACCTCGGTGGTAGGATCATAAGGGCTAAGCCCCGCAGCTGCAAGCTCGGCCTCGGTAAAGGCCTCATCCACGAGACCTACTTTGTCCAGTGCCTCCTCCAGGCCACCGTCAATCTCATCAACCACCACATCGGCGATCTTCTCCGATCGCCATGTAAACTCGAGATCCATCGAATCGACAAAAGAAAAACTTCTTCGCGATTCGAGATCTTCGACTTTATCTTCGCTTTGAATTTACGACGGGTGATAAATAATACCACCCGAACCACCCTTCGATTGCAAAAACGGAGAACAAGCCCCAAAGTGAAAGGAAAATTATGCCGATAGCATAGACACTAGCCCACCAAATGCCGGAAAGAATTTGGCGTAAGTTGGCAGTGATATGCCAACATCTGTTGAAGTTCGACATATACGAGGATAGGAATACGAAGACCAGCCCGAGGTCGTCTTTGTACATAATGACAAACCCTTCCGGAGGGGCACAAGCCCTATGCTCCGGACGGGGGGCAACATAAATTATATCAGAAATATGGTATTGGGAGACAATCTCCTTTACATCGGAGGTTGTTAAGATGGAAGAAAAAGAAGACACTTTACCAAAATCCCGAAGGGGAGACATAAAACCGCCGCGAATCCGACGGCATGCATACAATCTGGCTCGAAGATTTAGAAGAAGAGGAAGCCATAACTTACTTTTGGTTTTTTCGAGGATGATGGTGATGATCTCCGGGACAACAATGGCGACGGTTATACGTTTTTTCAGAAGTTTGAAAGTCTGAAAATTTTGAAATAGCAAAAGTGATATGAGAAATGGCGTATCAAGGAAGATATTCCCCCATTATACACTTTATCGAGAATCCAACCGCTACCGCATTAAATGCGCATTAAATGCGTATCCTGTGTCCTGTACTCAACGACGGCAGAAAAATCCCGTGTTCGGCCTCGGCTTAACGCCTCGTCAGGTGACGCCAGACAGAAAACCTCGGCTTAACGCCTCGTCAGGAGAGGCCACCAGGAGACCTCGGCTTAACGCCTCGTCAGGTGAAGCCAGACAGCAGACCTAGGTTAAACGCCTTGTAGGTAAAGTCAGTCAGAGGACCTCGGCTTAACGCCTCGTCAGAAGAGGCCACCAGAAGACCTCGGCTTAACGCCTCGCCAGGTGAAGTCAGCCAGGAGACCTCGGCTTAACGCCTCGTCAGGTGAAGCCGAACAGACAACCTCGACTTAACGCCTCGGCAAGAGATAGTAACAGCGCGCACAACCTCGGCAGATGCCTCTGCAAACGTGGCATATGACTTCGGAAACGTTGACACATACCAAGTCAGATCGTTCGCACACCGCCTCGGCATAAACAACCCAAAAACCAATACGACCTCGCTTCTGCGTCTTTTTTTGGGGGGTTGTGATAGGATATGGCCCAACTACCAGGCCCAAGCATCAGGCCCAATACAGTAAAGGCGACGTCGGCTCGGCTGGACAAGTTCGGCCCAAGAAGACCCCTAAAGCCAGTGGGAACGCAGAAGGCTCGGCCATATCTAAATGAATCCTAGTTCGAGAAGGGATAGGATTAAGATCCTATCCTAGATCTCGAATCCTATTTAGAGAAGACCTCGGATTTAAGATCTAGGTCTAAATAATTGTGTATAAATAGAGGCTAGATTAGGCGAAATAGAGCATTCACACTTTTGTAATCGCTTACACATTCAATATACGAATACTCTCTCTCTCCCCGTGGATGTAGATCTTATTCATAGATCGAACCACGTAAATCCTTGGTGTTCTTGCGCATTTATTTCCCTTACGAAATTAAGGTCGATCAATATGCCTCCCCAACCCAAGAAGATGAGACGACTGTAATCAAATTATGTTGGGTTAAGCATCGAGAATAGTTTGAGTTTTCACTTTTTATTTTAGTTTAATTTTGAATTTATTTATTGAATATTTTCATGGTTCACAAACTTATTCTGAGTGTAAATGTGTTTCATATATATATATATATATATATAATATTAATAAATTCCTGTAAAGAAAATAAATGTAATGCATTTACTAAAATTCACAACTTTCTAACCAATAAATTTAATTAGATAATAATTAAACATATCAGTAATAAAACAAAAGGTTATAAAATAAATATCAAAATAATATTTTTTATTACTTTCAAGCTAGCTCATGATGATATTAACTACTCTATTCACGAACTAAGGAATCAAATTTGCTTAAACTCGAACTCGAATTATCCACTGAACAAATTCAGACAAACTTTTTTCAAATAATCTGTGAATAATTTTCTAAAACCGTAGCAGCGAATCCAGATCATTGTACTCAAATTTGGATGCTTGATAGTTGATATAATCCATCGTTTTACTAGGAAATATATACTTACACGGTGGTATCAATTAGTAAAATATCTTATAATAATTGGTTACTTACTTGGTGTAATACCTGCGATCTTTGCATAAATTATTGGTTTCGACTTGATTTTACCCTAAACTAATAATTTTTGCAATTCGAATATAGATGAGTTTTCCGGAAAAAAGAAAATAAAAAAGAATTTGACCACTTTGGCCATTTTCTGGTCAAATGTGAGAGGATTTTTCTCTTTTCTTTTTCTTTTTTCTAAGAATAAAAAAATAGGTTAATCAAATATTTTATTAATTAAATGTACCTTATTGCAAAACTAAGTCCTTTTACTTTGTTCGGACATTCTACACTTGTACTTATCGGCCGGATCACTTAGAATTTAGATCTCTCCCACTTCCCATTTCTTATAGTTTTTTCATTTTATTTCTTAACTATTTTCAATTTCAAATTCTTGTGTTTAATGTCATTTTGTAATGGTCAAGTAGGATTGACTTAGTGATATCAATTAACGGGTTTTACTCGAATCAAAATCAATAAATAAGTATCGATTCTGATTCTGGAATCGACTCATTAGATATTAGATCCGGACCAGACCAGACCATCAACCATGAGTCCGCAACAGTCCGGATCTGAGCGGATCTGGAACCAAAATCGGACAAGAACCAAAACTAGAACCGAAACCATTGCTTTAGAATTTAATGGCTATGAGTGATTCTGGATCGGTATGGGTAAAATCGACTCATTGACAAACCTACTTAAGCTTAGACTTGTCAATAAATGGGTTTTACTCAGACCAAAATCAATAAATAAATATCGGTTCTGATTCTAAAATCATAACCGGATCCGAACCGGATCGGACCATCAAACTATAGTCTAAACTGTCGAGTCTAATGCAGTGCCGAACAGGAACCATGACCGAAATCATCGCTTTAAAATTTAATGGATTATGAAATGCTCCAAATTGGTTCAGGTAAAACTCACCCATTGATATCATAAGGTTGACTATTCAGTTAGGGAATCTAATTATTGTTTAGAATTTAATTTCAAGCTATTAGTTAATAATTGATTATCATGGTTGTTTATTTCATAATTAGCATGCATAATTTTTGACAGCTTCAACTTTTATTAAAAAAATATTAACTAGGGTTCATTATATTATAATAGTACTTTATATTTTATAATTAATATTATGAAAATAATAAATTTAATTGTGGACACAAAAATATTGGAATATAGGATTTGATTTGAATCCTCGTCTGACATGCCAGTTTCATACTTTCTCAATATAATAATCTTTGTGACTTTTTAAGACTGTTGGAAATCAGAAATACTTTTGAGTTCTGATACATACAACAATTACCACTATTATCTACAGACATAATTATCACATACCGTATGTACTCTTACTTTAGAAATAAATGCACGTTCTAATATCCATTAAATTATTTCATAGCCTGAAATTTCTCATAAACACTCTTTGTCGGACTTTTTTTAAATGAGAATAGTCCTCAATTATAGCACTAATGCTAAAAAGCCCGACGTACGGTGGGTGCGTAAATCATACTAGTTGGGACCGTATTATTATTATGCAAACCTAAGTATGTACAGCGACCAATTACTAGTCTTGGAAATATCATATTTGATTATGGTAGGCTCCAATCAAATTAATCCACGCTAGGTTGTCTTGAAAAGTAATGGTAATACATGTCCTTCGAAATTGGGACAAATTGCATAAAAAAGTAGGCAAGAGAATGAAAATTATACACCCCTTATAACTCTTTGGCACGTACATTTTTGACCCATTACCATACAATAATTGCGATTCCATGTACTATTTCATAAAGTGATAAAGACATTTTAGGGCCAAAATGGTGATAGTAATAGGAGTGAACAATTTCTAGCAGTCATGAAATGAAATCTGACAACCAGATCATTACATCACGAGAACTAATAGCATGATTTCATTGTTTCCATATGCGATTTTATTAGCATCCTGCCGTGCATGGCAAAACTCAAAAACCACATGCTTACTGCTTTACTAGAATGTAAGATCATACCCAAAACATAATCCTTTATTAACCACTTACAGAAAACGAGGCAGTGCGAGTGAGGTTGAACCCCACGCCTTATCACATCCATGAATATGATGTCGAAACAGGTTTGCATCGCCATGGAAAGTGCTTCACCTTAATTAGGGAGCACGTTAAGAGACCAAAGGTGCTTCCACCAATCTCTATGCTCAACACAAGAAGTAGAGGCCATTCTTATCGTAGCTCTAGAAACGATTGCCATCTCAGACTTCCCTGGCCCTCAATCAATGAGCAACACTGAAATTAAAACCGACGAAGTATCAGCATCTGGCTCACTTGTGTGCAAATACAACTGAAAACTCCAACCTAATATATTTCAGACTGCTTCGAACCTGACAAAAAGGCGCATAAGGATTACTTGACCCTCACTTAGGACGCAAAGATCAGAACCAGTGGCGAAGCAGAAAAATGAGGATACTGCCTCCAGAATAGGCTAGTCATTTGGAAAAATCAAGAATTCTCTGATCTCGTCGACTATTACTTTGAGAACAGCCTTCTCACTATGGATTTCTGCTTCGTGCTCGATGCGTGCCTCAAACGCACTACACATATTGAGTCGGTCCCTCCAAAGGTCCGACGATGAGTCCTCTGCCGCCACCAGTGGAGGAAATGCGAAGAGGATTTACGCAAGAACTCTAAAGGAATTGAGGAATTTCAGTGCGGCGGAGGAGCCGTTCATGCAGGAGGATCAATGGCTTGTCCGAATTAAATTGAAGCTATGAGAAATGTGGTGGAAAAAATAAATTGCATTTTACAATGATCCTAGTCAGATTTCTCATCCAAATTTTTTGGATGGATCTTAATCAAACCATTTTACAAAATTAAGACCATCTAAAAAAATAAATTAAAATTGAGATCATAAATCAAACCATGATAAAAGCTCAAAAACCAAACTACAATAAAATTATGGTTATCAGCTATAACTAACCCCTTCTTAATATACATGTTTTATTGTTACACGATTATAGTTCACAATCAATAACCGCCAGTTATTGAACCGCAACAAAGCTAACCGTAACTTACAATGATGGTTACGATTACCGTCCGTTCAGCCTCTCTTGTTCTTGATTACCTTTTATAACAAATATTTTCGAGATTGTAATTTGAATAATGAATAATTAATTTTCTATTCAATGTTTGTTGTATTTATACAATTATGTATATTAATTAGTATATTTTTTGCTGAACCAATAACTGTGTTTCAACTTGATTAATAAATAACAATTAAGATCGAAAAACAATATAGAAAAATACAAATGCCAAATTTTTATGAATCACATCGTTCAGATTATCATGAACTTATATTTCAAACGATCAAACAAATCTGACTATGCAAACAGAAAAATAAGACAATCAAACAATTAACTTAAAGTCTCTAACCTATTTTAATTTGCAAATACAAAACAAAGCCTACAGAGGAAGATTTATCATGGCCAATCACTTATTAAGATAATAATTCTCAACCGGTCATAATGCCGGAAATTAGCAAGCACAAAACAGGCGTAAGCCTATTTCGTCACAAATGGTGCCCCTCAATTTATGAAAATATGTTCTCACAACTGTGTGCGTGTGCTTGTGTGAAGCAAAGAATCAGATAGAGAAAAAAACACTAGCTTGCAAGGGTAGTCAGAAACTGCAAAAATTTCCTCTAGCGCGAAAAGAAAGTATACTTACACTGTCACACACCATGGATTTCCAGAAAGCCTCAACAAATAAATTACAACACTACCACAGAGCCATTTTGTACACGGTGAGGGGAAAATAGAAGAATAGTGGAACGCAGCATGATACCATCTTATATGATTACAATTGCAAAGCAGGTCAGCTTAAAATTGCATATCCAGCTTCACCAGCCGTAAATATCTAGATCTGGAGATCGTCCAATGACAACTCATTTGCATTCAACAACTTTAGTTTCTGTAAAAGAGAAAGAATCACGAAATAAGCTCCACGCAATCATTGTGCTAGTTCACAACATTTAAGTAAAAGAACCCAATAATATGGACACATGAAAGCATCAGATCATCCTTCTATGGAGATAGTATCTTGTTCTGCATCTGTCGAAGTTGGTGGTAACAGATTGCTACATCCAATTCTAGCAGGAAAGAATGGGGCAGGGGCACTAACATGGGAGGAATGGAATCAGGGCCTTCAACTTTAGGTTACCAATTAAATGGGGCTCTTTTCCTTTATTACAGTTCAAATAAACAACTCAATATTTGCCTTCCGGGCAACCATTTAAGAAAATACACACACATCCATCCAAATTAGCATTTCTGCAATGACATTTCTAGTTCTGAGTACTCCCGGAACAATGACATTACAAAGCATAATAAACAGCATATGGATGTATGCTTTTCCCAGCAAAAGAGAACCAAGAATGAAGTTCCAACTATTGTGCAAGGGCCATACTAGTCATTCCATCAGTTCATTTATAATACTTGAGATCTTGATCCACCCTCATCTCTGATTATTATGTATGTATCCAGCCTAATATTGTATAATTCATCCAAAAGAGCCTTAGAGGGCTTAATCATGATCAATAGTGCAAAACAAGTTGACAAAATCATGTGTACTGCACTGCAGTATAGAGTCTGCAAAAATGAAGTTATTAACATACAAAAAAGTTAAAGAGAAAATCTAATTGAATCCGATAGCCCCTCAAACCAGTAACTATATTCAATTTATATAGTCAATCTGCACTCGGTCTCTTACAGACAGAGTTTCAATAAATTCTTGAGGCAATGAAGTCTTTTACCGTAATAAATTGTGGGGGATCATCGAGACTGGACGATCCTAGAACAATTTCTCTTTGCAACTTTGCTGATAATTTATGACACGCTCGTAACTGCAGAGAAACAAATTTCAGAAACAAGAGAGAGAGAGAGAGAGATGACACAACTTAAATATTACCTCAGAACGTGTTGCCCCACCTACAATAAACACAAAAATTCGCTGACCCATCTTCTTGAAATCACTAGATGCGTGCCTTAAAATTGAATCGCTACAAGAAACAAATAAACGAAGACAATATAATTTGAAGGTGAAATGATGCGCAAGCATCAGGTAGAGTACATGGAAAAGATATGTTAAGAGACGAAATGCACAAGGCATGTTGAACTTAATAAGATAACATTACACATTTTTCAAAGACCACAATAAAGCCAAATTTTTGTAACAACCACGAAGATAAATTGAGACTTGAGAGTCAAATAACAAAAGCAAGACTCTGTAGATACCTTGAATACCCATCATCAGAGTTTCGAGGACGAGCCCATGTTGCTGTTCTTCTTGATCTCTTTGAATGAGGATTGGGATGTTACCTGACCTTGCTGCTGCTGCTACTGCTGCTGCCGAGAGGATCCATGAATAGTTGGACTAGGTTCATTCATACATGGATAATCATTCCTAGGTAGTTCGCCTTTACTAAGTTTCTCCACAAGCTCCTGCAAGGCAACAGGAACCAGTTAGACAATACATTTATATTAGACTTCACATGGCACTCCGACCAGTATTACCACTAGTTTTCATCACGAGACACCTTATAATGCATAGAGAAACCCATCCTTAAAATGATAATTTCACTGAATAAATGGGTCACTACAATATGATCAACTTTCAGAATTTTAATTCAAGCCCCAAATCATGACAGGGTCAGATCTTTATTTCTTTACAAAATTTAATCATAATTATTATGAGAAAAGACATCCTCAACCATTCATGGCCCGTGGACTATAGTACATATACTGTTCAGAATATTAATGGATTCAGCATATTACTCTCAAACAAGTACATTTGAAGTCCAATCTCACGAGCAGGTTGCTATAAGACTAGATGGTATTTTTTAAGCTTGTCCAGTAGCAGTACAAACTGGCTGAGGCAAATCTTCAAGGAAGCAGAATGAGATGGTCCTTTCTACCAATAAACGGCTCAAAAGAGAGAGATTCCTACAATTGTTTATTAATTAGCTTCTTCACAGAAAAACAGCAACATTCATAACTCTATTTGAGCTTCAACTGCATTACTCATCCAATATCATCCAAGAGCCAGAGCTACCATACATCTGCCCTACTTCACAAAGTCATAATTTGTAGTGTTACCTTACCTCTATAATAGGGAAAAAACGTGATAATTGCCATGGCACTTCCTCACCAGGTCTGTCTTTTCGGGCAGCATGCTTCTTCTGCAAACAAGGAAAAATGAAAATTAACTGTATTATCTGAAGCATCAAGTGTGGTTACTACAGCACAAACACTTTTGTATTCACTACCTTGTGGACATCAAACTTGAGAGAAAATGGTACTATTGAGCTCTTTTTGGGATCTGATGATGACTCTAGCAATCTCATATTATAAACAGCAGTCGTATCATCTGGTGGTAGTCTAGCCAGCTGCATTTTGTGCAACATGATATTAGTTGTCATATTAAAGCTTTACCAAATTGCTTAATGGCTGCAAGCCTGCAACCACAAGAACCACCTCAAGGAAGGTACTTAGACTTAAAAACATATAGCCTGCTAGTTAAGTAAAATAATAAAAAATAAATAGTTTTTTAAATAATAATAATAACAATAATAAAAATAATAATATAATAATATAATAATAATTTAAAAAAAGAAGAAGTGGCCAACAAAATTTTGAAAGATTAAAGCAAAATATTGCATGAATTTTGCACTGTCAAGTCCAGAGAATTTGTATAGTATCTTGGGCTTATGGGAGGATTTGAAGCAGCACTACTTCAGCCTTCATATTGTTTTTCAACAGTCGATACAAGGTGGACTAAAAGTAGGTCTTTAAAATAATGGCATGATTTTTCAAGACTAACTCTTGATCTTTGAGATTTTGATAGTGAGAAAGATGGTAGAAATCATCTTTGAGGCAGTAGTTGATTCTACAGTTGTATCATGATACCAGGCTACTTATCAGAAAATTATGGAAGGTATTACATTTATAAAGGTTACGATGGAATAGCAGTAGTGGAAATTTCCAGTGCTATATGCATTTTTTAGCCATCCACATATGAAAACGAACTTTTTAGCACTTTTTGGCTTAAGGTCTAAAAGATTTTTCATAAAGAAACACCAACACACAAACACCAACACATCATCTTTTGGTCCAGAAGGCGAACTATGCTGTCCGGGCACATCCCTGGTACTCTAGAGTCATCTTCACACCGGACTTCTTTCATGTAGAAAACATGCAATATTTCTCATGCAAAAATCAACACAAACGTGATCCTTATTGTGTAAACATGACCCCAGAAATGTGTAATTCATATCATGTGAACATTAACTCAATAGAACATGTTATCCCTACAGTGCAAGAGTGTTTGGTGAATAAAATTTAGAAAAGAAAAGGATATTACAATACGATCGCAACTTTACTGAGGGGTTTTGTGAAAGGTAGTGCATCATGCTACATAATAATTTAGTTGGGGTTAAGTTGGGAGTTGCATGGGGGGAGAGGAGGGAGGGTGGGGTGCAAGTTTTCATGAAAGGGTGTAGTTTGGAGGTGTTTACAAGTGCAGTGGGTGTGGGCATGCTCATACAAGGGGTGGGTCGGGGTGGTGGTCGGAAAGTTTACAAAAGAGGGGTGCTTATTGGACAGTAGGAGGTATGGGGGAGCTTTTACATAACTGTTGACATGATTTATGCAGTTCTGTATAGGGGGTTGATCAACATGACAACAACAAGGCTATATGGCAAGGGCAAGAAAAAGCATATTCTAAAAGAAGTAGTAAAAATAATCCTTTCACCATTTATAATGGCTATTTAAAAAATTTAGCACAGTTGACATCATTCTGCAGTATTAACAGCCACTGGACTGTGGTACAGTCTGCTGCAGTTAAGATTAACAAGACTTAAGAGTTTACATTTGCAAGGTTATGAGGCACAAGTCACAGCCCCTGGACTGTTAACATTAAAATTAAAATTTAGCACTAACCTCCATTAGTTTTGAGATTTTATCATCAGCAAACTTATCAGGATATACGGCAGCATAAATCATCAATAACCGCAATTTATTTTCACGCGATACATCCTGCCAACAATTGAGTCATTGACCATTATAAATTACATCCGTCGACAACAGATAAGCTTCTTTACATTTTCAGCACAAAGTAAAAACAAAACTTGCCTCTTTTGCTCTAAGAAAATTAATAATATCTTTCGTTTCTGCATCTCCAAAAACAAGATCCTGCTCTAGTTGACCAACTTCTTTAAGCCCAGATTCCCTGATAATTTTGTTAATTTTTCCTGCAATCTGAAGAAACATATAAGAAACTAGTCAACCCAGAAACCAAAATGGAAATAGTTAAACTATTTTTGGAGTCAAGATACAGATTTGCTGCTTACGTTTATTCAACAATAATCTTTAACAATCAAGCTTATCCAGCGCAAGCATTACAAATTACAATATTTCAATCAACGAATCAATGTTTTTGAAGCTTATCAAAGAAGTCTCGCTATAAAAAAAGGAACTATTCCATCTATGTATCAACTGATGGACTCACAAGCATTATATGAATATTTTAACCCAAGCTTTCTGTAACTTGTTCACTTCTCCAAGACCCTGATTATAATAATCTCTTTCCTAAGCTTCAAAATGCAATCAAAACGAGCAAATATATGCCATTTAGCTTTAACCAGTAAGCATTAGCAACACTTTCCAAAGTCATATTTACATGTAGATTTGAGTGACAAGAAAGAACATGATGAAATATATAGCATAGCTATATTTAAAGATAATATCTTAGCAGATGGTTAGAAAACACCTCTCATGTGACAACATGTTGAAGTAAAATCATCAAAAAGTTCCAGCCAGGAATACACAGAGACTCACATCAACATGGAGGGAGAGCTTTTCAATTTGTTCGCTATATTGAGGCAAAGCTTGAACCATCTTTTGCAAGTCCCGAGTAGACAATTCACCACCAGATCTGCATATTTAACTTACATAATAGATACACATAATACAAGGACTGGCAGGACATATATATTTTATATCATCACTACAATACAGAAGCAGGAAAAAGTGGGACGAGAACTTTGCAATTATTAAGGTTTTTACTAAAACATCTAGATATAGCCATATAACTGAACTATGTACTCCATGAAACTAAGACGCCATAGGTGACATTTTGTTGAGACTTCCCCATTTGAAATTGATAATCATAATCATAATCATAATTCACTTTTGATTGGATGGTTGAAAGTCTCAAATTTTTTCCTGCTACACTTGATACAACTTTAACTGGTAACATGACAAATTTTTAAAACACAAAAAAAAAAAACACAACTTTAAATAGAAAAACAGAGATATGCAAAACATTCAGCTCTTTACATAACCAAATGCTCCAAGACAATTTTAATCCACATTCAAAATGGGCAGGATAGAGGGCGGGACGGTCTTACAAGGTGATTGAGGCTAATAGTTCCAATTGAAATAAAACTACATGATTGAAAATATCCGTCATGTACAAATAACATGATTAAGGTTAAATCCTAGCTAATCAACTGATCAATAACAATAACGACATTAACATTATTAACAATTAAAAACAACAACAACAACAATAGTAATAACTGTAGCCCCTTGGATATTATGCATAAAAATGGCTACCCAGACCAAAGTATAGCTATATCTTTGTAGAGTAAAAAAAAATAAATAGTCGGCAGAAACATGGATATAGGTTAAACGTCCCTTGTAAACTAGTAAGATATCTAATATATTTAATGATAAGTTGAGAGATTAAATATCTAACTCCCCAGCAAGCAAATTGACAGATATAAGAGTATTTCAAAGTAAAAGTTGACATAGATTCTAAGGACCAAATTTTTCAGGAAGCAACCAAAATATATATATATGCATAACTAACCAACCTTGAACCATGAATTTGTGCAGCCTTATTTTTAGATACGAAGTTTGTCATTTTCTCATGCAGCCGCTCACTTGCCTGATAATTGAGTAAAGTAAATACAGAAATTGAGTGAAATCTCTGCAAGACTGTTCACTAAAAATATACAAGGGTCCTCCAAACATACATCAGCTATATGTGCATGTCGGAGCTCTAACCAGATAGGGTCATGATCCTCCAAAAGAACCTCCTTCTTCTCCGGGCGACCACCTGTCTTGCTTGGAACCTGATCAATAGGATTAATTAACATGGCTGAGGAACTTCGAAATTTTCATACAACAGACTGTTAGGATCTCAGAGACACTACCTCATGGATGTATTTATTTCCTTCCATATTTAGTAAATCATGGCACATGGCATCATATGTCCATTCATGTATAATCGGAGCAATCTGAACATGAAATGTAAGTATGTCATACAAGAAAAGGTAAACTGGAACCCTCGAGTATATGAGAATGAGATAATGAGATATCGGGCAGCAAATAGAAAGCTACAAACCTGGTCCACTGATCTATCTAAGATAAGCAGCTCGCATGTCTCTAACTGGGGAAAGTTAGGAAGGTTGGCTTTATATTTCATCAGATTGTTCCAAACAGCAGCAGCAAGCTTTGTAGTAATTAGATCACGAAAAGTAGTCATTGTAGTAGGGTCAAGGGATTTAGCGGCACGGTAACGCACATATGGGAACTCCTGTTACATCAGAATATGATAGAGGTCTTCACTCTGAAATTGCTGATGCTATAGGCCAACATTTAGGGCTTCAGATAACGTACCCTTAGAGAAGCAAATACTGTAGCTATTCGTGTCCCCATCACATTCAAACATGCATCACCTCTACGAGAGCTTTCTTCATCCCCGAAGAGATCCTCAAGGGCTCTCTCATTATCAGTGATGAAACCCTGAAGCAATAGCCAATTGATAAAAGATTCACTGCATTTATTGTTGAAATACATAGATCTGAATGGTCATCCTCTAATATAGCATGACTTATTTTACATCTTTGCTTGTCATTGTCAAACCATTCAACTTATTCTGAATCAACTATTTTTCTTGCGAATAATAAAAGGATCATGAGAATGCTAGATACAAGAACTTCCACAAAAAAAGTCTTAAGGATTATATACCTGGCTATCTATGGCGAAATATTCCAAGTTCATCTGTACATTTCAGATTCAAAATAAGAATATGTACTAGATCTAACATTAGTATAATGTGTATGGGCATTGAGAGAGAAAAGAGAAGGACAAAAACACGTAACCTCTCTTAAGGCACCAATGCGAGATAAAACACTTCCATCCTTCTTTATTTGGGCAACCAATTCACGGGAAACAGGTGAACTGAAGAAGACAAATGCCCTAGTTTCCGGGGAGGGGGTACATAAAACAAAGAGATCATGAGCCCAATTATTTTTTCTGCAGGCGATAGCCGCAGATAACTCTGGAAATGTAAGTTGGAAGGATTCGATAAAATTGTAGAGGAACACCTAAAAAAAGAAAGGACATAACATTGACATACTTTCTGTACAATGGCGATTTTCCAGACATATCAGAAAGGAAGATAACAATGCTGCACCATTAAGAAAATGAAGGATAAGAGCAAGAATGAGAGGCATATAAAGAACAAGAAACATTAACTAAAAGTTATCTACAAGAACTTTATAAACAAAAACATAAAAGAGAAACTTAGAAGGAACGGCTGAGTTGAAGGGCTCCATGCACTATGCTAGCAGCCACAGCATTAATTGGGTAATTAGCACAAAAAAGTCTGAAATTTCAAAGAGCAAGTAATTAACAACCCTTCCTTGAACTGCTGGCAGTGGCATATAAAGCTCTCACAGCATTTGACCATGAAATACAAATAAATAAAACCGTTTGAGTATTTTTCTTAGCAGTGTAGCTAAAGTACATTAGCCATCCAAATTCAACGAGGAACAAGAGTGCAATTTGTGAAGGGCCATGCAAGGGATCAAATATTTACCCTATATCATATATCTCTCCTCAAAAAAATTCCGGATGTAGATATGATCTTCCAACTTGGGCTACCTCCAAATAACCCACGTAAAATTCTTTACACGTGTGTAAACAACAATGCAGCACTGATAGCTATTGCTTTGGGCAAGTGGATAGTGTTAAAGGTAGAGCAAAACCTACTATGCTAATAAAGACTGATTAGTGAGTGCAAAATGCAACCTCTAAGCTCTTTGGACATAGGTCATATTACAAGAAAAATACAAAAGAATGTGACATCTTGGAAGCTTTAAGCCGGGAATGGAAGGTCTAAAGCTTGTTTAGGATACACAAGCTTTTTGCATTTTTACCATGTCAAGGGGCCCTAATAGGGTCAGCACTTGCCCCAATTGGCATATAAGAGAAGGAGTTTTCTAATCCTGCTATAACTAAAAGAAATTAAATTCCCAGTCTTTTTCATGCCTAGCTAACTAAGAACTGAATACTCTTATCTGGTCTGATCATGGATTTTCACCCTAATAAGATTATTATTATATTGACCATCATATATCGGGCATCACATAATCCTTAAAATTGAGAACAAGAAGTGAGAAAGGCAAAAAACAAGTGAAATAACACAGGTGAAATATTTTCTTCAGTTTTTTATTGGAGTAGAAGATTCCCCTAAAGCTTCATGAGTTGAGGTAGTTCATAGGGTGTTCAAGCTAACATATTGGTGTTCGATTCATTATATATCTATTCTTCTCTGAGTTTACATTGTAAGAACCAATCATCAATATAGCAATAATCAAATCAATCTTTGATATATTCATAATAAAGGTAAGTAAAGATCCCAGAAAAATTTAATCAACTGAGAATTCCTAATGTATTTCTAAATAGATAGCAAATACATTCTCAAGAAGGAAAAACTACACATAAATGAAACTTTGACTATATAAAGTTGAAAATGACAAGTAAGATCCTTATAATAAAATAATTATTTTATGATATCAGAAGACCTTATCCTATAACAGACCTCTTAATCCAAAGAGGACAAATTATTCAAGAAATAATACCCTCTTTTTCAGCATCAGCAAATTTGGATCCCCAGAGTGGTCCTTATAAGTTATAATATATTCTTGTTGCAGTAAGGAATGGCAATCATCATTAGGAGCACACACAGGTGTATTAGAATGTATAGCCTATACCCATATAATCACAGAAGACATACAGCCAACAAAACACTCTTGATTTTCACCTTATATGTCCTTGGACATCAAGACCCCAGCTGATTCACCAAAACTGCCACATATGATTCATTATGGTCCATATATTACAGCAAAATCTGGTTTATAATTTTGTGAATGTCAAATAAGGCTCAAATAAAATATGTAAGATATGGATTATGGAATGAAGCACAACTTCATAGATGACCGGCTACATTTACTACTTCAACCCGTCACGTATAATATATCTGTCACATACCTTAGAAGAGAGTTTCCTTTACCACTTCTTACCCCTACTATTCTTGATTTTACCGGTTTCCTACTACCATAAACACTACCATAGGTCCATAGCACCTTCTATTTACATAATACTCCTAACATCATCGCATTTTCTGTGGATGGTGAAAAAGAATATCAAATAGAACTCTGTAGAAGTCTCTCAATTTGAGAGAAAAATCACTATCTTTATGGACATATTGTGAATTGTGATTAAATGATAGGAGGTTGCATGTCTTATGCACACACAGAGAGTGCCTACCTAGATATTGGTGTTCTTTACAACTTTAGCTAGAGTAAAATGCATGGTGCACCTACAGACGGGGATTTAGGACAACAATTTTTCTTAGTTGCTTTTCATCATTTTCCCCCCAGAATGATGCATGATATCTGTCATAACACCAGATTAAGTTCAGTAACATAACCCTTCCTGCTTTCATATGCGACACTTATCACATGGGCGTCTTTGGATGTGATCGTATGCTAAAAAATAATCTTATCTAGAATGCACATCTATCTTTCAAATATGGGCAACTATATCAGACTAGTGGAATTAGAAGGCTGTCAAAGTGCTGCGACTTCGATATCTTCAAAATCGCTAAACCTAGAATTCACTACTATCATCACAAAAACAAGATAGTATGATTCTGCTCCCTCACAACCATAACTTACTTATTTGCTTCGCTAATTGAAGGCAGGAAAAAATGGAAGAAATGGGTAGATTCCTCTGAAATATTTGGAAAGATGATCATGTCTCTCATGCAAGACAAGAACCACATAACCACAGTGGCATCAAACGGCTTGCTTCTAGATCACCAGTTTTATAGTTTCTGCTAACAAAATCATGCACTACAAAGCTACCAAAATGCCATAAAATTATATGTTAATTCACCTTCACTCATTAGAAGCAATAATAGTTAGAAGAAAAAAATGAAAAAGAAGGATTGATCTATGATGAAAAACTTTTGTGGCAGTCAACAGACTAGCTTCATTAGGGTCTGATAACTTTCATGTAAGGATGCTCTGAGCTCATTGGCTTACTTGTTCAAATTATTTTGCAAGCCCTATAGGCCATAGTCTTACTATCAGGATGATGCAAAAACCAAAGTCAGATGATGAACGGTGAACTCCGTACTTTTCTTTGGTTGGTTGGACGAAATATATGGCATCCATGGATGGCAAAGGTTGTCTTCGTTTGTGTATATCTTCCACCACTGCAGCAGGTTAGAGAACATTGTTACTCCTCTATCTCAAGAAATGATTGCATTTATCTGTATCATAGTGAATCTTTCCAACACTCAACTCTTAAAAGATAATTTAGATTACTTTTGTTCCATAAAACTATAAAGCAGTGAACTGCAGCAATTGGGAATCAAATGCCTGTTTCTTCTTTCCAGAAAAATAAAGTTATAGATTATACTAGACACGGAGTCCAGACAAACTAATTCATAATGCTTCCACCAACTTATAATAAATAAAAACTGCACGGACCAAAAAGATCACTACACATCCTGATCTTTTCTACCAGTCTAAGCATAAAGATAACATGCCAGACTACGTTTTCATAGCAAGGCATATGGAGATGTTCGTATGAACAGATATGAATAGATATTCAATCACAAATTGGGGAAACTACATAAGTTGTGAGAATGGCACAGACATGTAAATTCTAAAGGCCAAATGGCCAAGTAGCCCACTAAATTGCAGGCACAGTAGCAACTAGCACGGAGAGCATTTAGTACCTGAAATATTTGGTTAGCCATTTAAAAGAAAGAATATGGATTTGAAGTTATTGCTTTCATAAGAAAGTAAGTTTCAACAAGTTCCGTTCTGTAAATTTCATAATCATATTTTCACTATCTTTCTGATGAGAATTGACAAAATAATTGTCATTGTTCTTAATGTTGTCATTGTTTTTGTTGTTATTAGATAATTAGATTATCAAATATCAACTAACGGTCTCTCATACAACCTGAGCACTGAGTTCTATATAGGGTTTACATGCATATTAATGAAACATTGTGCAAGTAACAAGCACTCACATAAATATATTCTTTGTGAAAAATATCCTCATGGCCATATATAAAGATAATATCATGGATGTAGGAGAACAACAAAAAGCAAACAATAGTGTCAAGGATAAAAAGAAGAAAGATACAATTTCTCTCTGAGACTGGCCTTCTATTTCTTACATGAAACTCCTTCCTCTGTGATATCTGCCATCTTGCACGCGTAAGACATTATTTTAACTGTTAACTTGTCCATAATGAGTACCTACATGTCAAGGTATCAGAACAGGAAGGTGACACAACTTCTAGAAAGTTAGGGTTTAAGGGGCATCACATGATAGATCAAAGGGAAATTTAAACCCAATAATATGTTTTCTCATTTACAACAATAGTTGATTATAATCTGTGCTGGATCATGGATGGTTATGTGCTCTCCTGGTAATATAAATATTTGGTATATTACCATTTTCTACAATAGAGTTAGAGATAGTGACACAATAAAATCTTATCAACTTCCTGAATTTAAGAGAAATAATATGTATTCTTTCTACCTTCCAACTCGACTTTGAGTCCCCTGTTTTGGCTGATCGGAGCATTTCATACAATAATCCTGTGTATGCCATAGAAGAAATTAGTAATTTCAGAGAATTTACAGAGGACAAACAATATATAAATGTAGCTTGCCATTCCAACAAATTACAATGATAACCACCACTAGAAAGATTTGCATAGAACAAGCTAAGACCTACACCATGACATCAGCAAGCATAACACCGGTCACAAGAAACTGAAAAAAGAGATTAGAAAATTTTGATTGCTGGACCAGGAAATATGAACTACAAAATCATCTAATGTTGTACAAGTAGAATAAGAACTGACACAGACTGAAGCTCAATGATAGTCTTTAATGTATGAAACAACAGAACTTAAATCTATAGTAGGATTCAGTTCCTACCTTATCAGTGGTTTTTTTATCAGGATTTGTTTAGCAATCAACAGTTTCTACAAGTGGATGGTAGAAAGAAATTTATACAGACTAAAGCTTCAGAAGTTTTTTAACTTCTGGCGGTTAATGATATTCTTTAGTTAATGCATCAACAGACGTAAAATAAATAAATAAATAAAAAAATTGGCGATTGAATTGGCTATCTTAATAATGGTGTTTTATCAGGAATTTGTAGCATCAACAGCTCCTACAAGTAACCAGTAGAAAAAAATTGATACAGATCGAAGCTCAGAAGCTATTCAAGTTCTGGTGCTCAATTCTGTAATCTATAGATTCTATACACCAACAGACACTAAACACTATATGGCAGTTCAGTTGGCTATCTTACTGGTGGTGTTTTAACAGAACTTGTATAGCAATCCACCAACTTCTACAAGTGACCAGTAAAAAAAAACTGATGTAGACTGAACCTTCAGAAGTTTTTCAAGTTCTGGTGCTCAATAATATTCTTCAAACTATGCATTAACACATTAAGAAATATAAGCGAATTAATTGTGCTATCTTATCAGTTTATTCAGGATTTGTAATTTGTTTGGGACTCAACAGTTTCTACACGTGATAAAGGAGTGCAATCTGTAACTAAAGCACAGAAACAATTAGACAATCAAGTTAGCACAAATATGTTTGAAATAAGTAGTCAAAGCTTTTAGCGTATGCAATATATTGGTGTCTTTCATGAGCACTGGAAAATCAAGTGAAGGCAAAGTCCTAAAATGCACTGTTGTTTTCTTTCCTAAGAAGGATGGTCATTTTCTTGCTTTTCAAAATAAAAATTGGGATCGGCAACATATTCTGAAAGGAGTAAAAGCATATTCCAGAGAGTGGACATACAAAAAACCTCCTCTCCTGACAAAACTTTTTATGAGAAACGTACTTTTCTAATATGCTACGTTATGCTACAAAAAAGCTCATTCTCTACCATCTCAATCAATATCCATGCCTTTCATAACCAATTTACACTATTTCTGATCCTAGAAGAGTCTATTTAACAATAAATGAAAAACGATGTACTAAAATTTATCCTCTCTGCATCAGAAATCAATGATCTTGAATAACCAGAGACACTGACATCTCACTTAATTGTCTAATGGAAAGACACAACTATGTTCAAGAAGTTGTGAACTAATGTTGGACCTGCATTACTTATCAAGTTGTGTTCATGGTCAAGAGTGCTGACAATGCAAGACAGATGTCGCCAATGATGCAGCATATAATTATAATGTTATGGTGGCAAACTCAAATTTGAACAAGATAATTCACAATAAGACCCATGCTAACACTGTTCATGAGAAGTATCAGAGAGGCATTACTAGTAGTAACTGAAAACGACCAATTTTTTCTTACTGCAACTGAAAGGAGCTTTGGTGCCCTTAACACTCTGCCTCAAGTGAAAATCAAAACAGAATTATAAGTAATGTATAATCTTAAAAGATATCCATCAATCATTTGCACTGGAAACTTGAATGCGGTTTTCTCAGTCGATCTAAATCAATCTAAAGCATCCAATCCAAACAATAATTTTCGCCTCGCAAATTGCTGTTCAACGATATTCAAAATCAAAGTAAAAAACGACATTGAGATCAAGCAATACATAAAAACAGATACCACCTGATACAATCACGGAAAGAAAACTAAAATAAATCCCGCGAGCTTTACACATAACACGCATTAATCTCAAAAGAAGAACCACAGCGTCTCACTCAACTCAATCACATGCACAAACCAACTAATTCCAACACACACTCTGAAAATACATATAGGTCGCAGAAAAGAGGCCCAGCGATGCAAAATTGACTTACTATCTCGGCTAATTTGGCGAAAATTCTTGTACTCGCTCCCCTGCGACGACGTATCAGAATCAGACATCGACATGGCGATAAGATTGTTATTTCTAACAGCGAGAGTTTATCTTTTTCCTTCTCTGAGGATCAATCAATGCACAAAATAACGTTGTTGATCCTGATTTCTGGTTGTGGATTGTAGAGAGAGAACGAGATGTTTTCACTTTTCAGGAAGAAAAAGCAAGACAGAAATGGCATTTATATTCGGGTTTTGCGTGGGTTTGACTGTTCGACCCCGATTGTTGAATTTCCTTAGAACCAAAAGCAAGTCCAATTCAGGGTCGGGCTGGTACCCAATCTTTCTCTTTTCGTGGGTCTTTCCTTCAGCTGATTTTTATTTATTTCTTCATTTTATCTCTGCTTCTTTCAACCTTAAGCCAAATTCGTTTCAATATTATGGAAGAAATACCTTTTATTTGTGAACGAGTACATATAGATGAAGAAATGCGTCACACTAATTATGTATTCTACGTGAAATTTTCATGAATCTTGATTCTTATTTTTCTAAAATTATAATTCTAAATTATTTTTTATGAAATTTCACCAAATGAAAATCTATAGAAAATAATACTAGTTATACTTTCTCGATAAAAAATCCACTTTAATTAGTGGAGTAGTTAAGATTAAATATGATTCCAATTGTACTATCAAATTTAATTTGGTCAAATAGAAGTTTATTTAATTTCATTTGACTGAATAAGTAATTTTTATGTAGGAAAATACTTGGCAAAAAAATTGTAATTTTCAGTTCTATATATGAAAGAAACTTGGCAAAAAGAAACAAAACTCAATACAAAATAACATTTCAGTGTACAATTCCTTAAATGTGTTATGCATAGGGATGTCAATAGAACTTTCTTGATGCCAACCAATAAATTAGATTGGTTACGGTTGCAGAACCTACCAAGAATCTTGGGACTGGACAGGATTTAACCATTAAATTATGGATCCGGATCGGGTATATCCAACGCTAACCTAGGTACTCCACTAAATTTGCTTATACCACTACAAGCCTACAATCCTCATACAAGCCTACAAGCCCACCTGGAACGGCCTAGTAAAATGAGATGATTATATATTTTTGTAGGTGATTTGCAAATTAAATTTGTTTTTTATGTTTGGCAAAAACTTGTGTCTTGTGTGCAGCTGCTGCTGCACAAGTTTTTGCGTTAGATTAATTTATAGATTTTATTTTATTGTTTTTAATATGTTATTTTATTATTTTGTATTTTGTTTATTAATTTATAATTAGGGTTTATTGATTCAGAATTAGAGTTTATTAATTCAAAATTAGAGTTTATTAATTCACAATTATGGTTTATTATTTCCAATTAGGGTTTATTAATTCAAAATTAGGGTTTATTATTCAAAATTAGGGTTTATTAATTCTAAATAGGGTTTATTAATTCATAATTAGAGTTTATTAATTCATAAGGGTTTATTAATTCACAATTATGGTTTATTATTTCCAATTAGGGTTTATTAATTCAAAATTAGGGTTTATTATTCAAAATTAGGGTTTATTAATTCTAAATAGGGTTTATTAATTTAAAATTAGGGTTTATTAATTCAAAATTATGGTTTATTGATTCAAAATTAGGGTTTATTAATTCAAAATTAGTGTTTATTAATTCACAATTAAGATATATTAATTCAAAATTATTATTTATTAATTTACAACTAAAATTTATTATACTAATTAATTTTAATTAGAATTGATTTAATTAATTAAATTTAATTAGAATTAATTAATTCATTAAGATTAACTAATTAAGATTAATTATTAATTAAGTAGAGATGGTCTCACTGTGCGCGGGCGCGCACAGGAGACCACCTCTTTATGTTTTTATACCCCCACGAAAATTCTCAACTTTGGCAAAAATTGATCTTTGGCTCATACAACATTTTTCTTGAATAATGAATTTGTGGAAATATTGACTGAACAAGATTATTAGGTTTTGTGAAAAATTTATCGGTTTTAATTTACACGTTTTTGGTAAATGATGGTTTTAGTAAATTAATTAATATTTCGTAATTATACTCAAATGTAAAATGCTCTTACAGAAAAAATGGATATGTAATGCTCAATTTAAAAAAAATAAAAATAAAAACTGATCGGGTCGGACCGGAACCGGACAAAACGGGCCGGGTCTTGACCGGTCCGGGTCCAAGCGGTTCTGGAACCGGAGCCGGAACCGGAACCGTTGTTTTAAAATTTAATGGGCTTTGAACGGTTTCGGATCGATCCGGGTAAAGACCGCCCGTTAACATCCCTAGTTAGGCATACAAAAACTTGCTGTAAATTTGTAACCATCACCAGACAAAAAATATGCTTGTGTTCCAATTTGACGTGATTGCAAAATTCCACTTGTTAAAATAATTAGAGAATAGAAATAGTTGTAACTAATAAATACAGATAGTATCATAAAACAAGATTTTATTATTATTAAATATATAATATTATCATAAAAAATTATTGTGTATATAAAAAACATCTCTTTTTACATAGCAATATGTATCATATTAATTCCATATCTTATGTGGAATTTTCATTAAAATGGTATTTTTATTCTCCTAACCAAAAATTCACATTTAATTGGTGGAATGGTTGAGATTGATATCATTCAGACGGGACTGTCAATTTAATCTGACCAAATAGAAAATTTATTTAATTTAATATGATCAAATAAATAGTTTTCATCATAAAAGTAGATATTTTATATAATTTTTTTAAATAAAATTTGAACTTCGCATTGAATTTTCATGAGATTTCACCAATTAAAATTCTAGATAAAATGATAAAATTATGGGTTGATGATCTAAATATTACAATTCTTTTTTTTTCTTTTTTCTTTTTTAGGACTAACTTTCCTGTGCTCTTAAATCCTTTGTTGAAGCTAAAATAAGATGAAGGTTTCATTTATATCGACAACTCATTCAGATTTTACCAAATAGATTGTCAAGTATAAGTTTTACCAAATTCAGTCAACAAATTATAACCAAATTAAGTTTGAGATGTGCAATAAAAGATTACGAGGAATTGTTGCTCCTTCCTTCCTTGTCTACTGGAGTTGAATATATCCAATTACTTGGTAAATATATGAATATATTTAATTTGATATACATTAATTTGTTTGATTTTATAAAATCAAATAAAAACTTAATCCAAAATTATATTTGTGGAAATGGATTAACAGTATTTAAATATTAATTTGTTGGGATGTGGAGTTTAATTGAGTCAGTCTTGGCAACAACATATATATACGGCTTTGAACAAACATGGCAGGCGACGCAACTTACTTTGAATTCTGCTACCAGATCCAGAAGCAAGATCGTACAGAAATATCCTTTGAAATCAAATTAATAGTTGTTTGAATTCTCCATATCTTCGATGGATAGCTAAATTCTTACAACTATGAACACAGAAGGTGTTGGGATCTGAAGAACTCAATTAGAATTAAGATAAATGTTTTGGGTGTTGAACGTGGATCACACCACAGTAAAACTGTGGGCTAATAATCAATTTCTTTCAATATTATTTTCCACGTCAACTATGGCCGCCATTTAATTATATTCTATTCATATTTTTGGGTGTTGGTGTGTATGCGTGCGTGCACGCGTAATAGGGTGTTTAGTTTGGATTATACCTAGGTTTACATATATAAAATTGATATAAGTTAATCCACTGTTATTTTAATAGACGATAAACAATTATAAGCATGTTTATTCATGTAAAATTCAGAATATTCAATCATATATAATATTAATCTAATTAATTACCCAAAGTAAACTATAAGACAAATTTATCTTTATCGGTCTAAATTCTAGACATGCGACACCTTAATAAAACACTGTACCAATAAATTAATGGCAGATATTGCATTGGTAGAAATAGCAAAATATTCGGTAATAAATCTTAAAGATTTATTGGAATTATAGACCAAACATCCTAATCCTAATCTTGTAATTTTGATTGCTTGCACTAATCAGGTTACCCCAGTGATAAACTATTCCAGCGTTGACAAACCTTGCTTAGACTACATTATAATTCCGTTTGAAAACAAAGGTAAAATACATGGAAACCAATTCACACGTCGGATTGATTTTCAATGGTTTTGACATTATTTTTCTCCCATGTTGCTTTCTGCCTCATTTATAAGCCCATCTTCTAACAGTTTTTGCTTCAATCACCATATTGAGCTTTGAAGGCAAAGAAAAGCATAACTTGGAAAACAAGGTAAAAAATGAAGCTAGTTTGGTCGCCGGAAACAGCATCTAAGGCATATATCGATACCGTAAAATCAGTTAATACGACGCAGTGTGAGGAATCAAGTGGGGCGGAACTCATTTCCGCCATGGCGGCCGGATGGAACGCGAAACTAGTCGTGGAGACGTGGTCGCGTGGAGGCGTTATTGCGACGAGCATCGGCCTCGCCGTCGCGACTCATCACAGCGGGGGCAGGCATATATGTGTCGTCTCCGACGAAGAGTCGAGGGCGGAGTACGTAGACGCCATGGCCCAATCGGGATATGTAGCCGACGAGGTTATAGTTGAGGAAGGCACGGACGGACTGGAAGGAATAGATTTTCTAGTTGTTGATTGTAGGAGGGATGAATTTAGAAGGATGGTAGGGGTTGCAAAATTGGGAGAAAAGGGGGCTGTTTTGATATACAAGAACGCCGCCTCCAACTTCAGCTGGCGGGCCATGCTCCGGGGGAAGTCGAGGATCGTCCGATCGGTGTTTTTGCCGATCGGGAAGGGCGTCGGCATCGCTCATGTGGGTGGAACCTCGGCCGGAACAAAGGGTCGAAGTAGGTGGATCAAGGTTATCGATCGGCAATCAGGCGAGGAAGTTGTCTTTCGAAAATGATCATTTGTTTGTAGAAAAAATGCTATTAATGGGCTTGAATGTATGATTATTTGCTTCTTTTCGCACGTTATTTTGGTAGATTAGTGGAAACTTGGTATAATGTTTATATATATATATATATATAGGAGATGGATCGGGTAAGAAATGATAATTTGGTAGAAAATGATAATGAATCCGGGCCTTTGATTCGCTGGATCAATGGTTGAGATTTAATTTCGGTTGTGCTATAGTTTTGTGTTTTGTATGCTACGCGGATTACTATGCTACACTAGAACAATTCTTGTCTTCTGCATGATGAAAGATGTGTTAAACTAATATATTTAAGATATGTCTACGAAGAGATGAAATATGTGTTAAACTAACGTGCTGCAATATAATAATTACGATTGTCTTCTTATACATATGAAAGATATGCTAGACTTACATATCTATTATTATTTCCTACATTTATTTTCATTCTCATATGAATCATCCCCTATATTTAAGGAGAATCATTTAACAAAATTATTTTTCCGCTCATTTTGTTTAATCCACACCAAAGTTTATTAATTTTCTTTCTTTCTGATTTCCATTGAATTAGTGCCATTAATTATAAAACTGCTTTACGGTCCAAAATTATTAATGATAATTGGATTGTACGATTGGTTCCGGCAGAGCATTCTTGTGATTTGTTCTATTATCCCAATTGAACTACTAGTTAAATTGTTATTTAAAATAAATAGGTTATAATTATTTAAAAAATTTGGTACAATAATATGTATTTATATGAATCTATACAAATAATATATATACATATATGATATATTACATGCTCAATCATTTTTTAACTTCAGTTTTATTTATATAATTTTAATTTTAATACTAACATTTCATTTTAAGTATGAAATTAAATTTTATTATTTATTAAATAAAAATATCAAACTAAAATAAATATCACACAAATTAAATAAATTTTATAAATAAATATTACAAATAAATATAGAATATGGAAAAGAAAATTTGATATCTTATGTATTTTTTATTCGCTGTGATAAAGAAAAAATCACAGAAAATTATTATCAAAATAATAACTTTTAATATATATATATATATAATATAAATTTTAATTAAATGTACATACCCACATACATAATAATCAAAGAAAATAAGTCTGATAATTAGCATTGTCTATCAATAACTATAATATTATATTATATTATATTATATTAAAAATCAATTAAGTGTAAACACATCAAGATTCAACAATATGATAAAGGTTATTATGAACATGCTTTATTAACGAAATAGATTGGCAAATTACTTTGTGCAATTATAAGGTTATACTCATAGGCTATATCCAACAAAACTAAAAATTAAAATTTCTAGTTATTAAAACGACGTTATTTTCTTTCGACAAAGGACATATTTTGCAATGACATATTTTCTTTCAATTATTTTAATTAGAAAATTATATGAAACTTATTTCATAGATATTAACTAACTATTATAACATTATAGCATCAAATTTTAATAATAGTTATTTAGATAGTTTATAAATGAAAGTTCATTCAAATTACAAAAGCTTTATTTAATGTCACACATTACTATACTGAACTAAAAACTATTACCATACATCCATAGATGGGTAAATCTAGTGTAGATAAAAACAGCTTACCCCGATTAATTATTATAAGGTGAGCTTTATTGCTTTGGTTATATTAAAGCAAAAAAACATAGATCTAACACTTACCTAAAAATTCAACCTTCTTCCTACAATAACAAGGAAGTGCGTGACTTATTATGTCAAACCTCAGACGAACAGCCTAAATCGAAGAATACATCTAGAGTTTCTTCCTAAATCAGATACAAATATTATATTGTATGTTTGCCAAGTTTCAGTAGAAAAACAACAGAAAAATCATGAAAGAAATTTGCTGTCAAATTCACTAAGCTTCGAATTTTAGGATCAATGACCAACCATGCTTTCCTTTTCCACAGGTTAGTCTCAGCCATCTTATGCTTCTTCACAGCAGTTTCTTTCGCGATTGGGCTTTCTTCTTCTCCAGTTGTTTTTGCTCTGCAAGAGTGGACCTACGAGACAAGATAGAAAATCAATGCATATATTCGGCTCAAAATTTAACCATTAACTATAGAACACAAGGTAATGGAAGCGTTTAGCAAAGAAATAAGCCAAATAAAATGAAATGAAAAACAAGAAACTGAGCCAAACCCCCACAAAAGAATCCTGCTAGTGTTCAAATATGATAACAAACAAAAAATATCATGTATCTTTCATCCATAAGAGAGAGACAGAGAGAGCTTCTATTTGACGAGGTGAGTTTCTTACAACTCGGCAATCTTTTTTACTGTCTCTTCTGAAGGAGGTGCTGGGGCATATGAAGCAGCATCAATGATTGCCTGTCTCATTCATGCACAAACAATGAGTGCTACCATAAACAATTTAGCTCATAAAGAAATATATAACACCAGATACCAATTCCAGTGTTCCGTAGCCAAGTAACTAATATAATGATTTCTTTAATCCACACGTACCTGTAATTTCTTCTTTTGGTAACCGAATACCTGTAATTTTGCAATAGCATCCTCAGCATTACTCCTACAACAATAACAAAACATTAACAATTGCTTTAGCATCGCTCGAAACAGTAAGGCATGATAAAGTGGTCGCAGATATTCACTTCTGAGCTTTACTCTTCTTTGAAGAAATTACAATCTCCCCATCTTTGTTGATCCGGTTCTTCTCCTGCCAATGACATCAAAACTAAGGAACATAGATACCGTGACCCAGAAAGACAAACAAAAATAACACAAGCAATTTTAAGAATCCATGCTGTGCTAGCTCATGTACAGGCTTCTAAAGAAGATCTGGATACCTTCTAAATATATAGTTATTATGATTATTATTATTCTTGCTATTTTATTTCCTAGATAAGGTTTTAATTTTGAGATTGAGACTTTGAGTTCCCTCACACTTTGAGATTGAATTTGCTAGGTTTTAATCGGGTCGTTTCAAGACGAACGAAACCGTTTCACCTTGTGTTGTGTTCGTTTTCATAATCATGTCAAGCAAATACTTGATCGTGTTCCTGTTGGTCTTATCGTGCCATCTTATCATGTCGTTATCGTGTCAACACAATAACGACACGACATATACTATTAGCCCTACTTCAAGGGGTTATTTAGATATTACAACCTTAAGGACAAGGCTATTTTTTCAAGGCGAGGGAATTGTTACAGCTTGATTGCTCAATATCTCAACTTACTTTATTTCCATTTGTCTTGTATTTCCTTAATTGAAAAAATTATTTAGGGTTTGAATAAAAAGATAGACCCGGATTTTGCTTCTAGAGCCCTACTTCATTTATATTTATGTTTCAAGTAAAGTTTGTTTGTTAGTTAACTGCTAGGGTTGAAATCATTTGGGATTATTAGAACAAATATAAGATAAGTTTGAATCGGCAGATTGACAGGCGTAGCTTGTAGGTTTCTTTTCCTTACAGAGTTCTAAGCTTTGCGATAAGATTACCATGTGATGCTTCCTTTGTTTTGTAGTTATTCAGTTCATTGCTTCACTACTTCTATGGGAGTTTTCTTCTTTCCTGTTTATATGCACCCTTGACTCCAAAAGTTATCACTACATTTTTCCAATTATATGGTTCACAAAATGATCCAAAACCATGCCTGAGTGACAAATTGCACAAGTTAACCTCATCAAACAACATGTCGGATTTTTTGAGGAACGTATCAAGAGAGATTTTGATTTGGTGACATGGTTTCAATAAGTTCATGCCAATAACCATGTCCACTCAATAGAAACATTAAACTAAAAGCCCAAGGAAAAGGAGAAAAAGAAAGTAACAAATTACCATTTGCATGATCCTTTCTCTCACTTTTTCATCCAACCATAGTGCATTTTTTACATTAAACCGCATGTCCACCTTGGTGTTTACCGCTGATGAAGAAAATGCCATCAGTCCATATAAGTACCTGATTAGGCATGGAAACAAAATGAGGTAACACACCTTTGTTGAAATTTTGCCCTCCAGACCCACCACTATTTGCATAGCTTATTTTAACATGGTCTGCAAGGCAAAATGTAAATTATCAGACCTCGTTATATTCAATCATACACTAGAAACAAAAAAGTTCAATTTCATAAGCAGTCTAATCTAAAAGTTTAAGAATTCAGAAAATTTAGAAGGAAAAAACAGTTAGATTTAGAGTGGTCGAGAGACAAAGAGATAGTAAAACATTTTCTAGACACCCTCTGTGTACCCCAAAAGCAAATAAAAAAAGTAGATAGGGAAAATAGGCATACACACAATATAAGATACAAAAACATATACTTCCTATTCAGGTTTATCGGTGTCGAAGAAAGTAGCAGCCGGATTAACATGTTTTTCTTTCATTAAGTTTTGATGTAGAGTTCCTCGAGTTGGTTGAAGCCCAAAGGCTCTTGCATGGGCCAACTAGGGTAGTATTCATTAGCATATTTCTCCTCATATGGTTATGCTTTTGGTTCTGGATTTGCAAGGCAAGGTAGGCGAGATTGTGGCTGAGGAACTTGTTTAAGGTTGTTCTTTTCCATTTATCTGATCTGTTTGTTCAAGAACTTGCACTTAAATACGTAGACATTATTAAAATAGAAAAAATAACTCATTTATCAACACAAGATACAATATAGATAATAGGAATAAGAAAAAAAAAATCTATATCCTGAATATATCAACAATGCATAATGGGATATATCAAGGATTATTAGCTCAAAACATTCAGATAAAATTTCCATACACAAGTAAGTGGAGCATATGCATCTGATCGTTGTGCAATACTGCTCATAAGCTAGGTTATATCCACTGGCAACAAGATGTATGTAACATCACTCAGAGACTATGTTGAGGTTTATGGTGGTATATCGTAAATGAATGAAAAAGAAGAAGACAGGAAAACTATAATGAAATACAATAGCATGCAAAAAAAAGCTTGCACATTTTGAAACTAAATAGCTCAATTGATCCATTACATGTGGATGATATTTCAATTGATAACTTATTGTAGGTAATAAAAACAAAGTAATAACAACCATTGATGCATTGACCATTACTGAATATAATCTGTTTACAGAGCAAAAACTTTGACATTGAGCATAAGAGACAGAACACTAAGGTGGAAGGAAATTGATAATGCTTTGAAGCATTCTATGGTTGCTGAAGCCTACATACAGGAAATTTACTGCAGGTACACATGCTAAGCGGCATACTTAGTGGCTCAACTAAGTCATATTGGCTTCCTCCAAACAATGCTTTCTGTTGAATCAAAACCATAGTGAGCTCAAAAAATATCATCTGGAGTAGTAAAAGAAACTGTTTAGTGTTTAACACGACCTAATGTGCAAAAGCGATGGCATCTATCATAAAACCACACTCCTAAGGTTATCCTTATAAAGTCTTATTTTTCCTAGTAGTCTTAGCTTGCTTCCGTCATTCTCAAAATAACCCAAAATACTAACATTGCCGAACCGATCAATTATTCCGTGCAATCTTATGACATTAGTAGTAAGCTACTGGTATTGGTTGATAAACACTCCATTTAATTTCCAGCTACTACAGATGCAACTTCAAATCTATAGCAATTTCACTGATACAATTCAGTAACATCAAACACCTACTATAACAGAATTATTCAACCTCAGAAAGCTGAATCTTTGAATTGTAAACTGATCAGAAACAATATACTCCCGAAAAGGTATTCAAATTCACAACTACATCCCTAACCAAAAACAATAATTCTTCTCCCTAAAACTCAATAAATAACACCAGAGGTTAATAATTACCCAGCGTCACTCTGGGGATAGGCTCAACGCCTCCAGAAGGCTTGTAGCGCTCCTCTGCCTGATACAAGAGCCGCTGAACCTCCACGAGCCGTGCCGAAGACTTGCCGGATTTGGTGGAGGCGCAACGCTGCCCGATGGGCGCGCCACCGCAACCCAACGTCGTGCGAAGGAGACGAACTGATCGAGCCACCACTGTCGTACCATCTCTCGCTCTAACAATTGCTGCCATTACGAAATTTAATTGTTGCTGAGAATATGAAAACTGGATTTCTATTGTAGTAGAGAAATGAACACAAGTGGAATATGTTTCATTTTCTGCAGAAAATGGTATCTTCAGCGGGCCGAGTGGGCCGGGCCGGCACAAGTAATGGATCAAAACAATTATGTGTAAAATGTTCCATAGCGGAGTTGGGATTCTGTTTTTTTATTTCAAATGTTATTTAAATCATATATAAAAATATATTAGCACAAATAAATACGGGTTCGGATGTATCTGATTCATCTGAATACAATCGATATACCCGATACTAAAAAATTCCTTATAGTTGCTACCTTTGTACCAACCCGATTACCAATAAAATGAATAATCAAGTATCTGATACCCGACCAGGTGTTGGTAAAATCATATAATACCCAACACGCAAAATACGATTAGACATCCGAGGGTTCAATTGAGCCCTCATTTTAATTGGTCTTATAGATGTTAGTCTTTTTGCCATCTCAAATTTATGGTGAAAATCATGGTTTCTCATAAATTTAGTCTTATTTCATCAAAGGTTATACTAAAAATATGGTTACTAACAAATTTAATATGCTACTAATATTTTAAACAAATGTAGTGTTTACTTTTTATGAATAGTGTTGAGGTGTGACTGCATGGGAGTGAAGTAAGCTACAAGATATAAAGGAGAGATGAAGGTCCTCTCAGCAAATAACGAAAGTCAGTTAGTTGGTTATAACAAACTTTTCGAAGAGGTGTATATATACACAAGAGTTTGCAGAAGAGTAGTAGTCCAGAATCTTCCTTATCACTCATGAGAGTTAAGTGATTGAACTAGCATAGAAAAGAAAAAGTGTAGTTATCAATAGATTAGATTGAAGCTATTGCCTTTCTTTGTTTTCGCTGCTTTGTAATCTTGTAAGAATTACTTTCGGAATAAGAGATCAGAGAACCTTCGTGGACGTAGATCAATTTATGATCGAACCACGTAAATCATAGTCTTGAACGCTCGCTGCATGAATTCTTGATTATCGAAATCTTGGTGATCTATCACAACAAGTGGCGCCGTCTGTGGGAATCAAACCCACGATCAAGAAAGTTTTCAGATCATTATCTGTCTTCTTGAATCAAGAAGCCATGGCTACAGCAAGATTCGAGACCAGAAATTTACAGGCAAGAATGACTTTGCCCTATGGAGAATCAAGATGAAAGCTATCCTTATTCAGCAAGGATTGGCCGATGCTCTGAAGAGTGAGAAGCCTCCAAAGGAAGCAGATGATATGAAAAGATATGAGGAGATGCTTCAGAAAGCACATAGTGCCATAATTCTTTGCCTTGGGGATAAGGTGCTACGGGAGGTGGCCCGTGAGGAGACAGCTGCAGGTGTGTGGACGAAATTGGAATCAATCTACATGACCAAGTCGCTTGAAAATCGACTGTATATGAAGCAGAAACTCTACTCCTACAAGATACTGGAAGATAGAGGTATACTTGATCAGTTAGATGAGTTCACCAAGACATTAGATGACCTTGCAGACATTAATGTCAAGATTGAAGATGAAGACAAGGCCATTATGCTACTCAATGCACTGCCCAAATCCTATGATCATATGAAGGATGCCATGATATATGGCAGAGAATCGACCATCACTTTAGAAGAAGTAATCAATGCACTTCGTTCAAAAGAACTACAAAAGGTGCAGAAGCAAACAAGCTCACCCTGGCGAGCCTAAATGTGAAAGGAAAGCAAAACAAATTCAAGAAAGTGTGGAAGGACTCAAAGAAACCAAGTCCCCATAAGCAAAAGGAAGAAGATCAAAGGAGACAAGAACTTGTTATTATTGCGAAGCGGGGCATCTCAAGCGAGACCGCTATAGTTGGAAGAAAAGCAAAGTCACAAATCTTACCGTAAACAAGACACGTGAGACATCATCGAACAACTTCAAGAAACTGAAGCTCTGAATGTTGTTGTGTCTAGACTCGGAGATGACTGGATTCTTGACTCCGGGTGCTCTTTTCACATGTGTTTTAATAAGCTTTGGTTTAATGACCTGCAGGTGAGTGAGCTTGGATCAGTTGTGTTGGTCAATGACCACGTTTGTTTAGTCAAAAGGATTGGAACCATCAAGCTAAAACTTCATGATGGAAGAATGAGGCTACTAAAGGATGTAAGGTATATTCCTAGCCTGAAGAGAAACCTTATATCTCTTGGTGTATTGCAAGCAAAGGGTATGAGTTTAAATCTGAAGCATCACACTGTTGGTTTACAAAGGATCAGATATAGTCATGAAGGGGATTAGGAAACACACTGTATCACTGATTGCCTCCACTATTACTGGGGAATCTGGAAATGTTTTTCAAAATGAAAATAAGTTGTGGCATGTTAGACTTGGGCATATAAGTGAAAGGGGTTTAAATGAGTTAAGAAGAACAGAGAAGTTGCACCTTACCCACGAAGTAAAATTGGAAAGTTGTGAAGAATGTGATTTGGGAAAGAGCAAGAAATTAAAATATCCCAAAGGAAAACATCTGTCAGCTAAAGCCCTCGAGTATGTTCAATGTGACTTATGGGGACCCTCCAAGACTATAACTATAGGAGGGGGCAACTAATTCATGTCCCTAATGGATGACTTCTCTAGGAAGGTGTGGGTATACATCCTAAAACATAAGTCAGATACCTTTGCAAAATTTACTGAATGGTGTGCAGAGGTTGAAAATGAAACGGGATGCAAGGTTAAACACTTGAGAACTGACAATGGGTTGGAGTTTGTGAATGAAAGGTTCTCAGATTTCTGCAAGGCTAGAGGGATTAAACGCCATAAAACCATTCCAGGGAATCCCCAACAGAATGGAGTAATAGAAAGAATGAACCGAACTTTACTCGAAAAGGTAAGGTGCATGCATGCTCTTGATTCGAGTTTGCCACTCGTTTTGGGGGAGGTCAGAGCAATGACATTCCTGATAAATAGGTCCCCCTCCTCAGCCATTGATTTTAATATTCCCGAAGAGAGGTGGAGTAGAAGACCAGGAGACTACTCATTCTTGAAGAGTTTTGGTTGTCTTGCTTTTACTCACATAAGACAAGACAAGCTAGAGCCAAGGGCACTCAAGTGTGTGATGATTGGATACCCACCCGGAGTCAAAGGCTATAAACTTTGGTGCATTGAACACGGAAAGAGAAGGCTATCCTCGGTGAGATGTGGTGTTTAGAGAACATGCCGTGCCTTTTGTAAAGAAAGAAGGCTACGCACTCCACTAAACACGAGGTGAATTTGAGGTGGGGTCCTCTCAAGATGACCACGAAGAACTGCAAGGAAAGAATCGATCATGAAAGAGTGGTCAAAGTAGAAAAGGAGGAAATGGCTCATGATGGTGAAAGTGATCTAAGTGACTATCATTTAGCAAGAGGTGAGAAGGAGCATAAAACCACCGCAAGATTTGGGCATCTTGACCGAGTTGCTTTTGCTTTGAATATTCTTTTCCGATTTCACAAAGAACCAAGAAATTATAAGGAAGCTGTAAGTTGCTCTGAATCATCTTTCTGGATTAAAGCCATGCAAGAAGAAATTGATTCCCTTGTGAAAAACAAAACTTGGAGGTTGGTTGAACAACCAACTGAAAAAAAGTGTGTAAGCTGCAAATGGATTTATAAAGGAAGGTGGAGCTTGGAGAATCTGAGATCATTAGGTACAAGGCTAGACTAGTAGTCAGGGGGTTTACTCAGCAAGAGGGAATTGACTATCAAGAAATATTCTCTCCGGTTGTTAAACACAGTTCCATCAGACTACTTCTAGCCTTGGTGAATCAATTGACACAGGCGCATCAATTGGATGTTAAAACAACTTTTCTTAATGGGAAACTGGAGGAAACCATTTACATGTGTCAACCCGAGGGGTTTGAAGTGGATGGGTCTGAAAACAAAGTGTGTCTACTACAGAAATCACTCTATGGACTTAAACAAAGTCCTAGGCAATGGAATAAAAGGTTCGATGATTTTATGTTAAGCATTAATTTTCGAAGAGCAGCTCATGACAGATGTGTATATATAAAGGAAGTGGAAAAGGGAGAATTTGTATATCTTCTACTGTATGTAGACGATATGTTGGTGGCCAGCAAGTTGCTATCTGAAGTTCAGAAGGTAAAGGCTGCTCTAGAACAGGAGTTTGATATGAAGGACTTAGGGAAGGTGAGAAGGATCCTTGGAATGGATATTCTGAGGAAAAGAAAAGAGGGAAAACTGATATTGTTACAAACTGACTATATCAGAAAAGTACTGAAGAAATTCAGCATGGAAGAAGCCGAGATTGTAAAAGTCCCTATAGCCCAACATATTAAATTATTTGAAGCTCAAAAACCACATGATCTTGATGAAGAGTCGGAAATGAGCAGAATACCTTATGCTAATGTTGTTGGGAGTATCATGTATTCCATGATATGCACTCGGCCTGATTTAGTACATGCGATTAGTGTAACCAGTAGATTCATGGCAAATCCTGGGAGAACTCATTGGAATGCCTTCCTCAGATATCTAAAGGCTACTACATACTTTGGCTTAGTGTTTAAACAAACCTCAATGGATGAACCACTCCTTGGGTATGTGGATTCTGATTATGCATCAAATGTTGACTCAAGAAAGTCACAAACAGGATATGTGTTTACTTTGTTTGCATCTGCGGTTAGTTGAAATCAATGCTCGGTCGGTGGTAGCCTTATCGACTACGGAAGCCGAATACATGGCGATCACCGAGGCGGTGAATGAGGCTATATGGTTGGCGGAATCTTGAAGGAACTAAGTGTTGAAGAAAGTTGTGAGCATATTATGTGATAGCCAAAGTGCTATACATCTTGTAAAGCATCGAGTTTTCATGAGAGGTCAAAGCATATAGGCGTTCGACTTCATTTTGTAAGAGATATTGTGGAGAAAGGTGTTGTCGAGATAACAAAAGTGTCGACGAAAGAGAATGCGATATGTTAACTAAAGCATTACCACCGAAAAATTTAATCATCGCATCGGGTTGATCAACATGAGCTCTTCAAAGAGAGCTTGAAGAAGCTCGGTGAGACAACGGAAGATGAGGTCACCGATCATTTGGCACACCGAATGCGATCGAGGTGGAGATTGTTGAGGTGTGACTGCATGGGAGTGAAGTAAGCTACAAGATATAAAGGAGAGATGAAGGTCCTCTCAGCAAATAACGAAAGTCAGTTAGTTGGTTATAACAAACTTTTCGAAGAGGTGTATATATACACAAGAGTTTGCAGAAGAGTGGTAGTCCAGAATCTTCCTTATCACTCATGAGAGTTAAGTGATTGAACTAGCATAGAAAAGAAGAAGTGTAGTTATCAATAGATTAGATTGAAGCTACTGCCTTTCTTTGTTTTATTGCTTTGTAATCTTGTAAGAATTACTTTCGGAATAAGAGATCAGAGAACCTCCGTGGACGTAGATCAATTTATGATCGAACCACGTAAATCATAGTCTTGAACGCTCGCTGCATGAATTCTTGATTATCGAAATCTTGGTGATCTATCACAACAAATAGTATTTTAAATGATTGATTATTTGATGGATTAAATGTGTGATAAGATAATTTTTATCTATCAATCATTTGTTTACTACAAAAGATTAATGAATGATTAAAAATGGGATGTTTACTTTGCATGATTAAGTTGGATAAATAAAATTAATCCAATCTAATCAAGTGTTTACTTTTAAGGATTAATATTTGAGGATATTCCAAAGCCCGAGATTATTTTAATCATTTGAATTATTCTCTATTAATTTTAATCCAACCAATATAGATAGGATTGAAATAATCATCCAAATAAAGGGAGAATTATTGATCTCAATTTTAATCCTTCACTAATCCCTTGTAGTAATCAAATGACTGATAGATAAAAATTATCTTATCCCACATTTAATCCATCAAATAATCAATTCTTCAATGTTAATCATGAAAAGTAAACACTCCATTGGATGATTATTTCAATCATATCTATATTGGTTGGATTAAAATTAATGAAGAATAATTTAAAGGATTAAAATAATATCGGGCTTTGGGATATCCTCAAATGTTAATCCTTAAAAGCAAACACTTGATTAGATCGGATTAATTTTATCTATCCAACTTAATCATGTAAAATAAACATCCCAAAAGTATATTGATAGGTAAATTGTGTTGATACCATGAAGATTAGATAAAAGATTATACATTAATCTATTTCTTATTAAAGCCCATCTTTACAATTTTAAATAATTTGTCTGATTCATATTTCATTCTGAATTGAAAGGACTAAAATTTTAAAAATATTGAATCATTTATTAACAATCTAGAATGGTGAAATACCCCATAACAACGCAAGATATCCAAAGCCACGTCCCGAAAGTAAAGCCAAATAATATACTCCTTCCGTCTACTATTCATGCATTTAATTCCATTTTGATCCGTCCACGAAAAATATTCACTTTCCTTTTTTGAAAATATCAACTTTACATTTTTACCATAAACATATCTACTTATTTACAAAAAAACCACCTATGACCCACCTTTTTACACTCAATATCCATTAATATATTCATTTATTATCCACATAACACACATTTTTATATTCACTTACTTTACACTTATTAAAATTTATTAAAATCCGTGCAACCAAAATCAATGAACGATTTTGGTGGACGGAGGGAATACCATTCATAACAAATGTGTGACATCGAACATTGCAGAAACCAAACTTATTTTTTATTTCCCTCTATTTCCTGTTAGAAAATTGCAGAATACGATTATACAAAGGCAAATCTAGGTTACTCACACTGAAAAAGGATAAGAAAACTCAAACATCTCCTACCAAGAAAAAACTTCACGCGCGAAATTAATGTACAAAATAATAATACATCAAATATTGCTTAAATTCCCAACATCAGTATCCTATTAATTTACAAGATTCTATGCAAAATGGAGCAATTAAGAATGATATATTTATATGGTGTGATTGTAGTACGCTTTCCTCATTCTTCACCACAGCTTGCAGCCAATCACTGATTATTAGATAGATGCACGTTGCTGAGAATTTGATTATCAAAACTACCCAAAAAAGGAGTTCCGGAACTCAGAGGCGCTTCTTCGCCTTCATTTGTGGCGCCACTGTTTTCATTTGAGGCACCAATGTAGTCCCTCCTCTCGTCTTCTGATTCATCATCCATGCCACCTCGTTCATTGTTTTGGTCACTCGAACTCTCACCAGCACCATCCTTATGGATGCCTTGGACATGTTCTGGCTGCGCTTCAACACCAACGCGTCTCAGGTGTAACTGTGATTAATGAAGTTAATGTTGGATTAGATTTTGGAAGATGCCATCGTTATGAACACAGTGTAAAGTAGTCTCGAAAACCATAATATACCTGAAGATGAAGATTTACTTCATCTGGTCGTGAAAGAAAAGGAAAATCTCCACCAGTCTTGAGATATGCTTGCCTGGCACCAGGATATCTTTCAGTCACTTGGTCCTTGAGTTCTTGAGGAACAGCACAAAAATCATTCGTCTTCAACAAAATAAGAAATCAAATGACGTCAGTAAAAGTTGTCTTTCTTTATGGTGTAGACACAAGTTTTGTGTCGAAATTGAATGTATTTTGTAATAAGATTTATATTGATAAAAGAACGATACTTGAAAATCAACCACATGCTTGTCTTCATCGCTAGACAACCCAAAGTGACAGTATACTTACATCCATTATCGTTATAAAAGCATCTGAAAGCCGAAGGGGCCCAACTGATACAGAATCAACTGTTAAACTCAACCTTGAGGCCAAGTCATCTTTAGAAAGGGTCTCAACCTGCATGGAAGTCAATGTATGCAACTTGGTCAAGCAGTGTCTGCTGCTAATATGCTAGCATTTTCCCATTATCAAGGTTGGTGGTTGGTTACAACAAGGTATATGTATTATTCTATGAAAAGTTTAAAACAGCTTCTTTGGGAATGTCTAGCAACCCGATTACTATTTGATAGACAATTTTTCTACACAAGTCCAATGGACTTATTTGAGTAAACTTCATGTGAAGGAAAAAAAGAGACAAGTTATAGAAAAGAAATTCTGTTACATCTAGAGGTACATGGACATTAGAAAATACATGCAAAAACGAACACAAACTGAGACCAGCATATATAGTTTTTACACTACAAGCAGAAATACAAATGAGTTGTCATATTCTTATAAAGAAATCTTACCTGCGCAACAACAAAATCCAGTGAATCTGCAATGAAAGGTTCATGAGGACCATCACGAATTCCAGTAAGGACATACCGTTTCAATAGAAATGAAGGGGTCCAGCCTACACTGTCAAAAATTAAGTTTTCCATGAATAATAAGTTTAAGGACAACAGACATAATGACAATATAGCAGTTGCACCAAGTAGCAGTGCAAATAAAACCAATCGACTACAAAATGATTGATAGAAGAGATATTCTAGGCAAAGGTTAAACTCTAATTAAAGAACTAGTGTTTCAATTGATCACCTGTTTATGCTCCTCATTGGATAAAATATATGGAAAACTGGTAGTTATTAATGTAAGGATTGACAGTATTATCCCCAACCTCCCCCTCCCCACTCCCCCCTCCAACCACACCCTAAAAAAATCAAAACCCTTAATCTAGAATTCAGATTGAAACATTTTAAGATACTGGTCTATCAAGGAGTATTAAGCAACATAAGATAACAAACAAATTTTAAATTATATCTAGCTTGTCTAGAGAAAGACATCAAAGCATCATCAATGACATACATGGGAGCCACGGCATGGCTGCAGAGAAATTACTTGTCTCCAAGAATGTGTTTGAGAGTACCAATGATTTAACTCTCCGTGGACGATGCTGAGCAAAAGTTGAGCCAGGAAGCCTCCAAGAGATGTGCCGTACAGATGCATCTGAAAATCAAGAAGAAAACTCTCCCTTTATGATAAGCATTTAATCAATGTCAAATGACATCGAATGGAGTTACAGAGAGGAGAAAAATCAATAGTTTGATCATCAACTCAATTTCAGGAACTTGTTCTTCTTTCAAACTTTAATATTGACTCTCATACGAGACAGAAAATCTATCTAACTCAATTAAAAATCAGAAGAATAAGATAACTTCAAATATTTTGAATGCAATGAGCAAAATTGGACCCTCAGATGAGATCCAAACAATAATTTTATGAGTTTCCAAGTGGAAAATGAATGAAGAGAACTGTTTTAGTAGATAAATATAGTTGAAAACATTGTGTGAGGAGAGGGACACATGGGGAAGTTAAGTATATTTAGCTGTTTTTCTATAACCTTTCCCAGTTCACATAATTGATCATATTCAACATGGTATGATAGGAATTTATAAGGTTTACAATGGAAGAAAAAGGTATCCTTAGGGTTGGGTTTATTGGAAATCCTTCTCGTAATCTCACAATCAATTCAAATTTGATAATTAACACATTAGATCAGTCCTATGCGACGAAACTATATCCATAACATTACTAACATCTTATTCTTCTAATGTGGGACCAGCTTCATGTTTAGTCAGCTTCTCAGTAAGTACAAGATATTTAGGTCAATCATAGCATAAAATATATACTTGCAACGAAATATAAGTATGACAGAATCTATGTCCTTTCATCTATAAAGGATATTATGTGAATGCAGTGAGTTCAGCATTTCCAAGGACATCTTACATGATGAACATCAATAGCATCCAAAACTTCTCAAATGCTTGGATCCACTCATGATTATTCCATACACGGGAATATCAACTGATATGACTCGATAACCCTGAGATATGAGAAAATCAAATCAATGGCCTCATCAAGAACAAGCTTTTTTACTTTAAGCCAAGTGAATGAACATCTCAGAAACCATCTGAAATGTATATTACTTCCAATTAAGGAAATGCCACACAAGTGACACAACATAATAGAAAAGATAGACAATTGTATCACAAGTGGATAAATCAGGCATTGCAACTGTCTGCCCAGAAGCTAAAAAGAGTAAATATGGGAATTATGCTGGAACTAGGATAATTTTGCATTGACACAGTTACCTGCACATCGATGTCTTTTCAAATTTACTATACTATCTGCAGTTCATTACTCCAAACAATTCATGCACAGAGGTCTTAACCAGTTATAAAATCATGTAATAGAATTATTCTTCCTCAAACAAAGATGATAGAATAATCTGAATGCTTTTGCCAGATACTTCAAGGAACACTGTGTTGACCAACAGAAAAAACTAGAAGATTTATCTATAGTTATTATTTATTGTTTGAACTCCTGAATCAAGCGAACAGAGTGTGTCAGAAGTTAGTGAGGATGGAAAAGAATCTAGTACCGGCTCCTCAAATTTTGTGTATACTGTTTGCCAATGACATTTTTTAGTAGTTCAATAAACAAACAGTTTCTAGAAGTCAGATGTCCAAGTTAGATGCATTTTCCGGGGGAAAGTTCTAATGTAGTAAATGAATTCTTTCTTTTAGACATTTCAAAAAGAAAAGGATAACAAACATGGAGTAATTTAAACATATCAAAAGGGTGAGGTTTTACTGACTTTAGCGTAATACAATTAACAATCATGGAGACATATAATCATGTAGTTTTTAAGTAATGAATTTCCAATTATAGTTGTAATTTGAAGTTAAAATGTCCTTCAGGAGTGCATTCAGTGACCTGAAACATTTAAGCGAATCTTGGAACAAATTAGCATAATCCTGTGACCCTGTCAATTTGTCTCATCATATTTGCAAACATGCTCGAACTTGCAACTGAAAGACTTGTAAACTAAGACAAGCCAGTAACAAAGAGATATTCAGACATGTGAGCGGTGAGCCCATTGGGTACAGTGTGCTTTCTTTTGCAAATGACTCCATTAATGTCTTGATTCAGACCTTTCTTGCCTACTAAATTCTACTCCTGTTTCTTTTTTCTTATGTAGAAAATACGTGAATGTTAAAGTAAGAGATATTTTGACTATAAAAACGGCCAATAGACACAATATTAGTAGCAAAAGCAAAATCATTGGAAATTCAGCGCAGTTAACATGAGAAAGAAAGCAAATTTGATATTGGGAAATCACTGTATGCATAGGACCTTGTACCTTTTAACTTCTAGTTTAAAGTGTATATTAAAATGAAAGTCCAGTTTTTAGGCAACACTCTATATTATGTGATGGAAGAAGGCCAACATGGGAATGTCTAAACTCAAATGACTGTTCAAAGATGTATAATGGGTGATGAATGAGTCATACGTCTCACCTCTATCTTTAAACAAAGCCAAGATATCTTATTTGTCATAAAATCTTATAGATATGGGGGCTCCTTTATCCCAATATCACAGATATGAAGTAAAAAGATTAACAATTACTTAATTGCACTGTGTCCACTTATCTTAAGCTACAAATCTCCGAATCCAAGATACTGAACAAAACACCTAAGTGTCTACAAGCAACCATAAACTTGTTAATTATGAAAGTAAAGTTCGGAGCTCATTACCTTATTCGACAGTGACATGATTTGTTTGTAGTACACATCTGCAGTTCCAGCTATACCAGGCAAACAGATTAGAGGAGGCACATATTTTGGGCCAAAATCGTAATATCTCCACTGCTTTGAGCCAATCTACAATAAAATTTGAGAACTATAACTTGAGTTGCCCCAATATAAAGTTAATTTTTCCAATGAATAATGTCAACTATAAAGAAAACCACAAAAGCATCACATTTGTTAGTATTTCCTTATCTAGCAGAGTATGTAACCAAGATGGTAGGTCTTCTCAGACGCTCATCAATCACGTATCGGAGCATTCTTCATCATGCTGTATAAATATCTTTCATCACTTAAGGAAATAGAAAATAAAAGACTGCCAAATAACTGAAGATTTTCAATCATGGTAATCCTATAATTCTTCCTTAACATTCCAAAATCATGAAGACTCTGTTGAATGGCTCCTATTGAACAATAGATTCCCAGAACAAATACGTCATATGAAGTTTCATCCGAATAGCGCCGTTGTCACTCATTTATCCTACTTCAATATAGACAATATCAATACTTCCTATCAACTTGCAAAGAACTAACCATACATTCGACAAAACGACAATCAATAAAGCAAAGATCTCGACTTCAAGAACAGTTAATGAAGAGAACTTGAGACTAGTGATAATGGCCTATCCAAAAAACCAAAACATTATTTCACTACCAATATTAAGAATCAAGAGCTGAAACAAAAGTTCGCGCAGTTGAGAAATCAAGCAAAAGAAACAAACCCAGAAAGATAAGTAAAACAGTTTCATAGCCCCCAAAAAAGACGAAGGAAAACAGAGCTTACAGGAATTTTGTGTAGAGGGACCTGAGACTTGAAGTAGATGTAGTCGCCGGGCACTGAAAATGAGCCTTTCATTGCCGATTTTAACGCATCTAATTTTGTACGAGATTAATTATAGCGAGAAAAATTGCAACTTTAACTCAATTGGGATTTGTGATTTAGATGAGCGTTTGCTTTTAATTTTTCTCTCTTCTTGCCTTTCCCAAGATTTGAGAAGAGCAATGTGTAAGTTGCGATTCATTGGGTTTGACGAGGAGCAGGAACAACGAAACGGGCAGTCCACGTGGTGGTGGGACCCACCTTCACCACCTTTGTGCTTCTAGTTCTAGAGCACAAACATTTAGATAAATATCACTTAATACCAACATTTATTACATTTTACATTCGTAGCCTGACCAATCGAGTCCTAACATATCAAATGATTTACAATAAGAGGTGGTCTCCTGTGCGCGCTGCGCGCACAGTGAGATCACCTCTAATTAGTTAATTAATTAATTCTAATTAATTAGTTAATTAAGTAATCCTAATTAATTAATTAATTAGTTTAAATTAATTCTAATTAAAATTAATTAATTTAATAAACTTTAATTGTAAATTAATAAATAATAATTTTGAATTAATAATTAATAAACTCTAATTGTGAATAATAAACCCTAATTTTGAATTAATAAACCCTATTTTGAATTAATAAACCCTAATTTTGAATAATAAACCATAATTTTGAATTAATAAATCCTAATTGAAAATAATAAACCCTAATTTTGAATAATAAACCCTAATTGTGAATTAATAAACCCTAACTTTGAATTAATAAACCCTAATTATAAATTAATAAACTCTAATTATAAATTAATAAACCTTAACTAAAATTAATAAACCTAATTTGAATTAATAAACCCTAATTGAAATTAATAAATCATAATTAGAATTAATAAACTTTAATTGTGAATTAATAAATATCAATTTTGAATTAATAAAACCTAATTGAAAATAATAAATTTTAACTAAAATAATAATTATAATTGATAATTAATAAATTAAATTATCATTAATTATCTAATTAATCCTGTGAGCGCGCGCTCACAGGAGTGTTTGTCATTATGAGGTGGTCTCCTGTGCGCGCTGCGCGCACAGTGAGATCACCTCTAATTAGTTAATTAATTAATTCTAATTAATTAGTTAATTAAGTAATCCTAATTAATTAATTAATTAGTTTAAATTAATTCTAATTAAAATTAATTAATTTAATAAACTTTAATTGTAAATTAATAAATAATAATTTTGAATTAATAATTAATAATTAATAAACTCTAATTGTGAATAATAAACCCTAATTTTGAATTAATAAACCCTATTTTGAATTAATAAACCCTAATTTTGAATAATAAACCATAATTTTGAATTAATAAATCCTAATTGAAAATAATAAACCCTAATTTTGAATAATAAACCCTAATTGTGAATTAATAAACCCTAACTTTGAATTAATAAATCCTAATTATAAATTAATAAACTCTAATTATAAATTAATAAACCTTAACTAAAATTAATAAACCCTAATTTGAATTAATAAACCCTAATTGAAATTAATAAATCATAATTAGAATTAATAAACTTTAATTGTGAATTAATAAATATCAATTTTGAATTAATAAAACCTAATTGAAAATAATAAATTTTAACTAAAATAATAATTATAATTGATAATTAATAAATTAAATTATCATTAATTATCTAATTAATCCGTGTGTGGCATGGTGAGCGGCGCTCGTGAGTGTTTGTCTTACAATAATATACCAATCACCGAATTCGGATCCATTTTGTTTGGTTAGTATGCCAGAAATCCACCTCAATCATATGCGTGGAACAAATAAAAAAAGGAGTTGGTCTTGAGTGCGGCCGGTTGCACAGTGCGACCAGCCCTAATTCTATTCTTTATTTAATTAATTAATTCTAATTATATCCTAATTTCAATTAATATGTCTTAATTGGAGATTAAAAATTCTAATTGGGAATTTAAATTGAAATTAATAAACTTTAGTTGAGATTGATAAATCTTAATTAAAAAATAATAAATCATAATTAGATTGATGAATCAAGTGAATATATACAAGTTCACAAGTTTTTGCTAAAAAAAGGATCTAAAAAATTAAATGGGTGTTGTTCCACATATTCTGTATGATGTTATAGTTTCTGCTTTCTCTCTCATATCTAATCCCACCTATCTTCACAAATCGATTCGTTGTCAGTGAGTTGTGGCAACAAGTTGGCGCGGTGGAGTGGCGGCGGGACTGTCGCGGCGGATTAACGACTTCTCATCTGAGTGAAAACAGTTGCCATTTCATTGGAGAAAAAAAATTCAAGAACAGAAGTCCAAGAATCCTCACCGGTTCAAATTAAGGAGTTTCTAAATCCTCAAGCAGAGAACTAGCCATCAGCAACTACATCTTCAAAGAGTCGGTGGTTTTAGAGGTGGATTTTAACGATCGTTTTCTACAACATTAAATGAAGAATCAAAAGTGAACACTCACAAAAAAAATTCAATAATAGATCGAGCATAGAAATATATAAATGAATAATCAAAATGTAAATATATATATGCAATTTGTGTCAGACAGTGATTGGATTGTGTTTGTTTTGCTCCTCCACTTTGTTTATGCACTTCAAAGTCTTGTTTTATGGCGGCAATGGTTTAGATGGACAGTCGAGACAGTGTGGAGACGGCCGAAGTGGCCGGAGGAAGGAAGAGGATTTCCGGCGGGGGCGGCGGCGGTTGGAATTAGGAGCGTGAAAAAGAAGTCAATTTTGTCTTTTTGTGTTTTTTTTTAAATTCCATTTGTGTCAGCTCGGCAAAGAAGGCCGGAATTTAGAATCTCAACTAAGCAAAACTGATCCGATTTGGGTAATCAGAGCACATTTGCTAAAAAAAATCAAAAGATCTAAAAAATCGTAAATGTCAACGTGTTAAATAGTATTTATCCCTTTATATGCAATTTAAAATAGTTTTAAATCATCTCTGCGTAATCAGACCTTATTCCCTACCCAAAACTGGGGAAACAAATGGGAATACACACGTGCTCGTTAAGAATAAAATTCATTCCAACAAAAGAAAGGAGCACGTTATTCAAATTATTGAGTAATAATAGAGTGATTCATGTACAATAATAGAGTTATTCATGTACCGTATAATAAACTCAAAGATGCCAGAAGAATTCATTGATTGATATGCGACACTTTTCAGTACACTTCCTCCTTTCAGAGACCTACTTTTTATTTAGTTACACCCATATTTATCACAACTTCTCCGTTAACGATCATCTTATCAAACCCCCTACAACATCAACAACGAGAGAGAGAGAGAGAATCAATCATCTTATCAAACATTTTCTCACTGAGTACTTCAGTAAAGCTGCCACTACTTCAAAAACTATGGCTAATTATACTGCTTCCTTTACTTACCAAAATTTGTACCTGAAAATCCCGTACACAAGTATCAAGCACGACTGAGTTTGCTAATGCGAATAGAAGAGCAGCAGACACTGATCCAGAAAACTAGTTAAATGTGCCTGGCTTTCAGGAGAAACACAGTTTCAGGAATATCAGTCAAATTCACCGCAGAGGAAGGTGGTCTATAACAAAATATTGCGCAGCTAACTCTCTTCACCTTTATTCCACCACTGAAAAATCTTCTAGTTGATTCATGATACCTTCACACATTAGGGGGTGGCCACATTTTGTCGAATAATTCTTCTACGCGCTTCGATTGGCTAGCATAGCCATCCATCCCAGCTGTTAGAAGCCCCATAGCTGCTGGCCCCAAAGCAGAGGCAAAGCTATTCTCGTCCCAGTTGACAAGCTGAAAATTGATTTGAGCATGATTAGGTGAACCTTGAAGTACAGCAAAATGGCTTAAGAAAAAGGAATAGTTTAATTCAAAAGATAGGAAATATGTACAAGGCCAGAATATATAATTATTTTTATAAAATAAATAATTATAACAGCATTATTTTTCACATATTAGAAAGCTCTGAAATCTGTGTTAATTGTGTGTTTGATACTCTGTAGCGAGTTAAAGTACAATACGGAGCACTAGAACATGAGTGTAAAGCTCCACTTTGTATTTTAACCTCTATCTTCACGGAGAAGGACAGAGAGAGGAACTCTGGATTGTCTTCCCCATTAAACATCTGAACACTTCTCAAGCTCATTACGTTAAAAGCTAGTCACTGATTGATCCCATGCACTTTCAGGCCATAAAATAATTCCACTATATAAAGGCAAGTACAAACCATTAATTTTCAAGGTCCACATAATCATAATCCAACTTTTGTTTGATGGTTTAGGGACAAGAGACCTAGGGTATATGCTAAGACTAAAGAAATACAAAATACCATTTTATTTTCCAAAGTTTGGGCTTTTTCACAAAACAACTCAATGATGGATAATATCAATGTGGTACCCATAATGTTTTTTTTCCCCTTTCAAATCTATTCCCCCATAATTTTTCGATGTCTGAGAGAGAGTTGGCAGTAGACAAAGCTGACTAAGCATGCCAAAATCCTATGTGGAAAAATGGAAAAAACTAAATTATTCTACATAAGCCAAAACAAAGTCGTTTAGGCTTATGCTAAGAAGCACGGGAACGGGGACGAAACTACATTTATTTCACAAAAATTAGGATACGAATACGTTTAAAATAGGTTTATATTTATTAATAATATTTTTTATTTTATTAATATTATGGAAATTATATAACATGAAGGGGTGATTTTAAATGTGAAAAACATGGACAAGATATATGGGATATAGCTCTTATGCTATATGTAGATATAACAAGTATTAATGAAAATTTATTAGTTATTTTAATTAAATAACACTAATTTTTTTTTAAAAAGAAGGCCCACCCCAAATAACCTTCTCTCTCCCTCTTAGTACCACTCTCGGTCCTCTCTCTCTACAGATACATTGACACACACTGTCTCTCATTTCTCTAGCCTTCTCTCCCTCTATAGATGAGTATACGCACACAGCGCTCTTCGGCGACATTGCCGCCGTTGCGCCAGGTCTGGCACGTCGCCGCCGCCTCTGTCTCTCTCTCTCTCTAGCCTACAACTAGATCCGCTGCCTCTTTCTCTTTCGGCTCGGGGAGGCACACAACTCGACGAGGTGTGACGGGACGGGACTGCAAGGCGTGGGGCGGCGCGGCGGAGATTTCAATTAGGCTTCTGGGGTTGATGGCTAAGTTTTAATTCATCTTTAGTTAGCTTTTGAACATACTTGACCATTTAATACGCGTATTTTTCGGACATATTTTGACGTATTTATTAAAAAATAAATAAATAAGTGAAATGCGTATTTTTGGCGTATTTCGACATATTCGTACCCAGTACATCCCCTCACGGGGAAGGTGGCCTCATTCATGTATCGGTGCTTCCTAGGGCTTATGTGGTCACTTCCCACAAATCTCAAATTTTCTACTAAGGAATCGACAGAATCTACAGTAAAGATCAAAACCTAGTGCTTGAATCTTTTTTGAGTAAATATGATATAATGTCCCAATGTTTAACTAATTACATTTTTATACCTAACATTTCACAAAAGTCACAAACATGTCCAGTAACTCATTTTGGTACGAGAATTATGATGTGTCTGTCCGAAAGAAATATTTGGCATTGAGGGCCACATCAAAAGGAACGAAAGATTTGCAGAGGAGAAAGAATTTTGGAGTCTAGTCAAGAATGTCCTTTGATATATTTTAATTAGGAAGGAGAGATAAAGCTTTTCAGTGTCTGAGAAACAAGGATATACCTACGAGAATTGCAACAATTACACACGAGCAAGATGAAACAGCCCTCCAAAAAAATGGGATTCGTGTAGGGTAAAATGCATTTAGAAAACTCATCGGCACCTGATACGCCATACATGTAAAATAAAGTATTTTTTTTGTTTTTCAGAATTCAGTACTGGTTCTTATAGTAGTTAGTACTATCTCTATAGATATTATAAGAGTATAAAGCAAGCAAACCTCTTCATTGCTGAAATTATAGGAGGCCACAGTTTGTGGGGATAGCCTCCTCATAAGAGAATATTTCTCATCAGGAGGTGTCACTGATTCCTTAAGCACCTGTAATATCTTCAATGGGCAGATAATGTAATCAACCCTGGAAAAGAGAAACTGTCACGTGCAATTAACTGATAACTACTCTGAGCAACAAGCTCATGCCAGGAGTATTACCCTAATAGATTAAACACGTCCTGCTTGTTACGAATTGCGGCTGCCATCAATTTCGACTTGTGCCCATATTTATGAATGTAATTATAGGTCTTTGTAACCTGAAATGATGATGGTACCCATAAAACTTCAACCTTTCCTTTTAACATAAAATAAATGCAGGAACAATGAACTAAGCATAAAGTAGAAGTTATTGACAGCAATGAACGAGATCACAGGACTAACAATAGCTTAATTTAAGAGTACTCTGCACTTGAACTAAGCATAAGACAGACTGACACATAATTGCCACAGCATGATTTTAATTTCACCAAAAGACTAGAAGCAGCATGCTTGTCCATGTATAATACAGTCAAAAGCTTCTAGTTTGTGATTCAATAAATGATGTAACTACAGTAGAACTTGTGACCAGATGTGGAATAAGTAAGTTAATCAGGCAAAACTGGCAGCAAATATAGAATATTAAGGATGGTCTAGTTGGTACAGGTTTTTGCAACATGACAAACTGACCAAAGCCAACCCAGGATCTTCTCCTCTTCTGAGAGCATCTTCTACTTCAGAATCACCAGTATGATTATGAGCCCAGTCCTAATAGAGCACATAGCCGCTTATTCAACCAAAATAATTAAATTACAATGGAGCATAAATTAATTCAAGAGTGAATTACCCTAAGGCGACCAACAAAAATTTGAATGACAGAAGCTCCAGCTTGAGCTGCAGCAGCAGCCTGACAAAAACTGTCGATACACATTGATACACATTAAACACGGTGTTAAGATATTTTACCAGAAAGAAGTATGCCGCTGTAAAGTAGAGAATGCGGGCACATAAAGTATGACAAGTACTAGAACATGACCTATACTACAAAATATTCTTAAGCTTTACAGGTTCACATTGCCATAAGGCCCATAACAGTTGATGGAGGGCAAAACTTATTAACAAACACACATCTTCTCAGAGGAGCAATACTTGAAGGATTAGAAACCTTTGTAGAGAGAGGAGAAACCACTACAACATCTACAGGAGTAGAAGCCACCGCAACAACTCCATCGACAAGAGGAGGGTGGCATCATGGAAACAGGAGGAGACAGAGGCATGGCCACTACAGCACTATTCTGGCTATAAGGGAACAAAAGAGGCTAATATGCGGATGTATTCGTGAGGCAGCAGTCCAAACATTGAATTAGCAACTCCTCAAAGCGATTTGAGTTTTTCCCATAGGTGATCAATTTGTTTCGAAATCGAGTCGACACCCTTCTCTATCGTCTTATCCATCATAATTCTATACGGCAAGTTGGACCAATTTATAGAGCGAAGGGTATTTAACTATTTCGAGATGAAAGCAAATACAAGCCAACAACTATACTGAAAGGAACAAAACTGAAGAGCTGAAAAGTAAAAATTTGTAGGCAAGGCTGCCGGCTAAAAGCAATAAGATACCTATGGAAACTAGATGTAGACCCCCCCCCCCAAATATCATCTCTAACATAATGTCTAGTTATTTAATTTGATTATGGACTTTAGCTGTTAATAAACAAAACAAGCCACAGAAGCAATAATGGATACTCAACCTTATACTTTGTTAGTAAAAGTAGAAGAAACGAAATTGTGAAATATAATAAAAAAAGGTAACTTTTGCATCAAAAATAATATTAGGACTTTAAAAGTTTCCATCATAGTTATCGATGGCGGATGGCGGGTCATGGCGGATGGCCAAAAACCTGCCATAAGATTATGGCGGATGGCGTGGCGCGTTATGGAGGAAGCACGGCGGATTAAATAACATATAATATATATACTATAATTAATAACTGAAAACTGTAGAAATTGATAAAACAGTGGAAAACATAAGTTAATCATTAAAGCACACACTCATAAACTATACTATCATAGGTCTATAAAACATAAGTTTCAAGCTCAACACAAACATTAAATCATAAACTTATAAATATAAATGTCTAATATATAAGGTATTTAATTTGCAATATATTTTTATTTTGTAATTTGAAATTATTAATTCTTGTAGCAACTAGCACGGTGCAAAAACCGATTGTATTAATTAGTCTTCATTTAGTTGTGTCTCTGTTTGATTTGTTCAAGAGATAGCTTCGTGTGTAAGTTGAATAATTAGAAAGAAAAAAATGTTTGATAGATTCGGAAAAAAATTGCAAAATTAACTGCTGCTCGCTCTCTGTCTCCGGTCGTCGCCGGTGGTCGTCCGGTGGTCGCCGGTGGTGGCGGTGGTCGCCGATCGCCGCCGTGCAGAGAGGATGATGATTCATTTAAGCTAAGTATAGCAAAAGCGCTAATTTGTTTTATAAGATGAAATCCTAAGTTTCGGGCTGAAATTTGTCGGATTGGGCCGATCGGCCTTTTTTTCTAATTATTCGCCATTTGCGCCACGAACGCCATATCCGCCATGACCGCCATGACCATGGCGGGCGCCATAGCATGCCAATGAAATGTGCCATGCCATGAGCACCTCATGGCGAAACCTTGAAAACCGCCACGCCACCATCCGCCATGGCGCCGCCATGGCGGAAATTTGATAACTTTGGTTTCCATATTATGAGCAAGTTCTAACATAGTTAGAATCCAAAATACAAAGACATGGTATCATTAAGACATACCCATAGAGATCTAAAATTATAAGTTTACCATCATGAGCGACTTCGCTGTGTAGTAGAGACTTTAGCATGGCGAGACGGTGGCCTTAATCAAATATGTTAGTTTTCAATTCTTTGTTAAGTGCCTCTTGGGCCATTCATATGTTGGGTTGTCCTTGAGGCCCGTAGGTATTAGGTACTACTTACAGGAAACAGAACTCAGTTAGCGTGTGTGGCAGTCCTTGAGGTGCATATGTATGAGGTAACGTTGCTTATCTATCTTGGTTTTCTTCAAAACAGCTCAAGTGGTAGTATTTTGCTTTCAAGAGCCAAAATTGCTTTAGTAAGAGGTTTCACTGGAATTAGGGAGTGGGGACAACCAACATTTGAGGTGGCCTATGGTTGTTTACCCGACTATACTTCATTTTCTTCCTAGAGAAATTTGAGTAAAAGTTGTCACTAATGAGCTCTTATAGAGGGACGAAATCTTGAAACAATTGTTTCATTTGGAAAGAGCTCGGCAGCACATGGTATAGGCTGCTAACAATCACTGCTTGAATTTCCAATTTCAATATTAGAAAAGGTTTTTTTTCAAGTGACACCCCCATAGACATGGCACATTGTTTTAGCAGATGAATATCAAGCTTACTCCTGGATCCTTTTGTCCTTTTGAGGTTATTGGCAGAGTGGGTGCTGTAGCTTATCCGTTTCAGTTACTGGTGTTGACTCGTGTTAATCCAATTTTTCCACATCTCCCAGTTGAAGGTACTGAATGAGAATCATGAAGTCACTTATTCTTTGCCATCAGATTTGCTGGTACCGAGTCATTCTTTGATATGAAAAAAAAGGCTTCACGGGTGGATGAAAATGTGGTACAACTCTTGATTAAATGGTGGGATTGAGAAGTTGATAAGGCAACTTCGTTATATGTTTTAGAGCCAATTTCTACATTTCCACCTTAAGAACAAAATTGTTTTGCATAAGAATGTGGTTGTTAATGATCCGCAAGTCCGATCTTACCATCAACATTGTATTGCAAAATGGAATCAGCCTGTGTAGCACATAGTTTAGCACAGCAAGAGGACAGTCTTTCCATTTATGTTGCTTTTAATTATCTCAAGTGCCTCTTGGGCCAGTCATTTGTTGGGCTGTTTCAAGGCCTGCAGGCTGTAGCTATTAGTAGGCAGAAGTCATTAGTTAGGGTAGTGCTTGAACTAATCCTGTAATCAGTAAAGTTCCTAAGTAGGTACAGAAAGGGGTTTTCCGGGTTTCTTTTCTTATTTAATAATAACACTAGTTGTCCATCACAAGAACCTTTATGGTATCCATAGTAAATCTAGGTATTTGCTCTCATCTCTTTTAAATGCAATAGTTTCAAAGTATGGAGCAATATGCTCAATACCTGTAGACAAAAGTCATATGTGTCTGAATGCCTTCAGACTCCAGTAACCTTGATGCTTCAATTCCCTAGAAAAGCATAAAGCCAAAGTGATAAAACAGGTAAATAATCAGGAAATAGAATGAATCGACTATTCAGGTGTTCTAAGAAGTGAAACCCATATATTAAAGCTGGCAACACTGACTTGCCAAGTTGAAGGAATCTTGAACAACAGACGGTCAGGAGATACGCCAATCTTATTATATAATTTCAAAAGGTCATGCACCTGTAAAAGAGAATTCAAACTGTTGATCAATGAACCTTTTGGTTAGATCATGTATGCAAATCAAAGATAAAAGAAGGTTTATGAGATCATGTATTTAAATCAAAGATAAAAGTACAAGAGGAGATCAAACTCCACTCAAAACATTGATTTGACAGCTATAAATCCATAGGTTGTTAAAGCAAAGAGCATATATGGCCAAATCCATACAGTAAAATTATTTTTGAACAAATGTTATCCAATATAGAAATATAACAAGAATTGCTCCATAAATGAAGTGAGAGGCTCTGCCCTCTCTATGCTTGAACCAACATTTTTAACAATCAGAAAAGCAATTTTAGAAAAATGCTAAGCCATAACATGCAACAGTAAGTAATGTGCTGTTAAACTATCTTACGGCTATGTAACTTGTATAATAGTTTGAGTTGAGCAAGTAGAGAAACAGAAGACATCAGACCCTAAAATGAATAATCAATCAAATGCCACCTTCTGAACAATGCCCTGTGTGTCATATGCAAGACGAGCATCAATTTCAGTAGAAACACGACCAGGCACAAGCTTTGCAAGATCGCCTCCAACATTTACCAAAGCCTATTATAACACATAACAATGAATAAAAAAATCTATGCAGTAACATCTTCACAAACTAATTAAAAATTCACGTTATTAATTGCATTTGCAATTTACAGGACCTACCTTGTTGAAGAAACAAGATATCCGATCATCGGATTTTTCTAAGCCATAACACTCTGAATCAGCCAATGCAGTGTCAACAGCGCTCTATAAAAGTGAAAGAACAAAATAGAGATCATCTATGTTATTAGTCAAATTTAATCTTATACAGTTATACTGAGATGCAATGAGAATATTAACGTTTCTTAGGTGCCTACGTTCCTCAAATAAGATCATATATAACAAAACATAATCGAAATCTCAAAGTATAAACGCATCCTTAACTAAAATATACCAGAACATGTTCGTTATCTTCCTCCCTTAAATCCTTCTACATTAAATGGAACCGAAATGGTAGGAGCAGAGCTATCTTTTATACAGTATGCAAAGAGCATAGCTAAGCTAATTACACCGAAGTCGTAAGCCATATCATTACTACCGCTGGGAGTATTATCAGGGAAATCTAAGTAATTGGTTCTCCTAATTCACAGTCTTTCAAGGGGAGCTGATACAGCAATGTTACTCGACGTGATTGCAGGTTTAAATGCGTTGAAAATAATAATACCTGCCAATTTTATAACATTACAAAAATATCCCAAATCTAGATAATTACCCTGAATTTAGTATCGGGAAGGCTACAAATGCCCAATATTAGAGAGGAACTAACAGTGGCAGCGGTAGGAGGAAACCTGTAGAGTTTAAGATTAAGATAATAAAGAAATTAGGAACAATAAATAAAACCATAACAAAAAGAAACGCCAAAAATACACATTACAGGTTAAAATAAAAGTGAACCATGGTTTGTGTAACCATTAATTTCAGGAATTCGATATCCCCACCTCTCGAAATCATCAAAAACGACCGTGTCCGGAACAATCTCGCTGTAACTCGTTACGGCATCCAATTCGGTGCTCAAACCTATCCCATTACATCCAATTAATAACTCCAAGACCCAAATTCAATAATAACATGTAACAAAAACAGAAATTCAAACAGAAAATGCACCGGTGTCCAGAGACGAAGAGAAGTTGGTAGCAGCACGAATCGAAGGGCAAAACCGTTGGGGCTTGAAAGCGACACCCGAATCCGTGGAGCGAACTGGAAGCGGCAGTCTCTTCACCTGCTGGGAACATTACACATATCAATCGCACCCAAATGAAGGTATACGCACACAAAAATATGAGCGTGTGGGATTTGCCTGGAGAGATGAAGTTAGAGAGAGAGTAGAGGATAGCGAATAATGCAAAGCAGCCGACATAATTGATAATGGATGATAATGAGTGTATCAATGTTTATGGAGTTTCTTATAGGGTGGTAATGAGAAATCAAAATCGAAATTAGAGTGATTGTAGCTTTCTTGTCAGAGCAAGGAAGAGCCTGGTGTACTGCGTTCCATGTGCGATGTGCCTCCACTAACCTCATCCGGCATGGGACGTAAATAAATCAAATAATTTTGATTTGATATTCGATTTAATTATTCAATATTCAAATTCGAATTTTTATAATTTGAATATAAATATAAATATTTTTTATTAGATTAGTCAATGAATACTAATTCAAAATCATAATATTCGATTCGATATTCGCAAATATTCGATTTCATTATATTATATATATATATATATATATATATATATATATATATATATATATATATTTGGGTTACCATAATACTCGATCATAAGTTTATTATGAAGACTAATTTAAATCACACATTGTGGTATGTGAATAGTATAGACAAAAGACACATGACATAGTAATTTTTATTTTTATTTTTGATGAAGGGCAACACAGTACATTTTTTTTCTTCTTCTTCTTCTTCTCTGCAATTGCTACTGTTCACCGAAGAAGAATAGGAAGTCGACAGCAGCGATAGCACAGTGGAGGCAGTCACGGTGGCGGTGGTCGTGATGGCTTATCGTTGCCTGAAATTGAGAAAAAAAAAATTGGTTAGTTGTCTGAAATTAAAGAATTTTGAGAGAAGATTGAGGTATTGAGAGAGATAGTGGCTGTGGCGGTGTTTATAACGAAGTTCGTCGAAAATCAGAGTAGAAGACGGTGGTTTACGATGGAATTTGCTAAAAATTGGAGAATGGGGTGAATCGGAGAAGAGGACGACGAGATGATGCCAACTACGTAGGATATGCATATTAATACACATAAACTTGCATCACGATACACATAAACATGCATATGCATAATAATATATACACATGCATATTAAAAAATAAAACACGTATACGATTAAACATAAATATGCATAGAAAGAAATACAACCTTACATGCTTTAAAACAAAAATCATCATTCTCGAAATTTCCTTAATAATCTTCTCCAATATGCACAAACATTTTTTTGTTGATCATTTGTTTTCTTTCAAATTATGAAACTATAAGTAATTGATCTAAGAAAAAAACTTACATCACCTTGTGCTCATCCTTATTTTTATTAAAATAATTATATATTAATTATGGCGAGTAAAGATAATTATATTTTATTAATTTATAATTAGATTTATTAATTTATTAATTATAATTTATTAATCCAAAATTAGAATTTATTAGTTCATAATTATGATTTATTAATTCATAATTAATTTTATTAATTCACAATTAGGGTTTATTAATTCACGGTTAGATTTTATTAATTTAAAATTAGGGTTTATTATTCAAAATTATGGTTTATTAATTCACAAGTAGAATTTATTAATTCAAATTTAGGGTTTTAATTCACAATTATGATTTATTAATTCAAATTAGGATTTACTAGTTCTAAATTAGGTTTAAATAATTCCAAATTATAATTATTAATTTTATATTATTTAAAATCAATTAATTTAATAATAATAATAATTAACTAACTAACTAAATAAATAAATAATTTTTTACATTAATTAATTGATTAATTAAAATTAGGATGATCTCATCGTGCGCCCGCGCGAACAGAAGACCACCCCTTGATCTAAACTAGATAGTAAATTATGGATAAATCAATCTCACATGCATTTTCGTATTCAACATTATGCAGTTTTTTGTTCAAGCATATGCAATTTTTTGTTTTAAAATATGCATGGTTCGTTTTTCTATATCACATAACAAATCAAATTGTATAGTTTTATATTCAACCGTATGTAGTTTTATGTATAATAATATGTATTTTTGTATTCAATTGTATGCAGTTTTCTGTTTAATTACATGCATGGTTTGATTTTTTGTATCACATTACAAATCAAATTATTAATCTAACTTAATGTAGAGAAATCAGCGAAAATAAGCTTAAAAATTTCGGAAAAAAAATCTCCACCATATGATTTATGAGATGAATGAGTGAGATTTACTACTACATACTACCTCAGGTTCAAGTATTATATGATCTCTCCTCAATATACATATATATTATTGTTATTTTTAACACAGATAAAACTAATATCAAATAATAAATTGATTCATATTTTAGGTCATACAACACCTTCACTCAAAGCATTCCTGCACGGGCAAGCATTCAAGCAACTAAGCTAAAGGGAAACTTCTAGTAAGCCCAGATCTCCTCACTATGCCCTATCGGCCTTCTAAATCCTAAAAATTGAATTTTTTTTTTTTTAAACACCTACTTTTAAGATTAAAATTTGTATCATTATCCCATCTCCTCACATCTCATTCTCGTCTCTCCTAGACCTGCCCAATACTGCGCCGTCACCACACCTCACCGTGCACCACCCTAGACGTTGTTTCCACTCCTCATCGCTGCTGCTGCCACTCATCTCCGCATCTGCCTCTGCCACAACCACTTGTCGCCGCCACTCCACTCCACTCTCGGCGTGCATCGCCTGTCGTTTCACAAGTTTAAATTTTTTTATTTGTGGAGCATATTTTTTCCCCAGCTTCATGGGATCAAGAAGTCTATTATGACACATGTAAATTTTATTATTTTTTAATTTATTTGATATACATAGACATGTTTTATAAAATTGGATTATAATCATTTTTTAGGTGAATAAAAAGCATTTTTTTGTCAGGTTGCAAATCAATTAATTTACAAACTTGGTGGAAGATTTGATATTTGCCATTTACAAATGATTTACGTGGAGTGTTTTTTTATGAACTTAATATCAAATTTCATATTTGTTTATGCATTTGATTGTTATTGTTTATTTTATGCAAATGATTTTGGAGTTGAAACAGTAGAGTCATCATTTGACATCTATTATTGAGTATTATAGCTCGATATTAATTAAAATGTTATTCTAGAAAGAAAAAAAAATTCATCATTCAAAATTGTGAAAAAAAATAATCTCTAAAAAACACTTGAAAAAATTGAAACGAATATTCGATTCGAGTATTCGCGAATACTATATGAATCGAATACAAATCTAAAAAAAATATTCGAAAGAAATTCGAACATCGATTCAATTACATTGATATTCATTTCAATTTCATTCATTTACAATTATATTCGATTCGTTATATCCCTAGTCCAACACTTGTTTTTACTTAGTTTTGAATTATTTAACTTTCCCATAATATGCGTCTAGAAGTTGGAACTGATAGATTTGTATTTACCCAAAATATTTTGATCAAACTATTACGAGTTAAGAAAACAAAGCAAAAGTGGAAGAAGCACCACACACGACAAAAAATCCATTAAAGAAGATGTCGCCATTTTGGTTTTCAGGAAGATGTCACCAAAGTGGATTACGGGATGACGGAGATGGCAAATGATCTTATTGTCTCAAAGCATGTTGATTTTCGATATTCACCATGTTTTGTTTTGTTTTGTTTTATTTATTTATTACAAAACATTGCCATGTCATGATGATTGCTATTGAAGTATATTTCACATATCAAATCTTGGATATATATAGAGTGGATGTGGGTTAATGTGAAAACATATTTATTATAAGAATGTGAGAACACAACAATTTACAATAAAAAGTATAAAATTATTGTATTGAACATATAAAATTATTGTACTAAATTCAGTGCAACAACTTTACGTTTATTGCAAAGTTATCATTTTGCAATAATTTTATACATTTAGTGAAATAACTTTATCATTAGGATAGCATTCACACATTATCAGCAACATTCGTGTTTTTACATTATCCAAATCTTATCGGAGTGAATTATAATATAATTGCTGCCTTAGATAGATAAATGAAAATTAATCTTATCCATCTGATTTTGAAGATCCATAATTCAGATTATAAGGTAGCTTTTTATTTTCTTAATATTATTTTAGTTAAATAAGGTCACAATTGAAATTAGATTATTATATATTGTCTCCCATCTCTCTCCTATTTTATCCCAAGTACAACGTATTGCACTGCATAAAGATTTGATTGCAATACTAAATTATTGAAATTGCGATCTTAGTTAGTTGTCATTGCAATAGTCCTCTGGTAAAATAGCAATAGTAAATAGTGTTTGTTGCAATAATAAATAAAGTACATTGTAATATTTTATTCATTGGTACAATGCACTGTAAATAGTGTCCATTGCAATTACAGTTTGATGATAATAATAATAATAATAATAATAATAATAATAATAATAATAATAATAATAATAATAATAATAATAATAATAATTGTTGCAATGATCAGTAACAACAATTGCAATTCTGGATACTAAGTCATACGTTCTAATTTCACTTACAACCAATTGCAACGCATGGGGTATTTAGCAAAAATCTCCAAAATAATTCCAATTACAATAATTATGTTATGGGATTGCAACAACAAATTAATTTATAATCAAATTTAGTAATAGACTATAATAAAACTTCATAAATACTAATTAGGATTAATAAACTCTAGTTGAGAATTAATAAATTTCAATCGGAGATAAATAAATCCTAGTCGGGATTGATAAATCCTAATTGAAGATGAATAGACCCTACTTGGGGATAATGAACCATAATTGGGATTTATAAACTCCTCAGTATGAATCAATTTAACTGAAGATTGATAAATTCTAAACATATGGTGAATAAATTCTAATTGATATTGATAAATTTCTAAACCTTGATAAACCTCTAATTGAGATTAATAAATTATAATTATGGATGAATAAATTATAATTGAGATTATTAAAGTTTTATTGGTTTATGGAGCTCACAAAAATAGCTGCAAATATACAACTAATATTTTATAGTATCAACATATGCATTTGTAAACTTTTGGTTATTGCATTATTAAATACTGTTGATTGCAATACCATGTACATACCATTACTTAAAGGATGAAATGCAATTAACCATATAAACTACAATGGTATGGTCCTAAAAACGAATCTGATGGGTATATGGGAAGGGGATGAGAGAATATACATATGTTAAAACCTTTTATTTTTCTTTAAACTTCTTTTGCCTCGAATTAACTTGGCTTATTGGATAATCCTAACGAAGTCTATATCATACTTTCAGACTGATCAAAGTGAACGTTAAATTTAGATAGTCCTTTCCACTTATGAATTGATATCTACCCTACTTTTATTTTTATACATAAAATTACATAAATGTATATTTTTAACACCACGAATTTAGATTTAGACCGAAGTCGACATAGACGGTCCTTTATGCTGGAAGACAACGTGATTTCAAGACAACCTGAAATCTCATTAACGTTATTTCTATTCGTGGTGAAGTAATTGTTGTACGTGCCCCTATAAATTATAATCGTTGTACCTGCCTGGGAGCAATCACTTTCACCTAAAATCTGATAAATCCACTTTCTCTCTCTTAATATAAATTTGACACTTAACTTCGTTTCTGAGTGATCTTAGTTCATTTTGCAATTGAAAAATGTCAGCTACATTGCATTCTCCGCTGTCTTCCTCTATCATGCCCTCTCTCCAGGTATCCACACTATTTGCTGCGTGTTTTGCATTCATACTGTCTAATTTGAGTGATTTTTTCTGTGATCTTGATCTTGAATATGCCTGTTGATTGTGGCAGGAGAGAAGATTTTTAGGATTCACAGCTCAATCCGCCAAGCCAAGCTCCGTATTAAAGCATCAGAAAATATTTTCTTCAATTCGAGCTTCGGCTAGCTCATCTTCGTCTCTTGACGCTGGTAGATTTTTGTCATTGTGATTTGATTTTTGTTGATTTTGAATGATGCATATTATGTCGACTTTGGGTGTTTCGGACTTTTTTTTTTATTTTTTATTTTTAAATTTATGGAAATGGTGAGGTTTAAGCACTGAACTGGATGTGGTGACGGGTTACAGCGAGATCGTTCCCGACACTGTTGTTTTCGATGATTTTGAGAGGTTGCATTTATTATCAGTTTAAAGGCTTTCCTCTTGAGTTTGTTAATCATTTGCTAATAATAATAATAATAATGTCATATTTCTAGGTTTCCTCCAACTGCTGCCACTGTTAGCTCCTCTCTGCTCTTGGGTATATGTAGCCTTCCCGACACTAAATTCAAGGTAACTGGAGATTATCTTTGTATTTTCTTTTAGGATTTCCATGACTGGATTTTTAGCATACTTGAGTTCTACTTCTATAGGCTAGGAGTGCCTGTCTACAAGAATTGATCTATATATGCATGTGTCCTGTATCTTCTTAGATATTTGGAAGAGAAATATCCGGATTTTCTGAATTTTACTATTGGTGTTTGTGATGTTCCTTTTATGTTTAGTCCACTTTGATCTGCATTAAAGGAAAAGAAACACTGCTTATTCATCTAATAAAATATTTGATCGTTGGTAAAACAATGTAATATCGGACAACAATTGCTAAGGTGTGTTAAATAGCATCCTTAGAGATTTAGTAGCACAATATCCCGAACATCTAGATAAAATCCTAGGTCCAGGTAAAGTGAAATTAATATCAAAAGATAACTGGACAACATATAGAATAACATACGAGGACATCGAGGCGAGGAGAAAATATAATTCTTGTCACGTATATATATCCTTTCTATCTCACACACCCACACATGCATATCAATTACTACTAATCAAAATGGCTATTAAAGATTAAAATAAAATATAATAATGAGGGAGTTAATAAAGAAAGAATTGGTAAAAGGTTATATAGTGAAAAGCAAATCACTACGATAATAAAAGAAGGGAGCACTATTTCAAAGATCAAATAAATATAATAATAAAGCTTTTCTATTGAAGACTATTCCTAGAGATTAATCGATAATAATATCTTTTGAAACCCTCAACTTTTCCACCTATGATTACATAGATTATAGAGTGTATATAGATTTCAAGGGTAGTAGATATACCATTTTTTATTTATTTTCTTTGTCATTGTGCTTTATAGAGTGCTGTTGATACTGCATTGGCTGCTTCAGAGTGTTACACCTTAGAAAAATCTGATGATCGAATGTCATGTTTCTTTGACAAGGTATGTTTTGTAACTTGCAAACTTAATCAAATATTATCTTCTACTTGAAACTGAATCCAAACTCCTGAACGTAAAACAATAGGCTTTGGTAAATGTTGGAAGTGATCTTGCAAAGCTTGTGCCCGGTCGTGTTTCTACCGAAATCGATGCTCGTCTTGCATATGACACACATGGTATTGTTAGGAAGGTAATTTTACATAATATTTTCCAAATCACTGGTTTAGCATCTGCAATTTTTGGCATAATTAAGAGCGATCCAACTACTTCTGTAACTGAATTAACTTTAACATCATATATTACACATTGTACATTGTGTCTATGGTTTTAGCTACTGTATAATCTTAAAGATGATGTCCTCAATACTTAAGTTTAGGATTTATATGATAACTTAACTATGCTCTCATTATGTGCTTTTATGCTTGAAAATTGCTTGACTAATATTCCAATAGACAGCATTCACTAATAACTTTCTTCGCACTTTAATTACCAAGATGCTAAAACGGGTGGTTCCTTTTCTGTCCTAATCTAACTACTTATTTGACAGCTGTTTTCTATATATTTATTTTTCATTTAACTGCTGTCACTTGTATTTTTTAGCTGTCAAATGATGTGAGTAGAGTTATATATATATGAATGCATATATGCAGCCTTTGTCTAGACAATGTGTCACTGGCTTCCGTTGATAATTGACTAAAAAGTGAAATTTTCTCTGCTTTCCAGGTGCATGACCTTTTGAAGCTGTACCATGATATTGGAGTGTCTCCGGAGCGTCTATTGTTCAAAATCCCTTCAACTTGGCAAGTTAGTATTACAGGCTAATGTCTAATTTGCTTTCTCAAAGGAGTATCGGATTTTTTATTGAGATTTCTTACTTATTTTACTGTTTTACCTTTAACATCTTTATTTCTAGGGAATTGAGGCATCAAGGTTGCTAGAGTTGGAAGGCATACAGACTCATATGACTTTTGTCTACAGGTACACTGTAGCTTGTATTTACTGCCAGTCGAGAAATTTTAAAAAGTTAACTGATATTTGAAATTTGAAGCAATGCTCCAATTTTGTCACAATTTACCAAAACTAGCTGCAGCCAGGCAGTGGCCTTTATCCCTTTTGCTTCTTCTAAAACATAATTGTCTTGCAGTTCCACTATTTTCTTTTCAAAATTCTCTTGAAATCAGAATGCTGTATCTCCTTTTGCATCATGCTTGAGCTTGATCATATATGTAATGCCGCAAAATATAGGTTATTATGATGCAACTGAGAGAGCTTTAGTATGCCAGTTATGTGGATAACCTTGATTAAATGAAAAATTGATACTGATACCCCTCTCATTTCCAGCTTTGTCACTGTCAAACAGTTCAGACATTTATTGTTTTCTTTTATCCTTATTTATTTCTCTCTTATTTTTTTATTGGAAGCAAGAAGTTCAGACATATAATTGGGGGATTTGTTCTTCAAAGCTTACATGATTATCTTATGACGAATGACGATTCTGTTTATCTAATGCAATCTTGTGGCGATTTCTCACATTCATAGTGGTGCTCTTTTAAATATTTTTGTGGCTTATGTCTTCTTCAACTTTGTACAAATGATATGTTCATAAATTTGAGATGGGTGTTGTCTTTTTATGACATGAAGATTTAAAAAAAAAAAATCCTTTGTGTAAAGTTTATGTTTAAACCCTGCTTCTATAATCCTATTTGTCAAGTTTGTATATGCAGTAAATATTTTTCTTTAAGATATCATAATTGCTGCTATAACATTTTTGGTACTTTGGTTGTGTGTGAACAGTTTTGTACAAGCTGCAGCTGCAGCTCAAGCTGGTGCTTCCGTTATTCAAATTTTTGTTGGGCGCCTTAGGGTAATATCTTCCCATAGTTAATAGATACTAGAATGATATTCTTTTACTATTAATAGGATACAATAATGAACAGTCATTCATGTTATTAGGACTGGGCACGCAACCATACTGGTGATCTGGAAGTAGAAGCTGCTCTTACAAGAGGAGAAGATCCTGGGTTGGCTTTGGTAAGTTTAACCAACCATCTTTTCTATTTCCACTTCAATACTTACACTGAGATATTGTCTCGTCCATCAGTTTTTTGCTACATTGTTGTGGCAAAGTGAATAGTAATTATATGCATTCAGGTAAATTCTCAGCTGCCCATGTCTTGTTTCTTGTTGATATTCAAGACTAGAGCCTTTAAAGAAGTGTTTACTTTTCATGGTAAGATAAATTGATAAAACATAGGATTGGGTATTTGAAGGATAAGATCGTAAGATGGTTACAAGTTCAAAATTGATCAATCTATCATCAATCCAACAAAGCAAACGGTGGATCAGCTTAGATTATTTTTGTCAATCCATCATATCACTCAAAGTAAACGTCCCCTAACAAATATGTAAAATATGACATAAAATATGCATGCCCGTGAAAGTTTCTTTTCCTATCATTAAGGGAATCTTTGGCTAAGCTTATTTTTGACATCTTATAAGATGTTTTAAGAGCTAATAAAATGTAATTTCCGAAGAACTTAAGCTGCAAAAAATATTTGGGTAATTGAGTTTGTAAGTTCTTTTAAAGAAATCATAATTAGAGAGAGAGATGATTGTAGTTAGAGAGAGTGAATCGTGAATCATGGAGAGATGAAATGGGAAGGTATATGTTGAAAAACATAGGATGATTGTTTTTGTAAATTGATCGTTGCTTATAAAATCATGAAAAAATTAGATGAGGTTGATGAACTTAATTTTTTTTGGAGCTTATAAGTGGTTGAAGCTTATAAGTTGTTGGAGTTTATTTTAAATCTTATAAATTGTTTAGGATCTTATTTTGCCAAACACTTTTCAATAGCTTATAAGCTCCTAAATATCTTATAAGCTCAGCCAAAGACCCCATACTTCCTAATTTATCCTCCTAACTCTGAGGCATCTGCTGAGTTTTTTGCTCAAGGTACAGAGGGACACTTGAAATGCCATTGGAAACAAATTGTCGACTCTCTCTCTCTCTCACCTGCTCATTTTATATTATAAGAAAGAAGTGGAACCGTAAATGGTTGCTAATCCGTTATGATGTTTATATCTCATTTCAGGTGACAAAAGCCTATAATTACATTCACAAAAATGGGCATAAATCCAAATTAATGGCAGCAGCAATTCGTAACAAACAGGATGTTTTTAATCTTTTAGGGTAATTACTCCTGTGTGTGTATGTGTGTGTAGTTCCTTTCTTGAGTAGTTATCTGAAATTCTTTGTTTTATTTTGACAGGGTTGATTATATTATATCACCATTAAAGATATTGCAGTCTCTAAAAGAGTCCGTGACGCCTCCTGATGAGAAATATTCTTTTGTGAGGCGACTGTCACCACAATCAGCTGCATCCTACAATTTCAGCAATGAAGAGGTTAGCTTTCCTTGTTTCACTTATATTTTTCCATGTCAGATAACACAACTGGGACCGGGACTAAGATGATGGAGGGGAAAGCTCTTCGGTCCTAAGTTATCCTGAAAAATTGTTGACATAAAATCACTTGAATTTATGAAATATTCACTTGTTGCATTTTAATCCATCTTTAGTATATTTTAGTCACGAGCTCCTACTCTTTATATGGTTGCTCAACTCTATAAGATTTTGGAACCAGGTAATGTTTAACCAAGGCATCAAATAACACTGTAGATTATGGAGAACTGGTAACTTATTTTGAACCAAGTGGCCATTTGTATGAGCTGATTGGTACCAAGTCCCAAATAAAGTCATCTCCATTATGTGACTTTCTTGTGGCATTGAGATAACTGCTTTGCGTTAATATAATATGGACCTTCTTACTGATGGAACATGGCAGTTAAGAAACGAAATAAAATTGTAGTGATATGCGACTGTCTGTTTCTTATCTCGTGAATTAATTTTTCAGCTTGTGAAGTGGGACCAATATAGCTTTGCTTCCGCTTTGGGGCCTGCAGCGGTCGAGCTTCTAACTGCAGGGCTGGATAGTTATGCTAGCCAATCAAAACGAGTAGAAGAATTGTTCGGGAAGATATGGCCACCTCCTAATGTGTAAACCATATGGGCTAGTGATCTTGCTAATTACGCCTTTCTTATGTTGTTCTCCTGTCAAATGCTGTTGGCATTGTGCTGCCAACACAATGTGTTATTGTTGTTGTTGTTTCTTTTTCTTTAGTGGAGTATCTTCTGAGTCTCAGACAATGCATTTCGTGTTCAACCTATGTTCAAATTCTGATGTTGAAAGGGCTCCCCTTGTTTAATTTCCCTGTCTGATCCATCTTCTTAAGCGTAAAAAATGGCTACCATTAATTATTTTGGCTGGAAGCGCGTAAGCTATCAGCAGGCTAAGAACATTGTTGTATTTTGAGTTGGGTTATTTCATTTTGGTACCTATGATTACTTGAAAAGGGTTGACTTGAGAGGTTTTCCTTGATTCAAAGGCAAAAAATCAGCAAAAGAAGACTGTCTTTAAGTTTATAGGACGATTCAAAATTCCGAGACCATTAGAATTCTACATGGGAGTCCTAAATGTACTCCCTACGTTAGTTTTAAATTCTCATTTTTGGTTTGATTTCAATGCATCATCGTAAGTAAAAAGTGTTAAGGTAGTATACTAGAACTCATGCTTTGAGCTGGATATGTATTAAGATATTATTTTCCTTGTTTTATGAGGACAAAATTTTTACATTGTTATGCATATTTATTCGTGTTATAGTTTATGCAAATAATACATTTACTCTGTATTGTAGACAATACAGTGGGTTGATGGTCATGGAAAATCATATTGTCTGTTCCTTAAAGAGTATGAGATAAATAAAGATCAAGCGATGTAGGAGTACAAATATGAGTTCTTAACATCAAAAGATAATCATAAAATACAGAAGAGAAACCATAAATCGTAGTACAAAGTAAATAAATCGTGGATATAGAAGTGTGTATATGTCGCCCTCGTGAGAATATAGCTCGATTTCTTCAACTAATAGAAAAAGGTGAAAGCTGAGGCCAGAAGAAGGGCTGGCATCCCCATCCGTGAAACTGTACCAGCAGCGTTCCCGCTGTTGCCACCGGGCGTCGCTGTTTAAATATTCAATGTGTTAGATGCACGCCTGAATTTTGTTAAACCATAAATGGACGTTTACTATTGATAAATAGAAATATTATAGACTAGTTTATTGTATACTAGATGGATGGATCGGAAGTTTTGGATATTTCAAGTCTCTTGATAATTTCTATAATTTGAACTAACTTGTTTGATTTATATCTAATTGGAAGAGCTAGGATTGAAGAAATTATTGTGATGAAGATAAAATATTCAATTATGTATATTATCAATCTTGAATAGTGAGCGCACTTAAATGTTAAGAACATTATGTAGTTTATTAAAATGTTTTTAAAATGATATCTATATTAATTTAGAAGACTATGTAAGCACATTCAATTGCACTATTCTAAATTTTGCTTCTATTAAAAAAAACTAGACATTTAACTAAAGAATATTTATTTTGTCCGTTATAATTCTAACTGTACTTACAAAGAAGCTCGTGATGATTCAGACCGAAATGCCACCTTGTTTTAGGGTTAGTAGGATGTTGAGGTTCTCAGGCTCGTTAATGGACGAGTTTTATTCGGACCAGAACCAATAAACAATCGGTTCTAATTATGGAAGCGATCCATCAGATACCAGACTCGGACCATTAAACTATGGATCTGGGTCGAGTAATTACCCAAATCCTAAAATGATTATCAATTGATATGATTTTTTCATAATTTAATAAAAATGACAATTAATTAGTCATAAAATATTTAAAACACGTTAGCCAAGTCCATAATACACCAAAACAATAAAAATATCGAACTCGGTTGGACTTGGACCCGAACAACTGGGTCGGTGGTTCGTGTCTGAGCGGGTCTGAAATCGAAATTGAAACCATTGCTAATGAACTTTGAACTATTCCAAGTTGGTTCGAGTAAGCCTATCCCCTACAATGTATTTTCCTCTGAAGATGATGCCATGTGGAATAATGTGGGCTCCAATTAATTGAAATCAAATAGATTTACCACATATCATCATCTTCTATTGGAATACAGTGCATAAGACTGTAGCAACAGTGTTCCCTTGTCGAAGAAACACCACCGTTGACCAATATCATTATTGTATAAGAAAGTGAAGATTTTCTTAACATGCAAAGAAAGGAAAAACAAACAAACAAACAGTACCGACTTGGACAAATTATGTAGATTTAGGGGGTGTTTACTTGTCATGATTAGGTTGGATAGATAAAATTAATCCAACCTAATCAAGTGTTTACATTTAAGGATTAACATTTGAGGATATCCCAAAGCCCGTGATTATTTTAATCCTTTGAATTGTTCTCTATTAATTATAATCCAACCAATATAGGTAGGATTGAAATAATCCTACAAATAAATGGAGAATTACTTATCCCAATTTTAATCCTTCACTTATCCTTTGTAGTAAACAAAGGATTGATAGATAAAAATTATCTTATCATATATTTAATTCATCAAATAGTCAATCTTTCAAAATGTTAATCATGCAAAGTAAACACCCCTTAGTATTTTTGTGTATTTGGTTAGAGAGGGACGACTAGTGCGTAGTTGACTAGTTGGTATCCCGTTTGGGTAACATTTAGCGGTTCGGAAACCGCGTAAGTTTGGCAACTATTAGTCAAATCTTGCACATTAATATACTTTATCTATTTAACTTGCTAATCTATACTAATTATTAGTTAACAAGGAACTTGCAGCCCAAAACTCTTCTATTTTCTTTTAATTTGTATTTTGTGATAATTGTTGCCACTATTTGTCTCTAAAATTTTCAATTTCAAATACGCTATCTTTAGATTATCATATTGTCCATAATATTAAATTGTTCATTATTACCGATTAGCTAGGTCATCTTAAAGAGCTTCTAATAATTCAATAATATTTATTTGTCTACAACTGATAAAAGTCTTGAGTCAACTTAAAGATTTTTTTTGGGCAATACTAAATTATTAATTCTATCTTTTATGCAAACATTATTAGTACTTAATGTTTACATATGCAGACTTTCTTATTTTATTAAATTTGAATAGTGCGTTAGTATAATATCCCAGTCAAAAAATGAATACGTTTAATTTTTAATGAGCTTGTGTGTATTGATATACTAGCACCGTAAGTTTTAAAGTTGTTATTCTCCTTCTTCTTCTTTTCTTTTGAAGCGCAAAGTTGTTATTTTTCTGTTGACTATACTTATTATCAATTATTTGTACTTTTACTGAAAAATTGTGATCATGTTTGAAAATAAAGAATCAGTTTGTGCTGTCTTAATGTAACGAGCACTCAAGTCTAGGAAACTAATGAACTTTAATTTGATAATTATACTTAATAATTATTATAATAAAAAAATATAATAAGTAAAAATATCAATGCAGAAACATTTTCTATGCGGAATGTTTAAGAAAAGGCATAATTAAGTTACCTGGAGGAGGGAGAAATGAGGAACCTGGAGCCTGAGCAGCTGATAAAAGATACCAAATTCAACATGTATATTAGCTGGCTAATTTTGACCATTCGTAAATAAAAGAAAAAAGGAGAACAGATGTATTCCTATTTTATAGATTTTGACCATTCACAACTAAGGGGTTGTTTTGCTAAGCTTATTTTAGAGAGCTTATAAGATGTTTCAAGAGTTTATAAAAGATAATGTCTCAAGTGCTTATAAGTTGTTAAAATGTTTGGATAATTGATCTTATAAGCTAGAGAAGAATCATGAGTTAAAGAAAGAAAATCATAGTTAGAGAGATAAAATTGACGAGATGTGAAGTTGATAGTGTATGTTTAGGAAATAACGAACTATAATAAGGTTGTTTTGGTAAATTCATGGTTGCTTATAAGTTTATGAAAAAATAAATTAGGGTTGACCAATTTATTTTTGGGGTTTTATATAATTGTTTGAGCTTATTTTCACAACATATATGTTCGTTTAGGAGCTTATTTTGTCAAACATTTTGCAACAACTTATAAGCTCCTAAACAATTTATAAACTGTTTTAAAGAGCTTATAAGCTTAACCAAAAACCCTCTAACTCCCATACAATTCTTACTTAGTTTAAGCATCAATTATAAATTTATATTAGAAACATCTAATAACAGCATCCGGAAGATAAGCCTTGTCCACCTATCATATTTTTGTTACTACCAGCAGGTAGTACGTGTGACTGCACTTTATAATTAAATATATTATACAATATTAAAAAATTATTTTTAACTAAAAAAAGAGAAATATAATAGATAAATATAAAATATCATATTACATTATAATTTAGGGGTGAGCATTCAATCGGTTCCGTTAAAAACCAAATCGAAAGTCTAAAACCGAACTAACCGAAATGTCCAAAAATTTCAACCAAACCGACCAAACTTTTTTTTACAAACAGAACCAAACCAAACCGAATTTTAAACTTTGATTTCGATTCGGTTCTAATTATACTTCAATAAACTGACTGTCAAAATTAATCCAGAAAATGATAAAACCATAAATTTAACAATTCAACAATCTAACCTCAAATTCAACGACATTCATAGCATAAATCCAACTAAATTCGACTATCAAGCACTGACAGCAATAAATTAATATTGAGATAAATTAATCGTTCTACAACATTTAGATATTGCACTTTACAAAATAATATATTTTAACAATATTTAAATTATATCATATTTATTATAATTAATATGATTAATCCCACTAACTTTTAAATTTAATATTGTTACCGTTCTAGTTTAATCCATATATGCTCATAATTTTAATATTTAATTTAATTTAATATAATATATATACATACATATATATATATATATATAAATAAAAACTTTGATTCGGTTCGGTTTAAATCAAAATTTTGGAATGTTAAACCGAGCCGATCCGAAAAAATTCTGGTTTTCAATATTTGCATCCAAACCGAAACTGAAGCTGTTAAAAATCGATCCAAACCGACCAAATTGTTATGGTTTAGTTATCCGGTTTGGATTCGATTTTACTCACCCCTACTATAATTCTTAAATTAATTATAAAATAGACAACAAAATTTGTAAACATAAGTTTTTATTTTTATTTTTATTAATATAGACTATTCCTAAAATATATAAAAGGAAAAAGTTCAATTCATGATGATTAGTCACATACTCTTCTTACATTTTACCCATCCAAGAGCATATTGATTCTGGATCCAGCTAGCCTAACTCCTTAATTTTGAAAGATTTTATAACCATAAAAAAAATTCATTCCTTCCCCAGAAACAATTATTTCACAGATAAGCATAAAAGCAAAAAAATTATCTGAACTGGAAGAAATTAAGTAAATCACGCCCTTCCCAAAATCCAAAAGACACAGAAAATTTCCAATGATTGTGTGTGTGTGTGAGAGAGAGAGAGAGCGAGAGAGTGTGCGCATATATACCATTGCAAGCACTAGTATCACTTGGGAGGTTGCAGTGTTTCGGGAGCTCAAGAGCTTGAGTCAAATTGATACCGAGAGCACCTGGATTTTTGATCAATCCGCAGAGACAAGGAAGCTGAGTTGTCACCACAGTTCTGATGGCGTTGCAGCACTCCGATGGGGGATTTGTGGAGTTCAAGTACTCTGCGCACGGTATCAGCTTCGAGGCACAGTCTGACTGCCCTTGTGCGGTGGCCAACAGCAGCGCCACCGTCATCACCGCCGCGATCGTCATCGAGGAAGTTATCGCCATTTGAATTCTTGGTAGATCGGAGAGAGTGGTGGATGGAGGATGGGGTCGTCGAGATTAATTGGAGGAGCTGAAAGTGTTTGTTTGTTAATTTATAGCGTGTGAACGTGGTGGGAATCCAGAAAAGGGAAAAACTTGATGTTGAATTTTCTATTAAATTGTACAAGTCCACAATTGCAGACGGTATTCCCAGGGAAACTCGAGAAATAGACCGGAAGCAGATGGTCCTTTTCCCTACAAATCTACATCCTTTTTTCTTTAAGATTGACTTTTGAAAAATAGTCTTCTGTATTGCAATCCACAGTTAAGATGATGCCACATGGCCAAAGACAATCATTTTATGTGTTCTAGATTTTACAATCCAACCAACAAACAGTAACCTAAAACTATCAAATATATACTGTAATAATGAGATTTGTTAAATTTTATTTGACAGAACCATCATTAGCTACAGTTAACTCCGGCAATAATTATTTTTTATTTGATAATTGCTCCGTAATACGCCTCCTCGTTTATTTTCCAGGTGCATTCATTGGTGTAGCGCGCACATGACTGCGCCCCGCTATGGCTTCGTGATGCATTTATACTTGTACTCCTATTGAAACAAACTTCATACTTGAAAGTTGAATCTTATCAAACTCAATATCCTTGATTTTGGCTGTCTTCTCTTTCAAATTCATTCAGACACAAACTCATTTCTGGTATTATTTTCTCAACAAAAATCAATATCAAATACACTTGAAAAATTCATTTTTGTCCCTTACATTTTAATTTTTATGGAAATACGTATTGATGAAAAAAGATATATCAAATTGGTTGGGCCCAGCAAGATATTGCAATCAGTTGTGTCCATCAACACATATTTGCTTGTTTGGTGATTGGAGATCGAGCAGAATTTATCAATCATCGGTCAATATTGGAAACACAACTTTCAACATTCGAATTCGAAAGCATACACAGCTTTCAACGCCAAATTCTATAAATTCAAACATCCCTTGTAACCTTTAATTGAACTATTTGATTAAATCGATTTAGGTTGGTTTTGGAGTTTTAGCCCCCTTTCAAAATAATATTCATTTAAAACCTATAAATGCTGCTTATTTTCGTATTTCATCATCCATTCACTCATATTACTACTGGAATCTCAATAAAGTAGGAGTCTCAACAAATTTGGTTTTCCTTAAAAAACGTTTGCCTTTTATGATATTACTAAGTGGATCGGAGTTTCAGTTCTTTAAAGGGCAATTGCATTGCATGTTTCCACTCATTGGTATTACTATTGAAGATTTAGTTATTCTTGAATGCAATATATTGAACAACTTCCAGAATCCACGGAGCAATTGATTAGCCATACATATTTACGCAGCTGAAAGTAGAGGGGTCCATGTAGCACCACAAGCAGCCATACATGCTTCCTCCATTCTGCTTAGGGAAACCCCAGCATTGCAAATATTCGCAAACGATCGCATGTGCTTCATGCCATACTGAGCCAACGACCCACAATGAGCTTGAATACCCCAACCTATCAATTCATCGATAGGTGTCAACAACAAAATAAGATCACACGTCCTTACAGCCGTCTTTGTGTAAACACAATTAAGATAAACCTACCATCGATTTCAGACATTCCCAGTCATCCACAAGGGCAAACCACGTTCTCTTCTCGATTTAAGAGAGAAGGACCCTTGGCCGGGCCAAATAAGACCACGTACGCCTATAACGTCCAAGCTACCATCGAGATGTTTCCGGTGCAGCATCGTGCTTGTAATCAGCTTTAGCAGTTGTACCTTCTTCTCTGTGCCATCATCCAACCTGTTGTACTGCAGCAGAGACTCGGTCACACAGAATTAATTCGAGAAAACTGCACAACTGATCGACTTACCATTTCCCAAAGAGAAAGAAGATCGGCATCCCTCTGATTCACGACACCCATGTTAGCTTTTGGGTTCAGTCGGTTCGGTGGGAAGTTCTTGGACGCCGGATCAAATCCTTGGTACAGATACAGCTTCTCAGATTTCATGCTTTTGTTCCCATACTCCATCACATGAGATCCAGAATTGTAAGTGTTGTAGTTAGATGTCCGTTCCTTCACCTACAACACGTTGCAAAATACTACAAATCCAGAATTGGTTCAAACACACTTAACAAGCCATCATTCAGACTTATACCTGGTCATATTGCTGCTCCACAGTTTCTCTCTTGAGGTTGTGGGATTCACTGCAGTTAATACAAGCATACGCTGTCTCAACGTTTCGTTCGGTGGATGTGATAAATGATATTGATAGGATACAGCAGAATTAGGCTATATGGATTAATTTTGTTGTATTTGGATTGACTGATTGTGGCATAAGATAAATCAAAGGACTCTACCAAAATTATTCAAACAAAACATATAATTAAGTTAGATTATTTTATCAATCAAACCAAACACGAGCATGGGCCGAATTATTCTAACAAAACATATATTAAGTTAGATTATTTTATCAATCAAACCAAACACCTCCAATAAGTATCCTCCAGCCAATAAGTATCCACCAGCCCATCCGAAGCGAAAGAAGAGAAGAGAAATGCAATGTCCAAAATGTTTCACTGATCAAGCTGTCAAGCTACTAAGAGTTCCTATAATCTTAACAATGGCAAATTTAAGTTTGAAAAGATAGAGTTGGATAACATGACACTCGACACACTAAAGATTTGCAAACGTGCCAGCTGTTAAAAAAATCAAAATCTGCCTTCAGAGAGAAAGACGGGAGAAGACATGTGCAAGCTCCTATCCCATGTAAACTAGGGCACATAGTAATCGTAAAATGCTCAACAGAAGAAGTGGTATAGAATTAGCATTAGTTCACTTACACAATCAGAAATAAATCTGGATTACCTGTCCTCCATCCAAGCAACACTATACAAATCCCCCAAACATGTCATGTACTCGGGAGGTGGCGGGGGATCCATCCCAGGACAGTAAGTTCCCCAGCTACTCTCTTCAGCATTCGATGCCGTCGTCACATAGATGTCCAGATCATCAGGCATCATTCCTTCGAATACGCTTCCACTCTCACATGCTTCAATGTATATCACCTGCATAAACCACAAACATCAGACATCAACAACCAATATCAGAAGGCCTTCAGAACTGTAGAAGAAGGATTCTTAAATTTAGAGAGAACAAACAAAAGTTGCATAATCGATGAACCTCTGACCATTTCTTTGTAGGTGCCAGATGCATGCTTCTTCTGTAGAACATCAATGAAATCCTTTCCATACAGATATGGCATATTTGGCATCCCTGGAGATTGAGTTACGGACTACGTTAATGTGCTATAAGGACATTCAAGAGAGACTGGATCATTGTTCTCAAAAGTAATTCAATTCAGAGATCAAATGGCCACAAGATATACTATTCACTCACCGAGCACTCCAGGGCCACCATGGTCGGAATAGTAAATAAATATCCTATCTCCTGGTTTACTCTCAACGACTTTACCACTTCCACCTTTTACAGCACTTTTGTCGCCTAGGATTACAGCGTAGAAATTCTCCGTAGTAACTTGCTCACCAGTATAGTCCTTTGACAAGGCAATCAATAAAGTATATTTAATATATACTTAGAAACCATCATGTCTAATTTATTGTAGCATAAGTGCCAAAATAATCAAATTGGCATGTCAACTTTATCAATCTTGACATTTTATTAATGGACTAAAACAAATCATTCCACAAATCCAGTAATGCATCTGCATACACACACACAGAGACACAAACTGTGAAACACATAATGCAATCAACTCTCAGAATTTCTGTAAATGTCAGAATTTGTATTATTCACAATTTATGCTACCTTTGGAACACCAGCATAGACGTCCTCGCCTGTTGGGTGATTGATCAAAACTCCTTTTCTAGGATTCAGTTCATTCATTGCAATGTCATCATACATGAAAACTACAATGTTATCATCTCTGATGCCTCCCCTTTTAAGTATTTGGTATGCATGGCAAACATCAGCCTGCATTATTCATTCATGTATGAGTAGTGAGTACACAAAGGAAAGTATCATGTATGTATACAGAAGATCTCCATAGCTATCTCCTATACAGGAGTTGCCAAAAGTTGAAAATAAACCTACATACTAGGTAACGAAAATAGATGGGGCAACATTTTTAAGGGATGTTTATTTTTCGATATATCATGATATCTCTTGACGGTTTTCTCATTGCGTATGACCTTATTCACAGCATTATAGGCAACATATGAATTGGAGAACTCATATTTGCAACAAAAAGATGGTGGTCTGCTCTCATATATCGCATATGATAAAAAAATTAATGAAAGTTAATTATCTAGTGAAGATGGAAAAACAGTTAATTAGGCTATGTGTCAAAGAAAAGAAAGGATAAGTAGAATCAAAATTTGAAGCAAAGATGCTTTTGTTGAATTCATGGGAAGGAAATTCTGCAAATAATATATATATACATATATATATATATATGTATGTGCGTGTGTGTGTGTATATGTGCGTGTAGAGATATATAGTGAAAATCACGATGTGAAGAATTATAGACACAAAAATATCTTTATTTTGTCGATTAAAACACCGGCTGCTTACGGTTGAATCTAACTAAAACCTTTGGTCTCAACATTAACCACATTAAACACTCGACCATTAGGGAGGTTCTTATGTTTCTAATATCGAATAAATTAAACCTAAGAATACATAGTAACTGCTTATACCAACTGCATCGGACCCATCAACTTGGTTGGTGATAAATAATCATCTCAAGGAAACAAGATTATCAATACCTTTAACAAGAACAATAATGATGGTGTGCCATCAGCTCGAACTCATAATTTCATAAATGGCTAGTTCTAAGCATGAGCAAATAACACACTTAAAATATGTTGCACACCAAGGTAGAGATTTAGTTGCAAGAGTAATCAAGAAATAAAGTTGGTTTCGTAAATGAACCTGATGCCGATAATTCCCAAAGCCATTAGAACCCGCCACCAGCACCGCCCACGTGGTGGCGTTCTCCTCCGCTGGCAGCCGGATAATAGGATCCCACCGCCTTCCTCCTACGCCTTGAAGACGGAGCAGCGCCGCCGCCATCGACATAAGCAGCACCAAAATCTCACTAAGAGCCATCCTGGAATTAAAGCACAAAGTGCTGTGGACTTGTGCGAGTTTCTAGTTTATGCAAACATATAAACAAGCGGGGTTGCTCTGCTCAGCCATGCAGAACAAGGGAGTGACACCTGTCCCAGCAGGTAGGCCCACAGCTGAGCTCAATTTCCAGCATTTTGTGGCTTTATCAATTTGCTTTGGCGGTGCTTAGGGTGAAAAGCAGGTGACATGAGCAATTCATGATGTCACCATTTTTCTTTTCAAATGCTTATTTTCCTTCCTTCCTTCCTTTCTTTCTCCGTTCTTGTTTTTTCAAAGAAATGTTTCTAGAAAATAATATAAAAGGCAAAATGTTTCAAAAACATTTTGGTTGACTAGTTAAATTATTTGTACGTTCGGCTTTACTTATACTTTTAGAAGTACCTTATAAATTATTTAAGAATTTATAAATTTTTTAAGAAAATCTTAATAATTTATAAATTTTGAAAATAAATTTCAACGTTCATAAATTTTTTAAAAGTTATTCAACTCAACTTATTTTTTCATAAACTTATTTATCAAAATAAATCTTAATATAATTAATTATTTGAAACCTATATCATATAACTTTGCCGACGTCCAATTATCTTTCTCTAATTCATAATTCGTTTTCTAATTTAAAAACTTAATTATCTAAATATTTTGATAATTTATAAACTCTTAAAATATTATATCTTATAAACTCTTAAAACATCTTATTCCTATACTAACTTACAAACTCAATAAAAGTTAAAACCCTCTTATTTTTTCGTATTAGCTACGTTGTATTATATTTAATTGATGTGAACCTACTCCAACTTAAATAAAATAATCGCAACTAAATAGATAATCTAAGATTCTCTGGTTGCACAGATGAAGTGATTTCTCTGACAGGAATTTGTTCTTCACGTTTCATTTCGTTAAAACCCCAATTGCTTTCACTAATACTCGTTTTCTTTAAAACAGATTTCGAAACACATCTAAAGAGAACTTGCTCCTCCTGGCTGGCCAAAGATCCCAACATGACTTGTGGATCTTCATTGTTTTGATTAATTCACCCAACTCCAAAGGTAGTTTTAGTGCCAATCTATTTTGTACACGTGTAACAACCATAAGAAGTTGGAAATGTTGCCTCGATCGAATTGAAATTCTTTACACCACCAAGAACAAACCACATTGTCAACAGAGGGGGATAAATTAGTATTGAAGCTTGTTGTCCATAAACATATTGGCGTTCCCAACTTCCAGTTTTAAAACCGGAACTTATAACATACATTACGCAACTAATCCATCATCTTCACAAGTTGCTATCATCTGAGGTAAACATAGTTTTTAAAGCATGTCCCAAAACATATAGACACCCTTCAAAACAATAGAAGCCCTCGTAATGCCAAAATGGGAGCCAGGAATCATCACTGTCACTGTGGTCCAGCAAACTTGCTCATCATTTTCGCTATAATTGAGCTACCTTTGGGTTTGCTTGATGTTTGGCCAGGTTAGCAGGGTTCTTCATTACTGCATAAAACAACAAGATAGGAAATCAGAAAATATACAACATAATCTTGAGCCCATAACACCCTCATGAGAAACGCAACTTTATTCTTACAAAACCATGGTATATATGTCATTCTCAAATTAAAAACTTCAAACAAATCATGTGGGTGAATGCTCGATCAATTTACTTTCAATGATACATAGACTGTAAAGATTAAGTACGCGAATGAGCTAAAAACAATCACTAAAGTCACAAGGACATGGTAAACTGAGGACGACAAAGGCTACTGGAGAGAATCATACAACCTAGTATCTTCAGAAGGCTAATTTCTGTAAAGTTTTAGAAGCGTAAGACCTCTTCAAGCATGTTATAGATAAGATAAATATAAGGCTTTTGGCTAGTTATCTCCAGAATGGAGCGCCAAATGATGCCATATCTGAAAGGACAAATTTGAAAGGTGGAATCCACTCTCCTAAGGAAGGAAACTAACAACTTAAAATACAGGTTCATTTGCAAGTTCAGGTTTACAAGACCGAGATCAAACTTATCTAACCCGTCCAGTTTACGATTAGGAAAACAACTTTGAAAATGACATCACATCATCAGCAGGCTTTTTAATTAGCAAAAGGGCCACATACAAAGCCACGCTCCACAGAAGCAACTGACAAACATGAAATTCGTAGACAATCAACCCATCAAAGCAAGTTCTACGGAACTTTATTCCTTTTTTTTTCTTTTTTAACTTTTTGTGCGAAGACAATGGAACTCTAATCATTTTCTCATTTAGCTGGAAATTTTAGCCAGATCCCTAAAATTCTAGTTATCTGATAGTTAACCACAAATGAATTAAGTTGTGCATTAAAAAAATCCAAATAAGTTAAATAACAAAAAACAAGAATATCCAGTGATGAAGAAAACCACAAGAAGATTCTGAAGACAATTACTCTCAGTAACACATAACGATATCATGCAAAATGAAGTCAAAATAATCACTATTTTCTTGAAAGATGTTGGCAAGCATAAAGTAGAAAGCAAGAAAAGTGAAGGATCCACCAGCATGAGATATATATTGAACTTAGTGGTGTTGTAGGAGACTGATAGTCATCAAGGAGAGTTCACTATTATATTCATAGTCAGGTAAACTGAGCCCCAATTTAGAGGAATAAAAAACAGATAGTTGAGCAAGAAAGTATGTACCATCTTGGAGTGCAGCCATGACTTCAGGATCTTTGAATGCTGACATCAATTCAGGATCCTGTCATATTACAATATAATGCAAGTTGTTAGAATCTGACTTGAAAGAATAGTTGGGGAGTACAGAACAATGAAAACTGACGATCTCATGAAAATGACGCAATTACTAATGTCTCTTAAATAGCCATGTCCACAAGATAAACCTGATCTGCATAAACAATGTATACTCACATTAAGTATCTTGCTGTAGTCAACATTCCCAGGCATACCTCCTCCCATGCCGGGCATACCTCCTCCCATGCCGGGCATACCTCCTGACATTCGGCATGCCGCCAGGAAATCCACCAGGCATACCTCCCGGCATTCCAGGCATGTCCCCGGGAAAACCTCCTGGCATTCCAGGCATACCCCAGGAAAACCTCCGGCATGCCACCGAAATCCACCAGGCATGCCCCAGCTCCTCTACTTGATGATGATTGCTCTTGTCTCTTAGCCTTTTCATATGCAGCCTTCAAAAGGAAATATCGTAAATTGGTTTATGCCTAGGAGAAAAACAGAATACAAGTGATACACCAAAGATGGATCACCTGAGCTTCAGCTCGGCGCCGTTGTCGCCGCGTTCAATCTTCCTATCTTCTCTCTTTCAAGCCTATCATATTTTCTACGATGTTCCTCAATCTTATGGGCATTTGGCTCAACCTATTACCATTAGACAAATATACAATAGTAAGAAGTTTCTATTACTATGACAGCTTCACTGCAGAGAAAATAAACACAAAAGCCAACCTTCTTTAGTACAGCACTGATTTCCTCATCATAGTCGAGTTTTGAGGCCAGGTGAAGATCCTTGGCTGCTTCTTCCCATTTCCCAAGCATAGCCTGTGCTATACCACGTGACTTGTACCCTTTGGCAGAGTCTGGATTGATCTGCAGTAGTAATCTATATGAATTTCACAGGCTGCAGAAGGGTGTAAAACAATGATATTTCCCAAAAACTGCAATTTGAAAAGATAGATGCTGATGGTACTATGTTAATACAACATCCAGGATTCAGAACTAACAAAGCCACAATAAGAAAATATTATGAGTTCAAAAGTGATATCCATACTCAGGTGTGGAAAAGCTTAACAGACTGCAAGCAACAGAAATTACAGATGGGAAATTATTGATCCAGAACACATGATCCTGATGCAACATTTCTTTGTTATTTTGGATGGTCGTAACTGCAACGCAGTCCATGAATGTCATATGCAGTTATGTTGCAAGATACCATGCTATCGTCAAGTAAGAGCCCGAAACTAATAGCAACAGCAGAACATAATATTTATTAACAAAAAATGTGGAATGATAATTGTTTATTATCTCAAACAAAGCAAGACATACCTCCAATGCTGCACTAGCATCCCGAATAGCAGCATTTGGTTTCTTCATTTTAATATACACACTAGCTGAAAGGTTAATAAGGAAATTCACATATTAGCTAAACATTTATGATGTAAAAAATTTGAGAATACAAAAGAAAGGGACAGGGCAATACACCTCGTGTTGCATACATAATGGCAGAAGTAGGGTTCAGCATTATAGCCTTGGTGAGACTCTCAACGGCTTCATCATGTTTGCCTATTTAAAAGAATGAAAAAATTGTTAAAGGGCACAAAGTAGTGAGTAACACAAACCAAATATAATGTTCAGCATTCAGAGCATGCAAAGTACCTTCAGAAATTGCTTCAATTGCCTGCATTTTAGCCTCCTGAGAAGCATCCCTATTTTCCTCAGTGACCTCAACAGAGGGGTCACCCATCTAGAGAATTATATCATTAAAACACTCATTTTACTACAGACTACTAGAAACTTTACAAAAACAATCAAATTAAAAAAAAAACTGGCAATGTGGGTTGTGCAGACCTGCTGTGGCAGATCATTGTCAGGCTCCACAACATCAGAATCATCGAGTTCAATATCAGATTCAACTATCTCAGGCTCCTCTTCTTCCTGAGGTGGCTGAGTCGCCTCAGTTTTGTCCATATCCTCATCACCTCATGTGCCACATGAGACTTCTGTAGTTCGTCATTTACAAAATAACCTTGAGTCATATTTCTAAAGGAAAAGGTGCAAATATGCCCTTAATATTTATAATGGAGAACAAAAATACCCTTAAAGCAAGTTTAGGTGCAAAATGCCCTTTATGTTAAATAAGCGTGTAAAATGCCCTATCGTTAAATAAACAGTGCAAAATGTCCTCCATGTTAAATAAATAATGCAAATAGTTAAAAGATTAAGTTGTTTTTATTTTTTCAAATTTAAAACTAACACTCACTTATATACACATATATATATACGAAATAATTACATACAATTCAATTTGCTAGATGTAATATTATGAAATAACAAATTCCGATATATAAAAGTCTAAATTGACAAATATTAGGAAAAAATTGTTGTTTTATTTATTTTTTTGGTCAATTAATACAGAAATTTTTAAAGGCTGCGTCACGGTGGACTCGAACCCGAGACCTTTGGCCTCGGGTATTAACCACTCTACCACTAGGCCAACACACACACACAAAATTGTTGTTTTATATATATAAATTAATTATAGAATAAATATAAGCATGTGAAAATATAGTTTAAAATGAAAATTTATAAAGTTTAAAAATAACGAATATATATTATTCTGTAAGAAGTATGTATGAACAAAAAATGACTATAGTTAGACCATCATAATTTTATAGGATACTAAATTTCATAATTTTTGTCATTTAACAAAGTTTAGGGTGAATATGTACTATTTATTTAACATCAAGGCATTTTCACACCTAAAGTTACTTCGATGGTGTTTTTGTTAGTCACTATAAACGTTAAAAGGCATATTTGCAACTAAAAGTGAGCATACTAAATGGAAACAAAGAAAGGGGCAGATTTCTGTAGTCCTCATCAACGAATTTTTCTCCACCATATTACTCGAGCACATATTTATCAGGACGAATAAAAGACCAAATGAAAGAAAACAAAATTTAAAAGACAGAGAAATAACATTCTGAGTCCGAGTAAACGAGAACATACCGTTTAAAATCCCCTGCAGACGACGGAATCTCGCCCCAAGACTGAACACCATACCAACAATTACATTCAGCAGACCAAAATTTAAAACACACATCCGTAACTGAAATCCCGCATTATCAAGCAAATTTTGCTAAAGGGGATGAAAAACCTAATGAGATAATACACGAAATTCTACTTGATAAATAATACCTCTCAACGTAATCCCGGAAAAAAGAGAGAGAGGGATCAGAGAGTATGGATGGATTTGCCTTGCACTGTTCGATGAATTGCTTCAGTTGATTCACTTTTGATGCATCCATTTCACCGCTACTTGAATAAGAAATTCTAGTATAGAAATTGAGAGGGAGTGCAAGAATGAATGTAAAGAGCAAGGAAACTGAAATACACTTCTCTCTCCTACTGAAAGGGGCTAGAAGCTTCTTTTAAGTTGGGGTTCTGGATAAATACTAGGGCTTGCTTCACATATTGTTTACTTTGAGTATTTGGATTGACGAATGAAATAGATTAAGATTGATAGAATATATTTATTTGAATTGTTTAGTGTATTATAAAATAAATTTAATGATTATGATTAAAATAATATAATATAATATAATATTAAAATTGTCTTTATGATATAGAACATCTTTATGAAGGTGAAGAAAAATGGATGGAATATCCAATTGAAAATTATAGAAGATTCTGTGCAGGATATGATGCCAACAGAAATATCTGTACAAATCATCCTGGTGGAATGATTAAAAGAAGGATTAATAAAAGACCCTACAAAAATATGAAAAGAATGCTACAAAATATGAGTCTGGCAGAAAAAGAAGCCACAACAAGAGCAGATAGATGGAGAGCCCAGTTTAGAGGAAGACAACTAGAGATAATCTCTAGAAGATTTGGCTTTGATATAGCTTAAATGAAAGATAAGCTCAGCACTGATGAAATAAAATGAAGAAAACAGTTGGACTAATGCGAGTACAGCAACACAACAAAAAAGGACGTCAACTTTATCATATCTGATAACGTAGGGGACAATGTCCCAATAATATGTGCAAGCACTATGGCCTTACTATTTGTTCCAATAATACGTGAGTACCATTGTTTGACTTACTATTTACTCCACTAGTATAGTGTAATGGCAATAATTTTGTCACTTTAGATAGATTTTTTTCATTTGTCGCTTTCTCCCATGTGTATATAAATAGGGCTCGGTGTTTGTTGTAAGTAGAGTGTGTAGAAGAGTGCCTACAATATTAGAGTGTAGAAATATAAGAGTGAGAAAGAGTGGTATTGTAAAATATTTCAAGAATAAATAAAGCTTGGAAAATTATTGTAAGTTTTCGTTACTCTTCTTTTGTATTTAAATTTTATATTTTATTTATCGTTATGGATAGCCTTATAAAGCTAAATCCTTATGTGATAAATTATATCTAAGCTATATAATTATCTCTTATGGAACTTGAAATCATATGAAGTAAGATTAACAATACGATGATTAAAGTCGAATGTGGAGGTTGGTTGAAAATATGTATCGACATGTTTAGGGTATCGTAAGATCTGTTGATTCGCACTTTTGCCCATTTCAAAGCCATGTTGAAAGGCTATTCTTGGGGCGCTTTTGGTGCGAGATGTTTTGATTTGGATATTCTAAACCGATGACCGATACTATTTTCCGTAATCGAGCAATATTACTTTATTCCTCAATTCGATCCACCTCTTTAATCATAATATTGTTGGTCCCGCTCCCGTATGGTATCGAGCCATGGTGGGGATAGTTGTGTAGTGAGGATATAATTTATCACATACCTGAATTCACATGAATTTAGCAAGAAGAAAAAATACTGTTAAAAACAGTATGAAAGAAGAATATGATATACCTGAAAATCTAGAATTATTAAATAAATGGACAATTCCTAAAGTTGAACCAAGCATGATATATAAACTTTGTACTTTTGAAAAAATTGGACTAAAACAAATTGTTAAGACTACGGAAGAAACAATTGCTTTACATGGTGAAGAATTGACTTTAAAATTGCTTCAAGATAGTGATTTAATGCCTTATAGACATTCTCATAAATTTATTCATATAGGATTAGTACAAATTGCCTTTAAGCCTTTAACATTAGAAGGATTACCAGAAAGTTTTATAGCAGCTTTAAGAGATGGAAGGAATTTAAATTGGAAACAATCTTTAATGGGAATAATACAAACCAATTTGGCACATGGTCCAGTCTATTTTGATGTTTATCCAAATTTACAACTTTCATTATCTGATGTTAATATCTTAGATTCTTTAACATTAAATGTTAAAACCCATGGTTATAATTATAAATCGTGGACCAAGTAATAACTATATGTTATAGAATTTATTATAAACCATTATTTACACTAAATCCACAATGTAAAAGGGTTGATAAACCTTTAAATGAAACCATTCTAATAGAAACTAATTTTAGTAAATCTAATATTACTACAAGAAGAAAAATAAAAGGAAGAAATAACTTTTCCGAAAATTGACTATAGAAAAGAAGATTACACCTCAATATGTAGTACAAAATAATCTAGTAGAAGTAATACAAACACCGAAGGATCGTAATATTACGGTTTGAAGATAGTAGACCATCATTATCATCCAAATTGGAAAAATCTTTAAATATGTATTCTCATATTTCACCTTTAGATTATAAGGTAGAACAACCTTTTACGCCATCTAGGGCATCTACATCTCAAATAAGAGATAAATATGAATCAGATATTTCAGAAGAAGATAAAATTGATAAATTATATATAAAGAAAAATAATATTGTAAAATGAATTAATATGCATAATAATAATATTAAAGAAGCGGATATAATCGAATCAGAAATGGAATTTAATATTTAATGGTTTTAGAAACAATATGGGATTTTAGTCCTGGTTCACAGGCAAGAAAAATTATAAAATTAGAATTTAATACACCCAAATGGGAACCGTTTAAAAAATGGTTTTTTGAAAATTTTAATCCTGAAGAAAAATATTATATTCAAGAAGAATTTTATAAATTTTGTACAAAAAATAATAAGATAATACCATTTGTCCCTTGGTTCATTTCAACTTATGTAGAACAGTATATTTCTGTTTTAGAAAGAAATTATAAACTTAATAATGGAAAATTTTAAATCAGGTTTATCCACCACAACAATCATTTCAAATTGAAAAGAATGAAAAAATTCATAATTTTTTAGCCTTTGCAAAATTATTAGAAGATAATACTCTTCATGTAACTTGTCAACAAATAAATACAATACTAGAACAAAATAATTATACAAATTTATACTTAAATATTTTGGGTGAACAAATTACATCATTATATGATAGAGTAGAACAAATAATAAAGATTATAAATGATAATAAGTTGGTAAAAAGTGAAATTATTGAAGAAAAGAATGTAGAAATTGCTACTCCAACTATTCAGCCTCCACCTGAAATAAAAAATTTTAAATTAAAATCAATGAAAGAATTAGAAGTATTTCTTGAAGAAAAATTTAAAGGGCTAAAAATCAGTACCTTAGATAAAAAGATAAGAGAAGAATTAATAGAGAATTCTGACTATAAAAAAGTCTATGATAATCAAATTAATAAATTATCAAAATGGGCTGATAAACCCACTACAGGAAAATATTATTATCCAAAACCAACACCTGTAGATGTTCTAATAGAAGAATCAAATGATATTATATCAAACAGTTATAGTGGACATCATATTTATGAATGGAATATAGATGGGTTTGTACATCAACAAATACATAATACAATGCATAGAATATTAATGTATTCTACTATATGTAAAAATAATGGAAATAGAGATAGAGAAATTGCTAAAATGATAATAGCGGGATTTACAGGACAATTAAAGGATGGTGAGATCATTATCTCTCACAAAATGAAAAGATGATATTTTAAATCTTGTTAAACAGGAAGGAAATGAAATAAAAGAAAATGCGGTTTATACACTAATAGTAAATATTGTAGAACATTTTTGGAAGATATCTGAGATAATAGTGAAAATATTAGAACCTTGTTACAAAATCTTAGGTGTAAAACACTTACAGATTTTAGGTGGTACAAAGATACTTTCTTAAGCAGGGTCTTATAATTACCTGAATGTAATAGTTCTCATTGGAAGTCAAAATTTATAGATGGTGTTCCTAGCTTATTTGTTGAAAGAATAAGAAGAATCTTGAGAAAAGATTTAAATGAAATTCCTTACCAAAATTATACTTATGTTAAATTAATAGGAATATGTATCAAAGAAGGATTAACTTTATGCAATGAAATAAAGCTAAATCAACAAATGAAACGCCAAAATTTGGTAGAAAAGAAACAATTGGGACAATTTTGTGATCAATTTGCTATGAATAAAATTCCTATGCCAACTAGAACATCATCTAATAAAAATAAAATGAAGAATTATAAAGAATATCCTAGGAAAAAGAAAAGATTTTCTAAGAAAAAAATTGAACAAAGAAAATAAGAAAAGATGAAAGAAATAATAAAAACGGAAAAGAATTGGAATAAAAGAAAATCGTAATATGCGTAAAATGTGAAAAATATAGTCATTATGCAAATAATTGTTGGACTAAGAAAAGATTAATAATCTTGACATAGATAAAGATATGAAAGAAACTCTTTCAAAATATTATTAATTCGATGAAAGTTCGATTCGAAGAATATTCTTACTCTAGCTATACGAATCGGATCAAGAAATTGATAATATAGAAAATGATTCTTTAATAACCGAATCAATCGAATGTGAACTCAGATTCTTGGACAATCTTGTCCAAAGAAAATATCGAAGATGATGAAGGAAAAGAATTTTATAAAATTCTTTCACAATTTCAAGACTTAGAATTAAATGTTTTAACAAATAATAATTTTTTAGAATTACTACAATTAATAAAAGATCCAGAATTAAGGTCTAAAATAATAGATCAAATAGAAAATATTCCTAGTACTTCTAATAATAATAATAGGAATAATAATAATATTGATAATAACAAAATTAATAATACTAAAGAACCTTACATGATGTCTGAAGTTTATAAATTATTAAAACAAAGAAAAATAGAAGATAATCCTACTTCTCTTAAAGATATTATAAATGAGATTAAAAATCTTAAGGAAGAAATTAGTAATTTAAAACAAGAAAATTTAAGTCTTGATTATAGAATTTCTAGAATAGAAAATAATGAAGAAACAAAACTCAAATAGAACATAATTATGAAATTGATAAAGAAAATTTCCTAAAGATGAAAATTTTAATCTACTTTAGAAATGATTATATCAAAAAATGGTATATAAAATAACACTCTTAATTGATAATTATTATTCAAAAGAATTTACGACTTTAGTAGATAGTGGAGTGATTTGAATGTTATACAAGAATGATTGATACCTACTAGGTATTTTCATAAACTACTCATACTTTATCACATGTCATAGAAATAAATTGCAAATTAATTATAAATTACCTAAGGCATATGTCTCAGTATAAATAAAAATTGTATACAAACAAGTTTTTACTTGCTAAAGATATTACTAACTGTGTTATACTTGGAACACATTTTTAACAAAATTTATCCTTTAATAAAAGTTGATAAAGAAGGATTATAGGAACTTTTAAAGGAAATAATATAATTTTAAAATTTATCACCGAACTTATTACAAAAGTTTTGCATGAAGTATATGATAATATTAGTTCAAAAGAAAACAATTAAGTTTTTAAAACAAGAATTGAATATAATTACAATAGAAGAAAACTTCAAAATCCTAAATTACAGGATAAGATAAAATTATTAATAAACCAATTTTCTATTGAAATTTGTAATGATCATCCTAATGCATTTTGGGATAGAAAGAAACATATTGTTTCTCTTCTTTATGAAGAAGATTTTGATGAAAAGAAAATTCGACAAAAGCTAGACCTTGTCAAATAAATTACGAATATTTAGAATTATGTAAAAAGAAATTGAATCATTAATTCAAAAGGATTAATAAGTCCTTCACAGTCTCCTTGGTCATGCAATCGCTTTTATTTTAACAAACATAGTGAGCAGGAAAGAGAGTACCAAGATTGGTAATTAATTATAAACCACTTAATAGAGTATTAAATGGATTAGACACCCTATTCCAAATAAAAAGATTTATTGGATAGATTATATGATTCTGTTATATTTTCTAAGTTTGATTTAAAATCAGGATATTGGCAAATACAAATAAATAAATCTGATAGATATAAACTTGCTTTTAATGTTCCTATAGGACATTATGAATGGAATGTTATGCCTTTTGGTCTTAAAATGCACATTCAATTTCAGAAAATAATGAATGATATATTTACTCCTTATAGTGAGTTTATTATTGTTTATATAGATGATATTTTAGTTTATTCTAAAGATATAGAAATGCATTTTAAACATTTAAGAATATTTAAAGATATTGTTATAAAAAATGGTTTAGTTATATCTAAATCTAAAATGTCTTTATTCCAAACTAATATTAGATTTTTAGGACATAATATTGAAAAATGAAATATAATTCCTATTAATAGAAGTATTGAATTTGGAAATAAATTTCCTAATGAAATAATTGATAAAACTCAATTACAAAGATTTCTTGGAAGTTTAAATTATATTTCTCCATATTATAAAGATCTTGCTATAGATACAACTATTTTATATGATAGACTTAAAAAATTACCAGTCCCATGGACAGAAAAACATACAAATGCTGTTAAAAAAATAAAAGAAAAAATTAAAACTCTTCCTTGTTTAATGTTAAGCAACCCAAATTGGGAAAAAATAATTGAAACAAATGCTTCAGATATAGGATACGGAGGAATTCTTAAGCAGTAAATTTCGAAAATAAACAAGAATATCTTGTTAGATTTCATTCGAAAATGGAATAATGCACAAAAGAATTATGCAACTGTAGCTAAAAAAATTCTTGCTATTGTTAAATATGTGTTAAAATTTCAAGATTATTTATATAATCAAAAATTTATTATTAAAACAGATTGTAGATCTGCTAAATTTATGTTTAATAAAGATTTTAAACATGATGTTTCTAAACAAATGTTTGCAAGGTGGCAAGCTCATTTAGCTCCATTTGATTTTGAAATTATTTATAAAAAAGGACAAGAAAATAGTCTTCCTAATTTTTTAACTCGAGAATATATACAATGAATTTTTCAGATATGTATTCCCGAGGTAGAGGAAGAGGTGGCAGAGGAAAACAACCAGATATTCTGGTTCAACATGGAAACAGGAAGCTTATAGCTTCAAATTTATCAGAAGATAAGGAATATCAAGAGTTTCTTGAATACAAGAAACAAAAAGAAAAAGAAAGTTCATCACAGAAAAATACACAACCATCATTTTCAAATATAGTTGGAAATGAGAATGATGAATAAAACAATACATATATTATGAATAAAACTCAAAAGGTTATAATACTTTTGGAAGAAAATGATTTGAAATGGCAGAATAATCCATGGATATTAATGGAAAGGTATATGGAGAATGCTTCATATGCAAGAAGAGCATATAAGTCTCGACTTTATTATGAGAATATTCTCATAAATAATGGATGTGAAATAGTTTATTTCCATAGTGGGAAAAATGAAGAAGTTTATAACTTCAGTAAAATCATAGTCAAGAAGATTATATCTATTGAAGAATGGAGAATATCTCCATTAAGGCAAAAAGAATACATATATCCTAATGCAAAAACTTCAGTGAAGTATAATTATTGGGATTATATGGATTCTTTCAAAAATGTTCTCTTATATGAGAATGACAAGAGGAAACATTCTTGGTTCATAAAAATTTGTGCAAAGGTTTATAACCATGAAATTCCTATATGGTTTGCTAAATGGTGGCAAAAATTTGGGATTCAATAAATATTTTACCAGAAGAATGAAAAGAAAAATTTGAAAAATGGGTGAATATTTCAACTAGGTTTCTGGAATATCAGGAAAAAAATAAATGTATAGAAGGCATATCTTCTATGTTATTTTTTATAGAATTTTCAATTCCTTGGATATGGAAGTGGTCTCCAATTTTTGGTTATATAGAAGATTTGATTCCATGTATAAAAAGAGCATTTTACTCAAAATTCTACGATAAAATGATAAAAGAAACCGAAACCAAAAAGATTTTTGGTATTGATACATTTCTTCTCATAGAAGAAAAATTAAAATTTATGAAGAAAGGAGTCATGCTCGAGTCAAAATTATCACCATCTCCTTTGATTATATCACTAGGAAGATGAAAATGAAGTCCGAGATTTTATCCAGAAGAGATAATATCTCAATATATGGATGAAGTTAAGAAAGATTTAATATCTAAATTAGAGAAGAGACAATGTCTCATTATTACGATTCATCAATGGAATTCATGGAGTCTCAAGATCCTAATGAAGTATCATGGATGATATTTTAATTCGATTAAAGATACATTGGTGGATAATATCATCAAAAGAAAGAAGTATCTTCATCTTCATCTGTGGAGTTTAAGGATGCATAATTTCAATATGGATTTTAGCTTTTGAAGGAATGTCGATCAAAGCCAGGAGAAAATTGTTATATCTGTAATCATTTTGGGAAAATAAAAGACTCAAAGCGAGCTTCATCAACAAACATCGTAATTATTTTTGTGAAGATACCATCTGAGGAGCGGGACCAACAATATTATGATTAAAGAGGTAGAGTGAATTGAGGAATAGAGCAATATTGCTCTGATTACATGAAAATAGTATCAATCATCAGTTTAGAATATCCAGATCAAAACATCTCGCACCAAAACTGCCCCAAGAATAGCCTTTCAACATGGCTTTGAAATGGGCAAAAAGTGCAGATCAACAGATCTTACGATACCCTAAACATGCCTGATACATATTTTCAACCAACCTCCATAGCTACGACTTTAATCATCGTATTGTTAATCTTACTTCATATGATTTCAAGTTCCATAACAGAGATAATTATATAGCTTAGATATAATTTATCACATAAGGATTTAGCCTATAAGGCTATTCATAACAGTAAATAAAATATAAAATTTAAATACAAAAGAAGAGTATAGAAAACCTACAATAATTTTCCAAGCTTTATTTATTCTTCAGAAATATTTTTACAATACCACTCTTTCTCACTCTTATATTTCTACACTCTAATATTGTAGGCACTCTTCGCACACACTCTACTTACAACAAACACTGAGCCCCTATTTATATACACATGGGGAGAAAACCGACAAATGAAAAAAAATCTATCTAAAGTGGCAAAATTATTGTCATTACACTATACTAGTGGAGTAAATAGTAAATCAAACAATGGTACTCCACGTATTATTGGAACAAATAGTAAGGCCATAGTGCTTGCACATATTATTGGGACATTGTCCCCTACGTTATCAGATATGATAAAGTTGACGTCCTTTTTTGTTGTGTTGCTGTACTCTCATTAGTCCAGCTGTTTTCTTCACTTTATTTCATCAGTGCTGAGCTTATCTTTCATTTAGGCTATATCAAAGCCAAATCTTCTAGAGATTATCTCTAGTTGTCTTCCTCTAAACCGGGCTCTCCATCTGTCTGCTCTTGTTGTGGCTTCTTTTTACGCTGACATTCTTTTCATATTTTGTAGGTCTTTATTAATCCTTCTTTAATCATTCCACCGTGATGATTTGCACGATATATTCGTTGGCATCATATCCCGCAGTAATCTTCTACAATTTTCAATTGGATATTCCATCCATTTTCTTCACCTTCATAAAGATGTTCTTGAGAATATGATTCAAAGAAAATAATTACGATGTTTCTGATGAAGCTCGCTTTGAGTCTTTTATTTTCCCAAAATGATTACGAGATATAATAATTTTCTCCGGCTTTGATCGGCATTCTTTCAAAGCTAAAAATCCATATTGAAATTATGCATCCTTAAACTCCACAGATGAAGATGAAGATACTTCTTTCTTTTGATGATATTATCCACCAATGTATCTTTAATCGTATTAAAATATCATCCATAGATACTTCATTAGGATCTTGAGACTCCATGAATTCCATTGATGAATCGAATAATGAGACATTGTCTATTCTCCTAATTTAGACATTAAATCTTTCTTAACTCCATCCACATATTGAGATATTATCTCTTCTTTGGATAAAATCCCAGACTTCATTTTCATCTTCATAGTGATATAATCAAAAAGAGATGGTGATAATTTTTGACTCTGAGCATGACTCCTTTCTTCATAAATTTTAATTTTTTCTTCTATGAGAAGAAATGTATCAATACCAAAAATCTTTTTGGTTTATGGGTTTTCTTTTATCATTTTATCCCATAATTTTGAGTAAAATGCTCTTTTTATACATGGAATCAAATCTTCTGTATAACCAAAGATTGGAGACCACTTCCATATCCAAGGAGTTGAAAATTCTATAAAAAATAACATAAAAGATATGCCTTCTATACATTTATTTTTTTCACGATATTCCAGAATCCTAGGTGAAATATTCACCCATTTTTCAAATTTTCTTTCCATTCTTCGCTAAAATATTTATTGATGTCCCAAATTTTGCCACCATTTAGCAAACCATATAGGAATTTCATGGTTATACACCTCTGCACAAATTTTATGAACCAAGAATGTTTTCTCTTGTCATTCTCATATAAGAGAACATTTTGAAAGAATCCATATAATCCCAATAATTATACTTCACCAAGTTTTGTATTAGGATATATGTATTCTTTTTGCCTTAATGGAGATATTCCCATTCTTTAATAGATATAATCTTCTTGACTATGATTTTCTTGAAGTTATAAACTTCTTCATTTTCCCACTATAGAAATGAACTATTTCACATCCATTATTTATGAGAATATTCTCATAATAAAGTCGAGACTTATATGCTCTTCCCCGTATATGAAGCATTCTCCATATACCTTTCCATTAATATCCATGGATTATTCTGCCATTTCAAATCATTTTCTTCCAAAAGTATTATAACCTTTTGAGTTTTATTCATAATATATGTATTGTTTTCTTCATCATTCTCATTTCCAACTATATTTGAAAATGATGGTTGTGTATTTTTCTGTGATGAAGAACTTTCTTTTTCTTTTTGTTTCTTGTATTCAAGAAACTCTTGATATTCCTTATCTTCTGATAAATTTGAAGCTATAAGCTTCCTGTTTCCATGTTGAACCAGAATATCTGGTTGTTTTCCTCTGCCACCTCTTCCTCTATAAGAGGAAGTTCCTCTATCTCGGGAATACATATCTGAAAAATTCATTGTATATATTCTCGAGTTAAAAATCGGGACTAAAATAAATTTAATGATTATGATTAAAATAATATAATATAATATAATATTAAAATTGTCTTTATGATATAATAAAATACAAAAAAAATTGAAACAAAGATGATCAAAAGTAAGTTTAGTGAATAAATTTTTGAAATTTGTATTATAGAATGAAAATTGATTAAATAAACAATCCAAATTTAAGTAATAAATATCATACTAATGAATAATTGAAGCACAGACCAAATTATCATATTATAGGCAACAAAACTTGTGATAAAGTAAGATTATTCTATCATTCTATCATTATCAATCAAACCAAACACTCCTTTAAAAATAAAGTTAATAATAAAATATGGACCCCCCTTGAAACGAATAATTAAGATGTGGTAGCGGCTGCGGGTTCCCCATGATATAAAAAAAAAGATGTGTAATACATTTAATATTTATAATATTTTAATGTTTTGTTGCTCCAAAACACAAATGTTTTTGTAAATGAATGAATTTACGAGACTTAATTGATTCAATAATCCAATAGAATTACATGTTTGGTTTAAAGGATTCGATATTGATGGATAACTTGATTTGTACTTCAATCATCCAATTGGATGATAATTTATCACCCCAAAATTGGATTAAATATTTAACACACTTCAGTTAATAACGCAAAATTTTAAAAATATCCCTACCAAATTATTTTTTATCCTCTATGCCATCGAATTTTTGTTATTTAGCTACACCACAAAGACAGATTTGGTATTATGTTACATTTTAGTCATATAATTCTGTAATTTATCATACATCACAATCACTGAATCCAAATACAAAAATAAAGGTAAATATTATTTTATATCTCATCGTTTTAGCGTTTTTTTAGATATGTCGCACCGTAAAGGTATTTATAAAACATTATCCATCGTTTTCGAAAACTATCACTATGTGATCCAAAAAATCTCTGATGCCAGAAATTTGACATGTACAACCGGAACTGCTATGTGGCATGCTGATATGGATAACACATAATTTAAAAAACAAAATAACAAGTCGTCATAAACGACGTCGTTTCTCTTGTAACATCCAACATAAAAATTTCAAATCATCTTTGTTGTTGTTGTTGTCCGACCTGGAAGTGGGGAAAGTCAGTCACGGCCAAGGCTGAACAACGACAATGGTGGCTCTACTACTTTTGTTCGTCTAAATTAGAGAGAGAGAGAGAGATTAAAGAGTCAAGAAAGAGGCCTCCGGGTAGCTTTAGTGGTTTGGTGAGTGAGTATCTGGAGGGGTTTTTTAGCTCTAGGTATGAGAGAGAGAGAGAGAACGAGAATTAGATAGAGGGAGAATGAATGTGGTGATGGTTGTGTAGTCGGATGTCCGACGTTCCACTGCAGTGAGGTGGTCACCGAAATTTATGAGGAAAAAAGAGGGGATTATGATTTCTGTATGTGTCAGAGAGAGAGGGAGAACATGAATTAGATAGAGGGAGAAGGAAAGCGACGATGATGGTATACTCGACTGCCCAAAGTTCCACTACAGTGAGATGGTTGTCGACTCGCCGAAATTTGTGAGGAAAACAAGAAGGAATTTTGGTTTATGTATGGGTTAAAGAGAGAGACATTGAGGATGAGAATGAAAGAGACGACTAAGAATGGAGTGAGATGATGGCCTCCTGTGGCGACTTATGTTGCTAGATTTATGAGAGACAGGTGGCGGAATATTGTAAGGAATAAGAGAGATCACAGAAGAAGGCTGAGGAAGAAGAAGAGTCAAAGATATATTTTCACTTTTTTTTTTATATTTGTGCCACATCTTTTGCGTTTCCACGTGTATATGCTACATCGCTGATCCGACGATACGCTTCGATCTTCATGCACCAAAGATTTTTTTTTTAGGTCATATAGTGATAGTTTTCGAAAACGATAGGTATTGTTTTGTAAATACCTTTATAGTGAGATATTTTTGAAAAAAACGTTAAAACGATGGGACATAAAATAATATTTATCCTAAAATTAAATAATCCAATCAGACTTTATCTTATTAATCTTATCAATCTAATTCTTCAAACCCAACGCCCATATATGTATTATATAAATTTGAAATTATGTATACCATCAAAGATTTTGAATCTGATTGATTTTTTCTCAAATTTTGGATTTCTGGATCAGTTTGGATTGATATATTATAAATCAAAAAATTTCAAAATTCAAATTTATATTTATATATATATATATATATATATATATATATATTACTTAAATCAAAAAATATTTTTCCCTACTATTTTCTTTTTATTCAGATTTCTGTAATTGTGTTGATATACATAGCTGTAGAATTTTAAATTGGTGGCTATAATGTTTTTTCTAATTGAAAGATAGGCTACTAATGAGAAAAAAAAAATGACGCTACGAATATTAATCTTTAATTTTCTTAAAAGAAAAAGACTTGGGCTAGAATAAATTGTGGCTAGTTGTACTGGCCAGATGGTTGGCTAAATAAGTTATAAAACCACGCTGCGTGTCTGATGTCTGTGCAATGCATTTTTTTTCAGATTCATTGTGTAGTGCATTTAGGCGCGTTTTTTATAGGACTTAAATATCTAATCACTTAAAAGAAATAATCTAATCACATGCTTGAAATTGAATATAGAATAATAATTCGATCGTTGCAATTTGCAAATTAGTTAAATAAACTTTTCATATTTGTCAGATCATTAAAAATGTTAGTTTCAGTTATTAATATCCTGGATCAACTAAATATATTTTTTCTGGAACATCAATCGGAAACATATCTTAGCTAAACAAGTCGCGGACACTCAAGTCAGTCTTACCTTAAAAATTGTCGAAGTATTGGTGCCAATGGGCCCTCACCCCTCAACTTATCAATAGGATCCAATGTTGCATAATTTTTTGTGTGCCTCTATATATATATATATATATATATATATATATATAATATTATTTAATAACATTTTTATAGAAATAAAATTTATTATAATATTAGAAATCATATTTAACTTTTATTTCAAAAAATGAAGTTAGAAAAATTATATACCCTAGTTGGAGTTATCAACACTAATGAATTATTAACTAATAAAAGTAAAATTAACTAATAAAAAATAATTATATACCTAATTGGGTGAAATAAATCCTAGTTAATCATTACAAAATTAAATCAAACTATATAAAACTGAAATTGAAGAAAAATAATGAATAAAATTTTAAAAAATGAAAATAGGATCGGAAACCAAGTTTGATACATGTATCTAAAGTGAAAAGGTGCAATCAATTCTAATTAGACGAAATTTAATTCTTGTAAAGCCTCTAAATTCATGAATTGTTGGAAATCAAAATCTGAATACCTATTTACTATCATAACTGCTTACTATATACTCAACTCAACAATCTAATTTACAAATTTTTATTTTTTTTAAAAAAAGAAAAATATATGTGCAAAGCACAGGACAGCCAGTGGCGTAGCTAGTAAGACAAAGGAGTTGGACCCCCATTTCAATCCCCATTAAAGTAATCTTAAAATAATTTAGTCTCCTTCAATAATATTTTCTGGCTACGTATGTCACTGGGAACAACACTAGTATGGTAGAAAACTCGCCCTTGGGCGGCGCAGAAATTCTTGTTTCATCAGAGGCAAAGTAAACTCCAGCAGAATAAGACTCAAAGAAAGCTGTAACTAAATACACAATGCAAAATATCTTCATTTCTCTTGTAATGTAAATTTCTATGATTTCATCTGTCCATTTCCCTTGGACTATAGTCATAAAGGAGGCAGATTATATTAGTACGTCAAGTTCAATTTTCCTAGTTAATGTAGAATAGCAACATAAATTTAAATTGTCAAAAAAATATGATTAGTTTCGGAAAAATGTAACATCTAAAATTCTATATAAATGTCAAATACAGCATATAGTGCATTACAAGAAAAATCAAACCATTGCCTTAAAAAAAAAAAGAGAAATCAAACCACAGAATGAAGCAACATCACTTTCTGATCACATGCTTCCCAGTCCAAGGCCACATCAACCCTACTCTCCAGCTAGCCAAGAACCTCGCCGCCCTCGGCGCCGCCGTCACGTTCACCACCACCTCCGGCGGCCTAAAAGGCGTACAAGATCGCCTCTCCGCCACCCACGGTATCTCCTGCACCTCATTCTCCGATGAGAACATGCCCGCCGGCCTTGGCCTTACGGCCTACATGACGAATATGAGGCAGCATGGCTCCCAAAACCTCACCAAAATCCTCCAAAAGTCAGCCAACGAAGGCCGGCCCGTGACCTGCCTCGTCTACAGCCTCCTCATCCCTTGGGCCTCCGCGGTGGCGCGTGACATGCACATCCCATCGGCCTTTCTCGCAATACAGTGCGCCGCCACCTTCGCCATTTATAGCCAATTCTTCGGCCGCCATGACGGCCGAGGGATTGACGAGACATCGGTTTCTGTGAGCATACAAGATTTGCCTACTTTCTCCTCGTGTGATTTGCCAACTTTTGTATTGCCTCAAAACCCCATGAATTCCTTCATGGGGCCTATGATGACAGAGCACATGCAAGAAATCGAAACCCTTCCGAAATCACTTCTTCTTCTAAACACCTTTCAAGAACTAGAGCAAGAGGCGATCAAGGAGTTGGAGAGCAAGCTCGATGTCATTGCAATCGGGCCGTTGATCTCGTCGGACAAATCATCATTAATTGGTGGTGACTTGAATGATGAGGAGAGTTATTTTGAGTGGTTGGATTCGAAGCCGGAGAAATCGGTTGTGTACATTGCATTTGGTAGTTTGGTGGTGATGAATAAAGAGCAAAAGATTGAGATCTTGCATGGACTTGTGCACAGCAAGAGACCATTTTTGTGGGTTGTTAGGTCATGGGATAGTGAAGAGGAGGAGGTGAAGAAGATGGTCGAAGATGAGATGAAAAATTGTGATGGTATGATAGTGACATGGTGTTCGCAAAAGGAGGTTTTGAGTCATAAGGCGATAGGTTGTTTCGTGTCGCACTGTGGATGGAATTCGACTCGAGGGTCTGGTCTGTGGGGTCCCGATGATCGGATGCCCACACTTTTCTGATCAGACCACGAACGCTAAGCTTGTGGAAGAGGTGTGGGAAATGGGGTCAGAGCGAGAATAAATGGAGAAGTTGTCATAAAAGAGAAGAATTGGGAAATATTTGGATGTTGTGATGGGTGAGGAGAAAGAGGTAAAGAGATTAGAAGAAAGGCTTGGATGTGGAGAGGCATGGCCATAGAAGCTGTCGAAGATGGTGGGTCTAGCTACAATAATTTGAGGAAGGTTATGGAGAGTTTTGAACGAGAGCTTTGGATGGAATTGAATATTTTGATTGTTTGTTAGTTTTCTTGGAATTTTAAATTGTTAGTGACCTTATGGTATGATTTGAAAAATAAGTCTGATATATGTGATTAGCTTAAATACGTTATTGATATTATTTTAGGCACAAATCACAAAACATCTATGAATTAAAACATTTATAAAGTATATGATTAATTTGATCGCGGATAATGCACCTAAATTTATGCAATAAAAGTGACTAACAAAAAGAAGAAAAATAATATGAAAATGTATATATGCTAGATTTTATGTTTATTCATAATTTTGCCTAGGATCCTAATATCACTAGACTTATTATGAAATTATCAAATAATTAAATACTGTGGATTATAATTAAATGCAAATGAAAATGCTATTATAAAATGATTTTACCTACTAATATTTCGTTTTCTGTGCATTTTAACATGAAGAATTAAAGTGGAGATCTATCAATTAACAATGACTATTATTATATGAATTATATGCATGCAGCACAGGTTTGGTGTCTCGTTTTCTTTATCTTTTATCCCATAATAAACCCTAACCTAAATCGACTGGTTCGAATGTTCTAATTATTTATTCGTCACAATATTCTTCTTCTATCGTAGATTATTATTGTCTAATTCCCCAACAAAAGAAATACTCCCATCTTTTTTATTATACATGGCACAAAGATCATTGGGCAGCTTCCTCTCTTGAATTCGGTAGTTCAACAGTTTCTGCAGCATTTCCCACTGCATATATACCTAGTCTCCATCTTCTCACATCATCAATCACCTCACATTTTTACAAACGCACACAAATGAAGACCACTATTTTCGCTCTTTCACTATGTTATCTACTTTCTCTCTCATGTAAATACATTCTACTTTTCTCAATCATATGTTAATTTATTTCATTCGGCCGGTGATAAACATTATTACTTACCATTCTTCCACTTATGCTTTTTCCTCAGCTGCACTACTAGGCTCGGACAAGATCGGCGTAAACTACGGCCGGGTGGGAAACAACCTGCCGTCGCCCTATCGCTCCATCGAGCTTCTCCAATCGATGAACGTCCACCACGTGAAGCTCTATGACTCCGACCCTGAAGTCCTAAAACTTCTCTCGGGCACCGACATCCACGTCTCGATCATGGTCCCCAACGACCAAATCTCTCGCATCGCCTTGAATCGGTCCGAGGCGGACCAATGGGTCGACCAGAATGTCCTGGCCCACTACCCGAGCACGAAAATCCGGTTCGTGCTCGTGGGGAACGAGGTCTTCAGCCACAACGACCGGCAATCGTGGTTTGACCTTGTCCCGCGATGAGATACATCAGGAAATCCCTACGTGAGCACGACATCCACAACATCAAGGTCGGGACCCCGGTGGCCATGGACGTGCTCGAGTCGAGCTTCCCACCCTCAGCCGGAAAATTCCGGTCCGACATCCCGGCTCAGGTGATGACGTCTCTGATGAAATTCTTGAATGGCACGAGATCCTTCTTCTTCCTCGACGTCTACCCTTTCTTCCCCTGGTCCGCGAACCCGACGGGCATGAGCATCAACTTCGCATTGCTCAAGAAAGGGAATCGGACTTACACCGACCCAAACAGCGGATTGATCTACACAAATCTTCTCGATCAAATGCTTGATTCGATCAACTTTGCTATGGAGAAGATCGGTTTTGACGATGTTAGGATGGCGATAGCGGAGACCGGGTGGCCTCACGAAGGCGACATCGATCAACCTGGTGCCAACGACTACAATTCGGCTACTTACCTTTGCAATCTCGCGGCGAAGATGTCGCATGAGCCGCCTCTTGGGACGCCAGCTCGGCCGGGAATTGAGATTCCTACGTTCATTTTTTCTCTCTACGACGAAAATCAAAAGCCCGGCCCCGGCACGGAGAGGCATTGGGGGCTTCTCAACGGTCGGGGGCGATCGATCCACCAGGTAACAAGTTTTAGAAACTCGGTTTTCAGGTTTTAGATTACATCCACAAATACATCTATATATTTTTGTTACATATAAAAATGTTAGTAATTTTTTTGTTACTTAGAAAAATTAAGATACTCTTAAATGCCACTAAATTTTATGACATGCTTTTATTTTCGTGACACATAATCCACCCTTCACAATTTATTTATTGACACTTTGTAGAGTCACAATTACGCAAAAATCGGTCACCACTGGAACATTTAATTTGTTGTACTGGAAATCTCCTTCCAACAATTGAGAAATTAATAAAGCTTGAATTCTCTTGATAAAATTTCTTGCAGATGGACTTGGCCGGGGAGTGCTCGGCCGGAGATAAGGGCGGGGCACGATATTTGACAAAGCCGGTAAACAACCGGCCCTACAAAGGGAAGATATGGTGCGTTTTGGCCACGAAAACAATGAGGGAAACAGAGTTGGCGCCGGCTGTGGAGTTTGCCTGCCGGCAAGGCAACGGTACCTGCAACGAGCTTGCTCCCGGCGGGGCATGCTACGAGCCAGTGTCGATCGTATCTCATGCGAGCTATGCGTTCAGCTCGTATTGGGCTAAGTTTAGAGGTGATGGTGTGTCTTGTTACTTCGATGGCCTTGCAGTTCAGACTATTGTGGATCCCAGTAAGTCTCTGGATGGAATTTATTTATTTGATGTAATTCACATATTTATTTATGAATACTAAGTACTAGTTTTGGTTCAATATTTTGCAGGTCATGGGTCGTGCAAGTTCCCGAGTGTGACAGTGTGAAGATGGATATATTTGGATGATGAATGATGGAGGACGGATATGGTTTACTTTGCTTAGTTTTCTTAGGTCTTTTTCTTTTATTCTATGATTGTTATTAGTTTCAAGATTTATCCTTAGTTGATGGCTGTGGTATGCTCTGTATTGAGAAAAATTCAAAAGAGTGCAATGTCTTCGATATGGAGTTGTTAGGAAATGAGAGTGATTAATTGCTTTTCGTTCCGACTTATTAATTTCTCTATTTTATGAATATCTATTATAAAAAAACAATTTTTAATAAATAATGAATCATAATTAGTATTTATTGTTAAAAAGTCAAACTTAAAAACTTGTGTACCCTATGGGAATCAATTATTAATGAAAAAGTTGTAGAATAAACACAATTATATATCTTAATTGGAGTAGTAAATCCAAATTAATAATTTTAAAATAAACTAAAATATACAAAATTAAAATTGGAAAGACAATTATTAAAGACTATAATAATAATAATAATAATAATAATAATAATAATAATAATAATAATAATAATAATAATAATAATAATAATAATAATAATAAAAATGAGATCGTGTATTTGACAAGCGGCCTTACTCTTTTTCTCATAGCAAAAACTTGTTTGCATCCAAATGCATAGTGCATGTTTGGTAATTAAATTCCATTAGGCAATTAAAACACTATGCAATATGGTAATTAAATTCGATTAGGCAATTAAAACTCTGTGCAATGAAGAGCATGGGTAAATTAGTGGAGGAAAATAACAGAATAGGAGGGCGGACACCTCAATGTTAGGTACAACAAGTACGAAAAGAAACAAATAAAAAGTGCTCCAAAGTGTTCACTTAATAAACTTGTCTTTTAACCGTAAAAAATAAAATAAAAAATTCAGTCCATAATCAGGAGTCAGCACAAATCGGCAATAGATCATATTTAATAAAAAAAATTGAACATACAATCGACTAATCCGTTAACAGCTAAAAAGTAATTTGAAAAAATTGTTATAACGATTAACGTAAAATTTGGATCAACTAACTGATTTCAACAGCTAACCATAATAAAAGAAAGTTATAGAATTTATAATCCACAGCACGAAAAACTTTCATATCATAGAATATAGATTCAAAACAAATATTTTTTTTTGAAAGAATTCAAAACAAATAATTTAGAGTATTTAGATTAGTATTAAATCTGTTTGTTATCTTTCTGTTGATCAGTTAAAAGGTTAGTTAGTTTGTTAGCGGTGTTAGTTTTTCTGTTTTAAGTTTGTTAAAAGCTCGACGCATGCATACTTCATGCAAATGTAAATATACAAGTTGTAAGCTCTATTTAAAGAGCATGAGGCAGATCAATAAAGATTGATCCCTTTTTATATTTTCACATGGTATCAGAGCTCTTTTCTTCCTCTAGATCCAATTTTTTCCAAATTTTTTGATCTGCCAAACCAGCTTTCAGCTATGGATTCTTCTACCTACACAGCTCCTTTTCTAGTAATTCATCCGATAAGTGTGAAACTTGATCGAACAAATTATAACTTTTGGAAAGCGCAAGTCTTTGCTACTGCTCGAGCTTTCGGATTTGATGATGTTCTTCGTTCCAACTCTACACCGGAACAATTCAGTCCAGCAACTTCATCGACCTCTGCTGATATGCCTATCTCAAATCCAGCCTTTCTCCTTTGGCTCAAGCGAGATTAGTTCATTTTCAGCTGGTTATTAACTTCGATCTCACCGCCTATGATCGGCTACATTGGTAAGTGTTCTACTTCAGCTCAAGTTTGGTCTGCGTTTGAGGTGCTCTTCCATTCTCAATCAAAAGCCAGGGCTATGCAACTCAAGTTTCAGCTGCAAACCATGAAGAAAGGAGATTCATCTATTGATGAATTTATTCTGAAATTCAGAAATATTTCAGATCAGTTATCCAGTATTGGGCAGCCAATCTCAGATGCAGATTTGATAAATCATGTCCTCACAGGGTTAGGTTCAGAATATGAAAGTATAAGTGTGCTCCTCCAGTCTAGATGTGAAGAATTAACTCTTCAGGAGGTTCAGTTTTCTCTCCAAACGCATGAATTGCGTGTTCAAAATCAAAGCTCATCCACTGGATTGAGTGGTTACTCTCAACAAGCCAATGTAGCTTATCCATCCAACTACCAGACACAAGGATACCGTGGTCGAGGTCGACATGGTAATCGTGGTTTTAGCTTCCGAGGCAGAGGGGGAAGATTCACTGGTGGTAACAATGGTAACAAATTGGTGTGTCAGTTATGTGGTAAACCAAATCATGTGGCATTAAAATGCTTTCGTCGGTTTGATGTCAGCTTCACTGGAACTGAAAATACTTCTCAATCCATACCTCAAGCCAACGTTCTATGCTCAAATTATCAAAATAATTTTTCTCCTAATACTTCCAGTTCTCTAGGTTCTTCGCAGGTGTCTTCATCTCTCCCTCAGCATAACCCTGCTGCACATTCCATATCCTCTGCAAGAAGCTCAAGTCCAAACTCTGAATGTGCCTCTGCCCACGTTACTCCTGAAATCAGCAACATGACCAACTCTACACCTTATCATGGAAATGAATCTCTCACAGTAGGTAATGGCTCTAAGCTTAAAATTTCTCATATTGGATCTACTGTGTTGTCTAGCTGTCATTCCTCTTCATCGTTATTCCTTAGAAACATTCTTCATGTACCAAAAATCACTAAGAGCTTGATAAGCATTTCTAAGTTTACATGTGATAATAGTGTTTACTTGAAATTTCATGCTTTCTCTTGTTATGTCAAGGACAAGACTACCAACAAGATTCTCTTGGAGGGTACTCTTAAAGATGGCCTTTATCATCTGGATTTATCCAGCAACTCAGCTCTCATTTCCTCTCTCAGCTCCGGTTCATCCACCAAACAAGATCATCAAGCCTCTCCCATTGATCAAGTCTCATCTGCTGGTGTTCCTTCCAAATCTGAAGTGAATCTATGACATTCTAGATTAGGTCATCCTTGTAAAAGTGTACTAGACACTACTCTCAAGTTGATGAAAATCAGTAGCAAGTCTTCTAACATCCTTTTTTGTAATGGTTGTGCAATGGGAAAAATCCACTGCATGAATTTCCCACCTACTGAAATAAAAACCACAGCTCCTTTCCAATGAGTGCATTCGGATCTTTGGGGGCCTAGTCCTCTTCCTTCTACTGATGGTTACAGATACTACATACATTTTTTAGATGACTATAGTAGGTTCACTTGGGTATATCCTCTTCAAGAAAAATCTGAAACTGTCCAAACTTTTGTCAAGTTTAATGCTTTCATTGAAAGGCAGTTTAATATGAAAATAAAAGTCCTCCAGTCAGATTGGGGTGGGGAGTATCGCCCCTTGCAATCCTTACTCCAAAATCTAGGTATTCAGTTTAGACATCCATGCCCACATACACATCAACAAAATGGAAAAGCGGAGAGAAAACATAGACACATAACTGAGTTAGGTCTTACCCTTCTAGCATCGGCCTCCTTACCCACATCCTACTGGTGGGATGCTTTTGCTACTGCAATTCACCTTATAAACAGACTACCTACTCCTATCTTAGGTCATATCTCACCATATCAAGTAGTTCATAACACTGCTCCTGATTATAAATTTCTCCAAATCTTCAGCTGCAGTTGCTTCCCTTTTCTTAGACCCTATAACAAATCGAAGCTCCAATTTAGATCATCTAAGTGTGTCTTTCTAGGTTATAGCTCTACTCACAAGGGTTACAAATGTCTTCATCCATCTGGCCGCTTATATATTGCTCGAACTGTCCTCTTCAATGAAACTGAATTCCCTTATCAAGAGCTATTTCAGGTAGCTCCTTCAGATGTCTCTCCTATCATTTCTGCCATTCCTATGAACATTCCCTCATTCACTCACCATTCTCCATCTTTATCTCATACAGCTGCATCTCCTTCACCTTTTCCAGCTGCATCTACTACACCTCCTACAACAGCATCTCCAATCATATCTACGAATTCAGCTTCAGATTTCTCTTCATCTTCGGCTGAATCTGCTTCAGCCTCGCATACCTCACAGCCAAATTCTTCCACATCCAGGTTTCAGTCTTTACCACCCTCTATAAACACACATCCCATGAACACCAGGGCCAAGCTTGGTATATTCAAACCAAAGGCTTTCACTGCCTACACTGACACCAAGGGAGTTACTACTGTTACCATCACTGAACCTGTTTCTGCAGCTGAAGCGTTGGCTCAACCCGAGTGGTATAAAGCCATGGAGGCTGAATTCAAGGCTATAATTGACAAAGCCACGTGGGAGGTCATACCTTACTCCTCTGATATGAATCTCATACAATGCAAATGGGTGTTCCAGGTGAAGAAAAATGTTGATGGAACTGTGGAACGCCTAAAAGCCAGGTTAGTTGCAAAGGGCTTTCAACAACAGGCTGGTGTGGACTTCTTGGAAACCTTTAGCCCTATTGTTAAACCAGTCTCAGTGCGTCTTATGTTCTCTCTTGCTGCGACCTTTGACTGGGAAGTTCAGCACATCGATATCAACAATGCCTTCCTAAATGGCACACTTGAGAAACCTGTGTACATGCATCAACCTGAAGGCTTTGTTGATCCCTTGCGTCCTGATCATGTTTGCAGACTGAACAAATCTCTATACGGGTTGAAGCAAGCACCTCGTGCGTGGTATGAAAAGCTCAAACACTTTCTTATCAGGTTTGGTTTCAAACACTCCACCTCCGATCACTCGTTATTTTATGTTCGAAAAAATGGAAAGTTGTTACTAGTTCTTGTCTATGTTGATGACATCCTCATTACTGGGGAAGATCCTGCTCTTACCTCCCATCTTATTGATCATCTTTCAAAAGAATTTGCACTCAAAACCCTTGGACCCGTCACCTTCTTCTTAGGTATTCAGGTCACGAAAACAAATTCCAAATCTTTTCTTCTAAACCAATCTCAGTACATTCCCAGCCTTCTAGCTAAAACAAATCTCAGTGACTGCAAGGCCCAATCTTCTCCGTATAATGCAGGCATCAAACTTCATCGTTCCGACAGTCCTTCTTTCTCTAATCCCACCTTGTTTCGCAGCACAATAGGTGCTCTTCAATACCTTACCCTTTCTCGACCGGATATCTCTTATATGGTTAACAAACTTAGTCAGTTTTTACAATCTCCTACTGAGTTTCATTGGCAAGCTTGCAAGCGCCTTCTTCGCTACCTCAAAGGCACTATCCACTACAATCTCATGTTTCGTTCCTCACCTTTTCTTCATCTCAAAGTGTTCTCGGACGCGGATTGGGCTAGCTCTTTGGATGATCGCAAATCTACCAGTGGTTATTGTGTGTTTCTTGGCCATAATCTTCTCTCTTGGAGCTCGAAAAAACAAAATGTGGTAGCTCGAAGTTCCACTGAATCTGAATACCGTGCGCTTGAAATGCTTCTGTGGAGGCAATCTGGATAAAATCTCTACTTACTGAACTTGGTTTTGTCATCTCAGCACCTGTCATATGGTGTGATAATAAAAGCGCCGCCGCCATTGCATCTAATCGGGTGATGCACGCTCGTACCAAACACATTGAAATTGATACTCACTTCGTCCGTGACAAGGTTCTTAACAAAGATCTGGACGTTCGTTATGTTTCGACGGATGCTCAGGTGGCAGATATCTTCACCAAGCCTCTGTCTGTTCATCGCTTTTGTTCATTAGTTGACAAATTTCCGTTCAAAAAGGGATAGTTTTTTTTTCCAGTCAGGGTTGTATTTAGATTAGTATTAAATCTGTTTGTTATCTTTCTGTTGATCAGTTAAAAGGTTAGTTAGTTTGTTAGCAGTGTTAGTTTTTCTGTTTTAAGTTTGTTAAAAGCTCGACGCATGCATACTTCATGCAAATGTAAATATACAAGTTGTAAGCTCTATTTAAAGAGCATGAGGCAGATCAATAAAGATTGATCCCTTTTATATTTTCACATAGAGAGGTACAAATCATAAAGTGACATTCTAAATGCCTTTTATGTCAAGATGATAAAACTTTAACACATAGTCCAATAAATAAACTTCGTAAATCAGTACATACAATATACTACTATTGAATTATAATTTGTAATGGGTATCGATATGATCGATTAATTGTCAATTTTTATACATGAAAATTAAAACCTAACCGGTGTCCTCAATTTTTTTAATTTTAGAAAATTAAATTGCACTGACCAATTCGATAACTATAACAGTTTACCAATTGGTCCAATTTTTCGGTCTTTTTTGCTCGGATCTCATAATAGACAATTGGTCCGCACACATAACATATTTTCCATTTTAACTGCACTCGAGAACATTTTAAAGTAATTTTAGATGCTTAATTATAAAAATATACACATGGAGCTACAAGTTTGCTGAAACGATTGAATATCAAATCGAATTCACTATACAACAAATGCAATTTATTTGTTACATGATCAATTATAGAGTGAAGCTCAAGTAAAACCATTTTAACGTAAGAATGGTGAACCACAATAATTCACTATAAAAATTGATGCATCAGTTAGAAAGTTAACACATCCAAAATTCAGAGTTTTCGTCCAGGTTCAAATCATATGAAGTGTGAAAATTTTATTTTTTTGGAATGCAATAACTTTCCGAGGTGATGCTTCAACTTTCATAACGAACACATTAAAAATTTGATTCACAATTCTCACGTTAAAAATAATTTTTATGTTAATCCCATTAATCTTATTTGGATAGGATGTTCCTTCCTCCCATGTTTCTTTCCTAATCCTTTTTGTTTTTTGTGCTCTCTCTATCTATATATTAGAGCATCTCCAGTAACACCTCTCAATTTTCAGGTTTTTACTGATATAATCGCAAACATATCATTATATTCATCTCATCCTATTTTCACCACCAATAATACCTCATCAAATTCGGGTTTTCTTTACATCATTATGGACCCCATTTTCAATCCACTTAATATTTATTCACATTTATTATTTTTTAACTTAATATAAATTAACTTGAAAAATTATTTTCAATTAATATAAAAATAAATTAATTATTATGCAAATATTATATAAAATAAAATCGGCAAATAATATAAATATTTTGTAAAGAAAAATTGTACAACACAAAAGACAACTTAAATTGAAGAAATTGAAATGCAACACATAACATAAACATATAATTTAACTAATAAATCATTCATTATAGTCTAATATTTCCTCATTATTCAAACATTTCCCGGATAATCTAACCTTTCCTCATTATTCGTACATTTCCCCTGATAGTCTAACATTTTCTCATTATTCAAACTAGGGATGTCAATACCGATCGAAACCCACTGATGACCGAATAACCGATAAAATTAATGGATTGGGCTATAAAATCATAACCGAATATAAAATCGGGCTATTTGGGCCAGCCCATTCGGGTTGACGGGTTAATCGCTGGCTGGCCGGTCGGTCGTGGTCGACCCATCGGTGACATTAAAAAAAAACTCAACTCATTTTTTCCCTTTATCTAATAGTTAGAAATTCAAAATTCTTGATTTCAAAATTTACTTTTCATGTTTAATTATCTTAACTTTTGTAGCTATTATAGATTGATTGTTTATTTAGTTATTTATAGTGAATTAATTTTTTTTCAAATTATAAATTTTAATTGGTATTATAGTGAATTAACTTATAAAATATTTATTAAATATTGAATTAGCTATTATGGAATATGAATATTTAGATACATTAAAAAATAATTTAGTTGTGAGCATTATTTTTATTTTGATATTGTAATATAATTTAAATAGTACTATTATATTGAATTAACTTATTAAATTTTTCGAGATATAAGTTTTAACTCTGCTATAATTGTATTATACTCCTCCGTCCCGGCATTCATGGCTCGTTTCTTTTGGACACGGGAATTTAGGAGGAGTGTTTAGGATTAAATTGTGTGGCCCACTTGTTTTAGTGTTTTAATCACTCTAACTGCATCTTTGATCAAACAAACACACGCACACACACGGACACACAAATGCGCGCACACACACATATCAAAACACAATTCAAACCAGAGGGAAACAAAAATGCCATTCCACATAAAAATAGTGCCAAACTGGAAGCAATAGTGAATTTTTTACATTGAAATTTTCGCACCAAAAAATTTGAAATAAAAATATTTCAAACTAAATTCAGTTTCCCTCTAAAACAATCTATAAATACAGAGAGAGCATTCATAATCTGCCTCACTACAAATTTCTGAAACTTCTCCGCTACATCTTCAAAAAAAAATCTTCATCTCCACCATGGGAAGGCAGAATGATCTCAGCCATGAAGTTCGAAACAACATCGTCCAATTCTTACTCCAGAACAACAAGAATGGAAAGCCATTCAGGGGTAAAATGTTGGAGGCACAGAGAAAGTGGTGTTCAAGTAGAAGAACAATTTCCAGACTTTGGGCTGAAGCAAGAAAGCAACAACAAAGAGGTGAAGTTATACTTTCACAAAGTTTAAAAAAGCAGCAACATAGAAGGAAGAAAATTACAATTGACATGGAATTGGTGCAAAGCAGTGAGCTCTTCAAAAGAGCCACCATTCGTAAGTTGGCAGCAAGCATAAACTGCTCCAAGTCCACAGTTGGGAGGTGGGTAAGTGAAGGCCTTCTTAGACCTCATACTAGTGCAATAAAATCAGACCTTACAGCTCCAAACAAGCCGTTAAGGCTCCAGTTTTCACTGGATGCACTATTGTATGATCACATATTGAAGGTTTTAAAGTTTAAAGCATGGAAAACACTGTACACATAGATAAGAAATGGTTCTATATAACTAAGACCTCACATATGTTTTATTTAACACCAGCAGAAGAAGAACCTCATAGAACATGTCAAAACAAAAAATTCATCACAAAGGTCATGTTTATGTGTGCTGTTTGTAGACCTACATTTGCAGAAAATGGAAGTGTTGTTTTTGATGGAAAGATAGGTATATTTCCATTCACTGAAACTGTGCCAGCAAAGAGATCAAGTAAACACAGGCCTGCAGGCACATTGGTTACAAAACCAATAGAATCAGTGACCAAAGATGTGATCAGAGGGTGTTTGATCAATGAGGTAAGGAGACATAGCGAGTTATGTATGAAATGTAAGAATCATTTATGTTGGATTCAACTAGTGTCTTACTAAGACTAGTTGAATCCAACTTATTCTAATTTAATTTATGCATTCAAAAAATAAATGTGTGAATGTATCTGTTCTATATTTACTCAGAAAATAAATAGTGGATGCAGTGTATCTGTTCTTATCAATTTTGGATATTTGGATGCACAGATCATTCCAACAATAAAAGCTAAGTGGCCACCAAGTGCAAGTAAAGTCATATATATACAACAAGATAATGCAAAGCCCATATAAAAGGATAATGATCCAGATTTCAGAATTGCAGCAAGCAGTGATGGGTTTGACATTAGGTTAGTACACCAGCCTCCCAATTCTCAAGATTTAAATGTGAATGATTTGGGATGGTTTAGGGCAGTACAAAGCATACAAATTGAGCATGCGTGCTACAATGTTGACCAACTGCTCAATGCAGTGAAGTTGTCATTTGAACAACTATCACCTGTAACATTGAACAATGTTTTTCTAAGTTTACAAAGCTGCATGCTTGAAATAATGAAGCACAGGGGACAGAACAATTATAAGATTCCACACATGAATAAGGCTGCTCTTATAAGACAGCAAGCACTTTCCACAGACTTGGAAGCGCCAGATGAATTAATAAGAGGGTGCATATCATATATGCTTGAAGTTGGAAGGGAAGAGGAGGCTGGAATGATAATGAATGCCTTAGGCATTCATCACCCAGTAGAACCTTAGGGAATGGATGAAAACAACCAACCTTTTGATGTAAAGCCACTGATATTTTTGTATATCAGAATGAATGTAAAGAACATGCTCTGTTTTGTAAATGAGGCTGCTATTTTTTGTAAAGCAGTTTGGATGAAAAATACTGCTGTTTTGAAATCATCAGACATGATTTATGCATCAGAAAAATATGGTCCAAAATTATTTCGTGTTTCATCACATGCATCATAAATAACAGCCATTACAACCAACAAACATGCATCAAAACATTCCAACCAATTCACAAATCATCAGAAAACCCAACACCATCAGAAGATAACCATCCAAGAAAACCAACAGACCATCAGAAAAGCCATCAGAAAAACCATCATCATCAGATAACCATCCAAGAAAACCAACAGACAACCCAACATCAACAGAAAATCCAACACCATGAACTTCATCAGAAAACCAACAAACAACCCAACATCACAGCTCATCAGAAAACCAATAGACAACCCAACATCAACAGAAAACCAATAGACAACCCAACATCACAGCTCATCAGAAAATCCCAAAAATTTCACAAACCATCCACACGCATCAGAAAATCACAGATATTTCATCACACGCATCAGAAAATCACAGATATTTCATCACACGCATCACAAAATCACAGATGTTTCATCACATCAGAAAGATCTCACAGTTGGAAGTATGAGGGCACAAGAATCTTCAACATGTGTAGTATTCCCAGGCTCAGATCACCCTTCCAGCCTTGTAGCCTTGCTATCTCTTCCAGATCTCCGTCTTCCACCTCACTTCCAGCCTCCAGATCTCCCGTCTTGAGCACCCATCCAGCCTCCAGATCCCAAATCCCAGGGGTCTCCTCGACAAGAGACCCCGTCTCAGACCAGATCTGAGAGAACGGCCACGACGGCAGCGCGGAGAGAACTCCAGAGTCGTCAGTATCACAGGTCTGGTCGTCAGTGTCAACCAGATCTGTTTTCATGGTGAAAGTATGGGAAGGGAATTTTTAGGGTTTCGGTGAAGGGGTTGATGCCCGAAGACGAGAGAGAAGGGGTAGAGGATGAGTTACAGAGAGAGAGATGAGAGAAGACGAACCCAGAGGGTCGAGGGTGGAGTATGAAGAAGTTAGGGTTTCAGTGAAGGGGTAGATGCCCGAAGACGAGAGGGAGAAGGGGTAGAGAGGAGTTACAGAGAGAGAGAAGAGAGAAGACAAAACCAGAGGATCGACGGTGGAGTAGGAATGAGCTAGGGTTTCAGTGAAGGGATTGATGCCCGAAGACGAGAGATGAAGAGTGGTAGAGAGGGAGAATAGAGAGAGAGATCTCAGAAATGAGTGAGGCAGAGGAATCGATGGGGGGAGGGGGTAGTTAATTTTAAGATTAGGGTTTTTAATGGGCCAGCCCAATTAGTGAGTAATATGTTTAGTTCCCTAATTTTTATCCCAAAAAGGAAACGAGCCAACATTGTTGGGACGTCCCAAAAAGGAATACGGGCCATGAATGCCGGCACGGAGGGAGTATTATTTAGTTACATGGAATGCGAATATTAAAGCATATTAGAAAAAATGAATTTAGTCATGAGCACTATTTTTAATTTTCATTGTTTGCTCTTCAAAGTTAGTATAATAAGATTAAAAAAAAAGAACTTGTGGAATATATTATATTTATTTTTCACTTATTTGTTGTTTACTCCAATGCTTAATATAAAATATTTGTTATAAATATTATTATTATTATCAATAATATATATATATATATATATATATATATATATATATATAGTTTTTTCCTTAAACTTTTGATCCGATTGACCGATGGGTTAGCCCGAACCCGAGAGTTTAGGGTTAGGATTGAACATTTCTAACGTTGGAGTATGGACTCGAATTTTTGGGCTTATATTTTTGGGCCAGCGAGAATCCTAATGGGATTAGGATTACGAATCCTAATAGGTTTAGGATTAAGGTTATGTTATTTCTATTTAAATAGTCGCTCCTCATTGTAATCGAATTCAAATGCATATTGAAATCCACGCTCGACATCGCCCCGGGCGTAGTCGCAAGACGAACTAGGTTAACAATTCTCGTGTTCTTTATTTTCTGTCGTGATTGTGACGTGTGTTTTTCGCAACACTAACCCGAAAAAAATATTAACCCGAATAGCCCGATAACACGAGTGGATTGGCCCGAACCCGAGCGGGCTGGCCCGATTGACATCCCTAATTCAAACCATTCACATGTAGTCTAACATTTTCTCCATTATCAAACATTTCCCTCTAATATTTTGACATTTCCTTCATTATTGCATCATATATTATTATTTTATTTTATAATCATAATATAATTATTTTAAATAAAAATTATTAAAATAATCTTAAATTATTAGAAAAAGAATGATGGAAAGACATGGCGGCACAATGGAGAGACAATGAAAAAGAGAAAAAGAAAAGGAAAAAAAATAATAAAAATTCAAATTAATCCCTTACTTTTCTGATGCTTCTTGAAAGATTTGTTGTCTTTTCACTCTCATCTCTCCTCCTTACCAGGTCCCCCTCCCCAACCTCATAATAGTGTATTTTGAAGATGCATTCTTGGTGCATCTCCCATTGAGGATGCTCTTACATACAAGAGAAATGTAATTCGTGCCCACCAATGATTATTTGTAATCAAAATTCATAATCCAGAATTGAAAAAAGATATTTTGAGTTGAAAATTCAGGTATATTTTATACTTAAGATTTATGCATATACAAAATAATAGAGCATATAATATTTTTTTTGAGGTGGTCTCCTGTGTATCCATCCGTACATGCGGATTTTGATAATTTTTTTCGGTGTAAATGATATTTGATACTTTTCTTCAATATAAATGATACTTAAACAAATGATACATTTTTTAATGTAAATTATACTTTTTTAATAACAAATGATAATTTTGTCCATCTGCATGATACGGACGGATGTACAAAAGTTTTATACATTTTTTTTGTTCTCTTCGTATTTCAAAACTATGCAAAGTGTATAGTGGTAATATATCACAATAGCCATTTCGTATAATGAATATTATATATTTAGAGTCACTTTTTGTAGCAAACGTAAAAATACACTCATTGATGACATATAGTTGAGGGTTCACAAATGAGCCAGCTATTTTAAATAATTATGGATCTCACTTTTTGTACTGCACAATGCCCCTTTCAAAGACATATTTTACCTAAACAAACGACACAAATTTATATGCGTATGTTTAATTCTAAAAATCACCACTAATTAATTGTATGGTAATTTGTGCGTCCAGAGTGCACATAAGATCAACTGTAAACAAAATTGAGTAGGTTCTAAAATCATTATTTCATTAAATTAACTAACTTTATATCCTAGTATTTTGAATCTAAACCATTATGAAAGAATTGATTTCATTTGTCTACAAAAAATTCAACCATCTCCAGAAAATCACATATATTTTTAAGTTGTTATCCATAAAATGGTATGTCATTTTCTTTGTTTTTTAATTTTAACGTTAGAAATACACATATGTGCGTCAATTAATATTGACTCATGTACTATTTGAATTTTTAGTGATAGCACTTCGTAAACTAAGACCCTCCTGCCATTTTGTTTGACCCTATGCTAATAGAAAAATTACACTTTAAAATTCAAATTATTGACATTTTTCACAATTATATCACGATCTAAATGAAATACTAACTTTTAATATTTGAAGTATCCCACCTTTAAGAATTACCATCAATGCACGTAAATGGATGAGAGAAATATGTACATAGACGTGGTGGACTGATTAAAATCCGAGGTCAAAGGTCTTGACTCGAGTCCACCATGACGCAGTTTTTAAATTTATGTATTTAATTGACAAAAAAAATAAAAAAATCCCACATTTACGTTAACTTATTTCCTAAATGTGGTTAGTACGAATTGAATTATTATTTTTTGTTTAAAAAGCATAGATTATAAAATGTTTTAAGTTCTTTTTTTGGTCAATTTAATACAGAAATTTTAAAAGCTTCGTCACGGTGAACTCGAACCGAGACCTTTGGCCTCGGGCATTAACCACTCTACCACTAGGCCAACACACACCCACACAAAATGTTTTAAGTTCATTGCTTATAGAAGACACCTAGTTATTTGTCTAAAATAGACCTAAAATCAGCACTTTTTTGAGGGTGCATGTGCATAGATTATTAAAAGTAGCATTAGTTGTTCATCATAGATTATTAAATACAGTGGATCATCCTATCCTATATTCCAAAGTTGAAATTTCAACCATGGGAATGAATAATTGCCCGGAGATTTCAATGCTTTTTTTTTCCCACTTAACCACTTCCTTGCTTCTCTCGCTCCTCCAATGCTGAAAATTCATAGCTTCCTTTCACGCACTGAGCAATTTTGTCGTCTACAATTTGAACTTTGAGGAATCTTTTCTCTCTCTCTCCAAGGTTTCACCCATGATGATTGCGAATTCTTGTTCTGTACCGATTTCCTGCAATCCAAGACTAGCTTCTAGTTATTTGCAATTCAACCAACGTAGCTTGATCAGCTGCCGGCTTCTCTTTAAAGGCGGCAGATTCATTGTTAGCAGAAGTCGACGAGTTTACTGCGAGTCTCAGGTTTTTTTCTTTCTTTTTCTTTTTCTTTTTCTTTTATATTTTTTATTTGTTTGTGCACAACTTTTTTGCGATATTGCTGCATTACTTAAGAATTTTGCTGGTTGGTTGATGTTAAGCTGGTTGTTTAGTTTCTGTTCAAATGATCGAACTGCTTAGTTGGAACTTTTACTATTGGTTTTGGAACTGATGATCTTAGTTCCTCTTTTTGTCATTTTCCTATCAGTGACTTATTTTTCAGAATTGGCTGATAAATGGCAGTTTTTGATAATCCGTTGCATTTTTTTTTCATGTATGGAAGAGGCTTTTAGAGAGAATAAATGTGTAATTTCGACTAAAGTTGATGTGAGTAAGATTAAATTTTCTTGATTGTTCTTGGAGTACATATCGGCTGAAGTTGATGGATCATAACTGCTTGGAGCTATTGCATAGCAGATTGGTGTTGATGGTTCTGACAACAGATACAAATGCACAAAGATGAGTTTCATCACTTTGTGATGAAAATTTAGCAATTGAGTGCATTACAACAAGGAATGTACTTATCAATGTGCTTTACAATTTCATAGGAGAATGGAAAAGGCTAGAAGCTCTAAAAGAAGAATCTTACACTGTATCTCCAACGTTAAGCATATAGTATAACTTTTCAAATTGACGATCAAAATTAGCTTTTGCGAATGGGTAGGGTGGCTTGGCATAGCTATGTGTATTTTGTTTAAATCTTCAAGTATCACTAGTAAATTTTCTATGACAAAACAGTAAAATGATTATTATATTGCAAAGAGCTAGACTTGGAGCTATGTGTATTTTGTTTAACTTGTTTGAGTGGAATTGTATGGTTGGGTCAACTGAAAACTTCAAGCTTCTTAAAAGATTTTCTGTGCAACACTTAAAATACTATTTGTTGAGGTTCGTTATCAGACTTGTGGTCCTAAATTAATTCAATAGTTCTTGTTTTTCGTATTGTAATATGGAGAAAATCTATGGGCTCAACCAAGGTGTTACGAGGGCAGTGCTAAAAGTAACCGTAGAAGAGTATTGTGATTTTAGGTTGTTAGTGCCAAAAGCAACATAATGTAGCACGCGTTTTGTAATTTAGAATTCTAAGCGACGAGTTCACATAATTCATTGTATGACACAATAAAACATAAAAAAGCTCTGGCAAAAAAAAAAATCACTCAAAAGTTCGTATATATGAATCGGATCATGAGACATAGGAGGAACTAAGAAAAGATACAAGAAAGTTTGACAAGAGGACGTCTTACTTGGGAGAATTGTAATGAAAACTACAACATCATGCCTCTGAACAGAAGTATGACGTGGTTCAGGTAAGCTACTTAAGAAACTTGATTGAGGTAATCTATCTGTGTGTTTCTCTTACTTTTATGATGATTTCATTGTACATCCACATTCATGGTTGGTTGTTGACTGGTATTAGCCTGTCGATAATAAATAGCTGCATAACTGATGTTGATAAAGAAACGAATGCATATAAGAGGAATCGTTTCTAATTGCATGGACAATATTTTGAGTGCTCATTCTTTCTCTCCTTTATTTGGTTGGTTCTGTTTATTATCAGCTATATTGTATTATCTGGCCTTAGTGTAGTGACTGCAACTGAACCTTACCACTTAATTGAGATAACTTCTTAAGTAAAGAATAAATCCAAGAGAATGAAAATGGAGAAAGAAGAGCTATAGCGTTTAGTTTATAGCATCTCGAAAATTTGTTGAGAAAAAGAAAAAAAGAACAGGGACGTCTCTTTAGTAAGTGACATGGATCTAATTCAAATTCAATGATAAGTTAATTTACTGAACTGCTTAAAGTCTTTCTAGGAGGCACTAAGATTGGTGTACTATTTTGTCTAAAGCTTTCTGACAAACTTACAACATATCTACAAAAGATTTTTGATTTGATAAATGTAGAATGAAATAAGAATTTTATGTGCTTGCTGCTGCTGGACATTTCTGCTTTTTTGTGGAAAAATATGTGGTAATTAAGCAATGCAGTGGAGCTTATAGTCATTTATGAGATCTTTTTCCCTTCAATCACCATGATGTTGCAATGTGGAAATATCCATGGAAGCCTGAGGAAAAAATATTTTAACATCTTAATTCCTTGTCAATGCTTTTGAAGATAAATGATGTGCAGATCAGAAAATTTGCTCCTGTTTTGGAAAGTGAAATAGCATCAGGAAATGGGACCTTACCATCTAATGATTGGAAAACAGTTCCTGATATTTGGAGGACTTCTGCTGAAAAATTTGGTGATCGTGTAGCATTGGTTGATCGCTATCATAACCCTCCAACAAATATGACTTATAAACAGGTCAGTTTTGGGTCCTTATTTCTTAATTTTTTCTTTCTCAATTCGACATTTCAGGAGTAAGTAGTTACATTTATTGTGTGTTCCTTGAATAACTTTGGAGAGAACTTCCTTATAGTGCTTCTAATTTTCCCATTTTCACCTACTGGAATGCTAGAAACAATGTGCAATTCGAGCCATTACCCTTTAATGTGATGTACTTTACCAGAAATCTTTTAACTGAAGTGCATCTACATTTATGCATCGGACATTAAGATTGTTTCCCAGCTACCTTTATTACTGTTTTAAGTTTTAATTCACCAAACAGTCATGTTTTTCAATTGTATGCTGAAAAATTTGTTTCAGAATCTTGATGTCGTAAATAATAAGCTGATGCAGTTGTTAAGACTTATTTCTTCAAAATGGATGTATGCCTTCTCTCGAAGTATAAATGTTTGTATCAATAAGAAAAATATTTTTTGTTTCATCTGCAGAAAGAAGTTCCTTAATCTACAGTGATTTGCTCTGTAAGTATTTAGGCAAATGGCAAAGTGCTTTCCAGGCTACCTAATTGAGTAATATCTGTATATAATAGCTAATGAAGTTGCGAACTTGAAGAAAACTGATTGTAAGAATTGTCTAAATTTAGTTTTTTTTTTGAACCATATCTTCTACATCTTGTGTGCTGCCAAGAAACTAACATGATGTCTGTGAGATGTAATAATTATCTGAGGAAATCTGGTTTCTTCATACTTTCTGGGATCAACTTTTCCTGAAGTATTTCCTTGATATATGTCAGCTAGAGCAAGAAATTTTGAATTTCTGTGAAGGCTTAAGGGTTACTGGATTGAAACCAGAGGAAAAGCTCGCTCTCTTTGCTGATAATTCATGCCGGTGGCTTGTTGCAGACCAAGGTATGCTGTGGCTTACACTATTGGGGAACGCCATTTGGATGTGATGACCTAAAAACTGATGGATTTTTCATACTCAAGCATGCAGTAGTTAAGAAACTTCAGTTCTCCTTTCGCACGTATACAGCCTGATTGTGTTCGAATAAAGTTAAATCATATTTTCTGTGCATCAAACAATTTTTCTCTATGTTAATCAGATCAAGATTACTGCCATGTATTTCGTTCCATATTTCAGTACATTGCAGCATATCTCACGGTATAATCTTATACTTCTTGAATCCATAGCTCTTTCTGTAATATGTTAAGTTCACCTCAGGTATTATGGCCACTGGAGCAATCAATGTTGTCAGAGGTACACGGTCATCTGTTGAAGAGCTTTTGCAGATATACAACCACTCTGAAAGGTTACAAAAATGACTTAAACAATTTGATCTTCTATTTTCCATTATATCTAATCCTAGCAAAAAGGAATCCCATTGAGCTGTATAATTTGGAGATCTTTTTATTTTCTATTTTGGTAAACTTAATTATCTGGTGTGGAATATATAATTACTACCAAATACAGTTAGTAAATATAACTCCTTAGGCATAGAAAAGAGAGGGACTGCCTGATGAACAATCTGACAAAAAACACAAGTGGAAAGGTTGGCTGAGACCTCAGATGCTTTAACATAAAATAAATCTGAATAAAAACAATTAAGGAAAATTCTAAATTGTATGGTAGTTGTCAGCAGCTCAGGCAGAGCTGATTCTCTAAATCAACTTTGTTGATGGAGGTTTGTAGATTTTAATAAATACTGCTAGTGAGTATCAATAGTTACGATGCACCAATCAATGAAGCATTGTTGAAAAATGAATTTGTGATGAAGAACTGATATGCTAGGGTGATGTACTTCTACAGAAACTGCAACAAATTACTTCTCCGATCACCAAAGTGGCATATACCCTCTCCTTTTCTTATTCCTAAAGTCCCATTGAAGATGTGATAGTCATCCCTAAGCTCTAAAGCATGGGGATGCTTGGGCAGTGGGCGTACTCGTCCCGGGGACGGGGACGGCGAAATACGCCTGAAATACGTCCCCGGGGAAGTAAGACCAAGAAAATATGTATCGTTGACTTTTTTTGAAAAAAAAAATACGGTCAAAATACGTTGGGTTAGCCAAAATACGTAAACCCTAGTTTTGAAAAAAGAAAAAAACACAGCCTCACCCTCACTGCCTGGTTCGCCTCACGTGTTCGAAGGAAAATAGGCAGAAAGCTTGGGCTCGACTTTCTTGGGCTCGTGTCGTCGCTGCTCGCCGCCGCTTGGGTTCAACGTTGTTGGGTTCGCCGTCGCCTGGGTCGCCGTTGCCATCGCCTGGGCTTGTGTTCGAAGGCATCGCAGCTCTGCTCGCCTTGACTGCCTCTGCTCGACGTCGCCTCAGCTCGCCGTCGCTTCTCGCCGCCGTCCGGTCCGACAACTATGAATAATTCACAACTAACTATGTTTATTTTGGTCTTTGTTTGCAATAAATGCACACTAGGAGGCGGAATGGAGAAAGGAAAGGGACAAGGGCGGTCGCTACTATGTTTATTTTGGTCTTTGTTTGCAATAAATGCACACCATTATTCATGGCCAAGATGCATTGTAGCAAATAAATAAATTTTGAACGAAGAATAGAAAATAATGCCCCCATTCCATCATCATGTTCAACTTGCTTATGACTTATTTTTTATGGATTATTTATTATAGAAAATTATGACGTATTTTGACCTATCGTATCTTCATTTTTGGAAAATTGACGTATTTTCGTCCCCGTATCGTATCGTCTCCGTCCCCATGCTTCCTAGTCCCTAAGGAATTAGATGGATTAAGTATCATTTGCTTGAAGAACCAGGCATTGTTGGGCAAGTGGTGGTGGAGATTTCAAATTGAAAAGGATTTCCTTTTGTGTACAATTATCAAAATCATGTATGGACACATCTAGCAGTAAATTATACCTTTAGAAATCCCTTGGAATTCTCCAGAATTTACCCCAATCTTCTTTAAATGGCAGAAATCCACAATAGAGGAGGGAATTCAGTGGGCATTTTTGAGAAGATATTTGGGGTGGGAACTGTTCTTTTGCAGAATCTCATCTCTTTTCATATTTTAATTTCATCTTCGTAATGACCCTACTGCTTCTTTGGCCGTTTCCAATTCCAACCCATCCTGTCAGTCCTCTTTCTCATTGGACTTCCACTTTTTTGAAATTTTACAGAATCCAAAATGAGTGATTTTTCTCTGTACTAAGTCAGGTGGATGGCGTTAGATTGAGACAAAGCATAGAGGATGTTAAAAGATATGTTAGACTTAGAGTCATGTGAGGTGTCTCTTGTAAATCTTTTTTCATTTCCTTTTCCCCTAGGAATCCAATTCTCCCTTCCCTTAGTTCAAAGAGGTTTGGAAATCCCCTAGCGTATGAATGTTCAATTATTTTCATGGTTGATGGTGTTAGGTTAAACTCCCTGCTTGTTATATGCCACAAAAATTTTGGACACCCTGTTGTGCCCCAATGGTGTGATGCCCCTTTTTATTTAGCTTATGGTATAGGATGCTGGACAAATTGGGATTATTACGATTCAAGCCACGATCTTCTGCTTGATTTTTCTCTTTAAGTTTTTGGTAACTAGTAGCTATGTAAGCAAAATAGGCCAAGTTTTATTATGGGATTTATCCTTTAAGCAGTGTGCTGGTCGCTTTGGTTAGAAAGAAATAGCAGAATCTTTGAAGATTGCTAGGGATCCTTGAGGAGACACTGAATGGGATTAGGTTGTGGTTTCTTGGTGGGTTTCGACATTAAGAGAATTTTAAACCTTCCTTGTGTTAGAATTTGTTAGAGATTGGATTATCATGCTGTAGTATGACTTATTTCCCTCTGGGACCGCTCATCACATTGTTCAGTTCTAATCTCCTTAATAATGCTTCTTTGTTTCTTATCAAAGTAAAAAAGGCAATATGCCAAATGTTACTTTTGTTTTAATTTGTCTGGTATTAGTAGATGATACATCACCACCCATTGGATAAACAGTGTTAATTTTTCTGGCCATCCTTTCTCAAATTAAACTGTAACGTTTTGTTGTTTGACTGCAGTGTTGCACTTGTGGTGGATGATCCTGAAATTTACAATCGGTTCAGAGACCTTCCGCTCTCGAACCACTGTAAGGTTTATCATTTTGCTATGGGGAGAGAAGACAAACATAATCAACGAAGCTGCACCAAAAGTTCCGATTTATAGTTATAAGGAGATAATAGATTTGGGTCGTGAAAATCGTGAAGTTTTACATCATTCTGAAGAAGCTAGTAAGTCTGTTTTATATGTTATTTTATAATTCTAATTAATTTCTTTTTTTTCAGGAAAAACTATTTTCCTTGATCTATCCATAATAGAATGTCAACGGAAGTTATGTTCAGGGTTTTATAATATGCATTGAGATGTGATATATTTACTATTTCATTGTTCTGCGAATCAACTATATCGACATGCCTAGCATAGGTCTCCACATCTATATACAGCAGTTCGTGAAGCAAAAAGATTTCCTGCTTTTATATTTCAAAATAAACTAATTGTATCGCAAATCAAGTCTGTAGAAGATAATGCTACTTTGGCCTTCAATTATCTCTCTCTGTATCTCAAAAAGGAAAAAAGAACTGTTTGTACTCCTAGAATCCAGTCCGCCAGGGGTTGTATTGAGATTGGGCACAGTTGATTTGGGATTTATTATGTGATTTCATTGCTTACTTCTTCTGTTTCTGAGTTTTGATTTGCACCATTCCAATTTATAATCGCTGATTGAAAAACATTGGTTTCAGGGAGAAAATTTACTTATGAAACTATAAGGTCTGATGATATTGCTACACTTGTATATACAAGTGGGACAACTGGAAATCCTAAAGGTGTTATGCTCACGCACAAGAATCTGCTGCACCAGGTCGGCTGTCTCTTTTCTATTATCGTCAGCTAAGACATATCTTTATGTGGTTAAAGCACTCCTCGTTATCCTTCTAGTTTGAAATTTGATACATCTAAATTTTCAATTGAGCTGTATAAAGTTCCATGAGCTCGTATTCACTTTTTGGGACCTTCCTTCCTACATGAGGTGTAGTACGTATATTCGTTATATAAGACATGTATTGTTTCTGATGATCAATGCACTTTTTGTATTTATCAAGGAGAAGTAGTTGTCTTAACTGTATCGTGTTAATGCATAACCAATAAGATTTTCCTGGTCGAATAGCAGAGCAAACTCTGCCTATGCAAGTTGATGGCTATGGTTACATTTCTGTCCATCTGCATAACGTTATTCAGGGTTTTCTTTGATGTTTCATATTTGGCAATAAAGAACTCAACTGTCAAATAGGCCTTCAAAGTTCATATAGGTAAGGTTTGTTAAAGAAAGTTGATTTGCATATGAATTGAAAATATGCATGTGTGGTAGTGATGGATGATGTGAGGAGACGTAAACTGGAGCCTGTATGCTCCCATAGACCATGCAAGTAAATGTTCTAACTTAAAACTGTTTTGAAACTTAAAAAATTCAGCCAACTAAGGAAAGGTTAGTATATTCATAGAATCAACAATAGCCATGTTAATCACCAAAAAGAAATATGTTAATTACCATTCTCTTAAAACATGCTTCTATTACATCAGAGAAAACTTTCGGCTTCTTGGGAACAGCAAATGAACTAGAGAGAAGCCATACCATAATGAATTCATTCTGATGTATTATCACAAAAAATTCTCTAGTCCACTTATTATGTTCCACTCCATTTCCTAATAACAAAATTAAGTAGTTTTATCAGTAATTTATTTAATGTAGTTTAAGAAATGATCACCTATATTCTGTTGGGCATATTAATATTTGCACTTAAATGTGCGAGTGCCAGGTCAGTTGCCACATAAGTGGAGTTCCATTTCTCATTTAGATTTACTATTTATACATGTGATTATTGTACACATGGTACCTCGTCATTAATGGACATAGGGTATCATTAAATATTTGAAAAACTTCTTGCTCAAACTATGTTATTATTCTACTTCGACACAATTTGGAGTATATAGAGTGAACTAGAGGATTTGGCATGCTGTGATATATCATACTCGCTCCATCCACAATAAGTGTATCACGACACTTGTAGACGGCACGAGTGTTAACAAAATTGTTGGTGGGTGTTGTTTGAGTGAAGAAAGGGTCCCACCATGTTTTAGGTTGTGAGTGGTAGGAATGAGTTTTTGGTAAATAATGAGTAGTTCTGAGGTTGAATAATAAGGAGTAGTATCCTAAAAAGGAAAGTAATACACTTTTGGTGGACACCGAATAAGGGAATTGTGATACACTTATCGTGGACGGAGGGAGTACAATTTAAATGATTTCAGCTTTCAGATGCTTTGTGTTTCAGTTTGATGTTCTCATTTTCTGTATCTGATTTTTACTAAGATTTCTGAGTTTTGTATAGAATCACACCATATGATGAGATATTTGATTGTGCTGCATAGATTGGAAGCATGTGGGACATTGTGCCTGCTGTTCCTGGGGATAGATTTCTGAGCATGCTGCCACCTTGGCATGCATACGAACGAGCTTGCGAGTATTTCATATTTACTCGTGGAATTGAGCATGTATATACTACAGTCAAGAACCTAAGGGTATGTAATTCGTCCTTCATGTCACCGAATGCTATAGCAATATCAAGTGGCTGTTTGCTGATTACATCAGGTTAACTATATGTCTATTTTCTTAAGTGAATAATTTGATAATTTATTTGATTGCAGGATGATTTGCGCCTTTATCAACCTCATTATCTTATCTCTGTTCCCTTGGTATATGAAACACTTTACAGGTGAATCTTACAACAAATTTTCTTTTCTAACGAGTCTATCAAATATGGGAAGGGAATGAGAGTCGGGCATGTGACTTCCATATAGAACATCGCTAGAAGGTCCACTAAGGTAGACTCTTCAACAAAGACTAGGTTTTGGCGAAGTGGCCGAGACAAAAACAATGTTTTTGAACCAAATCGGACATCAAAACCGTCTATGTTAACCAATCGGATGGCCCATTATTTGGTACACATACACACAATAAATTCAACAAAAGTACTGATACAAACTAATAGATAAATATTAAATTAAGTTTAAAAGATACAAGCTTTCCAAAAAAAAAGTTTTAAAAGATAAAAACAATTTTACCAATGCAAAGTAAATAGAAATTCCTTATCGATATTTCTTACACATTAAGAATATAATGTATGTATCTGTTAAATCAAATGTAGAAACATGAAGTTGGGGCAAAATTCTCTATCTTCATTGTTATAAGTGTGTATAGCATATGAGATGGGGAATAAAAGTCCCACTTATTCAATGAAAAGAGCTCCTATATATACATGTGAATAACCCTAATCCTAATAAGATTCTAACCCTAATCCTAATAGGATTCTAATATGCATCTACCATATATAATATATTTACATATATAACATTCTCTCCTCAAGTGGAGCATAGATGTTAATCATGCCCACTTGTTACAAAGATAATTAATCCTAACCCAAAATAAACCGAATGAAAACACGAAACTTAAATTTCAATGAAATCTCAAACATAATTCAAATCGATCCAAATCGAATCCAACACCAATTAGATGCAGATCCAAACAGTATCCAGACAACTCACGAACGTCGACCCAAACCGAATCCCACACCAATCGGATGTTGACCCAAATAGGTATCCAGATAACTCACAAACGTTGAGATGAGCAAACCACAACAAACGGAACTCAATTCGGCGGCAAATGTGCTCACGGCACCAAAACCAAATCGAAAATGAACGGATCCCACACCGCACAAGTACTAATCCAAACAAGTACTCAATCGAAAGGGACGACGACGCGAACCAAACGGGATTGGCCGGAGTGAATTCTGGCCACGGACGCGACCTGCACGTGCGAAAAATTGCACTACACAGAAACAACACTGTTCACACGTGCACTGTTCACCAGAACACTGTTCACGCGTGGGCCCCACACGCCGGCTCGGCGACCGGACTTCGCGAAGGTTCTTCGGACGGTGGCGCCTCACTGTGCGGAGGTGTCAACCGGTGAAGCTCCGAACTCAAATGAGTGGCTTTTCCTTTTCACCGAAACCCTAATTTTCAAATTTGAAACCCTAATTTCAAAAATTGAAATTCCAAACCCCGGATCCGGGCGTAGCTCGATACCATGTTATAAGTGTGTATAGCATATGAGATGGGAATAAAAGTCCCACTTATTCAATGAAAGAGCTCCTATATATACATGTGAATAACCCTAATCCTAATAAGATTTTAACCCTAATCCTAATAGGATTCTAATATGCATCTACCATATATAATATATTTACATATATAACATTCATAAATACATCAAAGCACCTATTTATAAAAAAGAGTCATAATCCAACTAGGAAAACTAACATAAGAGTTTTAACTAAACTAGGAAACTACTAAATTGCTCTACAAGCAATTACCATAAACAGATATATTTCTAACACTCCCCCTCAAGCTAAAGCATAGATTTTAATCATATTTAGCTTGTTACAAAGATAATCAACTCTAATCCAAAAAATAGAATGAAAAGGAAAAACGAAAAGGAAAATATGAAACTTGAACTTCAATTGAAATCTTAAACATAATTCGAATTTGATCCAAACTGAATCTCACACCAATTAAATATAGACCCAAATAGGTATCCAGATAACTCACAAATGTATGAACCAGACTGAATCTCACACCAATCAGATGTTGACCCAAACAGGTATCCAAACAACTCACAAACGTCGAGATGAGCAAACCGCAACAAACCAAATTGAATTCGAGTAACAAAGGCGCTCATGCGCACCAAACATCAAATCTGACCAAGAACAGATCCCACACCTCACCGGTGCTGATCCAAAGGTGCTCAAACAGACAGAGGACGTCGAGGGGAGTCAAACGGGACCGACCGGCGAAAATTCCGGCCACTTACGCGCCGTTACACGCCGGAAACACAAGCTGCCGCCAGAAAACGTCGCTGGCACGTGGGAGCAACACGTGCGTCTTCTGGCCACCGGACTTTCGGTGAAAGTCCCTGTGCCGGCGGTGTTGACCAGTGAGGCTCCATACTCAAATGGGTTGCTTTTCCATTTTTTACCCAAAAAACCATAGTTTTTAAATTTGAAACCCTAATTTCAAATTTCAAAATTTCGAATCCTAAATTTGGAACATAGCTCTTATACTATGTTAAATCAAAGGTGGAAACATGATGTTGGGGCAAAATTCTCTATCTTCATAAACTCATCAAAGCACCTATTTATAAAAAGAGTCATAATCCAACTAAGAAAACTAACATAAGAGTTCTAGCTAAACTAGAAACTACTAAATTGCTCTACAAGCAATTACCATAAACAAATATATTTCTAACATCATTAAAATTAAATATAGAACTCATAGATACTTATAACGATATTTAAACCTCATACATTGATAATAATAATAATAATAATAATAATAATAATAATATCATTTTATTATTATTATTGTTATTATTATTATTAGAAATATATGGTATTTTTAAAATTTGGTTATGAACTGGTTCAGGTTAAACTTGTTCATTGAGAGCGGTTTTGACTGATTCAGACTGGTTCAATAACCACGTAGAATATAAAGATGACCAGGCAGGACTCATGACTGGTTTACGGTCAAATTAGGCGGTCCAGTAGAGTCTGATTTTCAAAACTTCGGATAAAAGTGGTTATATACCCAAGCTATAGGCCACATCTTAAAATGTGGAATTTTTGTAGGCTCATAACATACTAAAATGTTTCCAACGCCGATGTCCATGGCAGCCCACTCTGAGTGGCCTGTTATAGATCCTTTCTAGTTTCTTGGGATCCCTTCCTAGAATGGTGGCCCAATGTGTATAACCATTAACCACTCTAGGTCTCTCCCGGTTTGTCCTTTCCATAATGTTATGGAGCTTGCACTGGTACCACTTGTTACAACCCATTGAGTGGAACTCATCCAAGTCGAGTTTCAGCAATTTGGGGCTTTAGAAGGATCATGATTAGATGTACACCTGGTAACATTGATAAGTTTCTTGAAGTACTTCACTTTGGAGAGGAGACAATCTACTAATAATTAGTAAGGGTAGAATGGTGATATGAATTTGCCTATATTTCACATATAGACATTTTCACTTTGGTTCTTGATCATGATGAATAATCAGTAGCTAATTTGTAATTCCTATCAACCTGGTATATTTCTGCATAACAAGGTTCACTACCAAATCAGATTCTGATAACCACAAATGGCGGAAAATCTGAAAATTTCAAGTAAAAATAGGATTATTAAGCCATTGCTTCTATAATATGTTGCATTTTCCAACCTTTCTGCCATATTAGCTCAATGAATTCCACTCTTTGTCATAGATGATCAATCTTTGATTCCATATACTGCAGTGCAATCCAGAAACAGATCAGAACAAGTTCTGCTGTTCGTAAACTTGTTGCTCTTTTATTCTTAAAGATCAGTTTCACATACATGGAGGCAAGAAGAATTTATGAGGTATATTATACTGCTGTATCTTTTCAATGTTTTCATAACCTGTTGCAAGTATGTAGATGGTTACCCATTTTGGTAAATTCAGATTAGTGCATACATACTTTTGGCATTGATTTCAGCTGCTCAATCTGATATTCCTAATTCAGCTGATTGGATTGCTACAAACTATGAGTGATAACTGATATGTATTACTTACTTTTGTTTAAATTTTTCTAAGAATTGCAAATGTGCATATTAGATCTTATGATAGTAATATGATCTCTGGTAACTACTTGTTTTCAGATTCTTATTCTTTTCCCACCTTAAGGTCTACATCTCAAAATGCAATGTTGTCCAATAGCTCAAATGCAATTTGATGGTCACTGTGTTCTGATGAAGCAAAATATCTTAAACTGAAGTTTTTACTGTCGTCTCATATACTTCCACCATTTAGCTTAAGATTTGGACAGAGATATGATTTATGTTCTTATTTAAAGATTAGTCTGTTAAGCTCATGTTTGCAACTGCCGATATTTTTGATTCCATCTCTGCATACCTCTTTTTCTAGAGTTAATCTGCAAAATACCTTTAAAGCCCATTATATTATTAATTTAAAAATTTGTATTCCGTGCCTTACAAGTGAGCATATTCACCATCCGTTCATTGCTTACCTTAATCTTGCCTGACTTTATTTTCATGCCCATTTTTCCTCCATATAATGTACTTCCAGCTAATTCCTTTTGATCAAATCACTACACCAATAAAATCCCTCATCGTCCTGCAAAATATGTTTGTTGTATGAAATTGTTCTATTTCAAATGGCGTTATGTTGATGTTACTCAATTATGATTTTGTGCATGTTATCTGCTGTTACAAAATGCAGAGGTTCTGTTTCTTTTTTCTTTTTGAGTTGTCAGGGGTTCTGTTACTTGATAAAGTCTGTTAAATAGTTTTCTGATTTGTAGTACAGCATACTGATTTTGAGTTCTGAACTATTTTGTTTTGTTGTCTGTTCCTAGGGGAAATGTCTGACGAGAAATCTTGAACAACCTTCCCACGTTTCTGCAGTGTTTGACTGGTTATGGGCAAGGATCATTGTTTTAATATTGTGGCCACTACATACATTAGCAAAGAAAATTGTCTATAGTAAAATTCAATCCGCGATTGGAATTTCAAAGGTTTGTGCTTCATATATGGCTTTGTAGACCTTTTCTTTTATATATCATCAAGAACACCATCAAATTCCATTTAATGACATATCTTCGAACTGTCAGGCTGGCATAAGTGGGGGTGGCAGCTTGCCTCCACATGTTGACAGGTTCTTTGAGGTGAGATGCGCGTGTGTTATTTAGACTATGACAATACCATGGATCAAATTTTAAATCACGCTTTATTGACCCAGGCAATTGAAGTAAGAGTTCAAAATGGATATGGCCTAACAGAATCATCACCTGTTGTAGCAGCTCGAAGACCAAACTGTAACGTAAGCAACATGATTCTCAGAAGCAGATGGAATTTAGCATTGCTAAATCAATATAAAATGATGAAGTTCAACCTTTTTGCTTCATCATTATGTGAAGTGATGCTAAAATAAGGTTGCCAGAGGACTGGAGTGGAGGCCTTTCCATTTAATGTACTCTTTTCGTGGTTAAACTTGAGTTGATTGAATGATGGCCTTACTTATTTCAAGAATTCATTCTTCTTTTGAGAATAACATAATTTCTGGAACATAAATTTCTTCTTACCAACTAACAAAGACGGTATTAAGAAAAAAAGGTACTTATGGCCTATCAGGATTATGATAAAATAATAATTGCTTTTGTGGATGTGGGAGCGCTATTTAGGTTTTAGATATTGCGGCAATTTGTGCTTGCAATAATCCCTTGAAAAATTTTGTGTTTTCTTCTGAAATACCAGCTGACCTGCACACATTCCAAAATATTACAAATTGACAACTTCTTGAGTTGCTTTCCGACGTTACAAAAACTGCAGATTGTATATATGTCAACACCTTGCAGAGTAAAATATATTTAATAATTGCCTAGAACTAAAACAGTCTGATAGTTTTAGGCTGAAAGCTATTCTGCTTCTGTCTGATTTTTCTCTGTTTTTGGGAAAAAATCTAATTAATTTTCTCTAGAAAAACAAAACAGTGGAGGTTTTGGAGTCACTTATAGAAAATTTTAGTGTTATGGTTGGGAGTGTAAGTTCATTATTTGATGGTGACACCATCAATATGTTTCTTATCCTCTAATCCCCAATCTTTTCCTCCATTTTACTCTATAAACAACTGAACTTCTATGCATATCTAGAGTATAGAGGATTATCTCTTGTTTATCTAGTTTTGAACTACTATATGTTTTCTCTCTTGGACTTGCAGTAGTACAATTCAATTTCTAGTATATCTTTACAATATATTTTTTCTTCTATGGCATATATCTTGATGATGTTACAGCCTTAATGTTTGAAGGTTCTCGGTTCAATCGGACATCCTCTTAAACATACAGAAATAGAAGTTTTTGATCCTGAAATGGATGCTGTTCTCCCTAATGGATCAAAAGGCATTGTCAAAGTAAGGGGCCCACAAGTGATGAAGGGTTATTACAAGGTAGCTTCACCTCTTATTTTGTTATGTTGACATTACATTTTCTTTAGGACATTTCATATCAATGTCTTCTGTAGAACAATAAAATATAAAGATATATAGGAGAAAAGTATAGAGACATGTAAGAGAAAAGTAGTAGTTATATATTCATCGCTGCATAAAGCACCTATATATAATACAAGATACTAAGGCAGATTTGGTACAAAACCAATGTGAGATAGTATTCTACAACATATAAAACCAATATGGGATAGTATTCTACAACACTCCCCCTCAAGCCGGAGCATATATATCGATCATGTCTACTTGGTACAAAGTTCTAAGAAACGTTTCGCGGCCAACGGTTTTGTGAGAATATCAGCAATCTAGTTGGATGACGAAGTGAAAGGAGTAGTAATCATCTTATTCAAAACACACTCTCGAATGAAATGACAATCAACCTCAATATGTTTAGTCATCTCATAAAATACCGGATTATTTGCAATGTAGTTAACTGCTTGTTATCACAATGCATAGGTAAAGGTTCATTGAAAGTGGACCTCAATTCCCCAAGAAGATTCTTAACTCCGATCATCTCAGTAACAGTATGAGCCATAGCTCTATACTCGGCCTCGGCAGAAGATCTCGCAACAATATGTTGTTTTTTACTTCGCTAGGTTACCAGGTTTCCTCCTAAGAAGGTGCAATATCCAGAAATAGACTTTCTACCAGACAATATTTAGATGACCATTCTTCTTAAATAACAATCATTTCCCCGGAGATTTCTTGATATATTGAAGAATTCGAATAGTAGCATCCCAGTGAACTTGCTTAGGCTTATCTAGAAACGACTGACTAAACCAACAACAAAGAAATGCTAGGCCTTGTTACTGTCTAGTAGATAAGTTTTCCAACAAGACGTCTATATTTAGCTTTATCCTCCAAGAAACCTCCACTGTCATTCCAAACACTTGGACCAACTTCCATAGGAGTATCAACAGGCTTTGCTCCATGCAGTTCATTTTCTTTCAATAAATCTGTAGCATACTTCTGCCGAGATAGAGAAACTCCAGATTTGCTGTGTGCAATTTCAATCCCTAAAAAATACTTAGGACGCCCCAAATCCTTAATAACAAAATATTGCTGCAAGTATTCCTTAGTATCCTCAATCCCATGAATATCACTTCCAGATATGATTATATCATCAACATATACAATGAGAATGACAATACCTGATGCTTTATATCGCACAAAAACTGAATGATCAGACTTGCATTGCTTAAAACCAATAGTTCCAAGAACACTGCTGAACTTATCAAACCACGCCTTCGGACTTTGTTTAAGGCCATAAATTGTCCTTTTAAGACAACAAACCTTAGTAGCATCCTTCCCCTGTGCAACATACCTGAAGGTTGCTCCATAAAGACAGCCGAAGTCAAATCACCATAGAGGAATGCATTCTTCACATCAAGCTGATACATAGGCCAGGAAAGATTGACAGCCAAGGAGAACAAGATTCGGATCGAGTTCATACGAGCAGTGGGTGAGAACGTCTCAAAGTAGTCGATACCATAAGTTTGTGTGTACCATTTGGCCACAAGACGAGCTTTGTATCGATCAATATTACCATCAGCAAGAAATTTGATGGTGAACACCCAACGACATGATACAATATCTACCGAATGAGGGGCAACCACAAATACCTAAGTACCGCGACTGAAAAGAGCATGCATCTCCTCATCCATAGCGGCGCGCCACAAAGGGTGTTTGAGTGCCTCTTGGTAAGAAGTTGGAATCACTATAGACAAAAGAGAAAGAGCAAATGCATGAAAATGAGAACTCAAGCGAGCAAAGGAAACATGATTAGACATGGGGTGTTTAGTGGTACAAGTACGTTTACCTTTGCGAAGAGCTATGGGTAATTCATCAGTGTTAGGTGGACTTTCAGAAGCTGGAGGCGATGACTGTGGCAGTGGACATGAGACGGTGTCTGGTGCTGTTTCTTGGGTTGTGTGTGGTGCTGTTTCGGGGGCAGTGGCTCGGGCTGTTGCGGGTTGATGAAAACCTATAATGGTGGTGCATGAGGTATAGAAGTCACAGATGTTGGGACATGTAAAGGAGTAGGAACGAACTGGTCGGTTGGTTTAGTTTGACTATGAGAGAAGTAAGGCTGAGACTCAAAGAAAGTAACGTCTGCACAGATATAATGACGTTTGGTAAGAGGGTCAAAACATCGGTATCCCTTTTTGGTCCAAGAATAACCAAGAAAAACACATTTAATAGAACGGGGGTACAACTTGCCCAACCCAGGAGTAAGATCATGAACAAAACAAGCACACTCAAATATGCGAGGAAGAACAGGATAAAGAGGTTTATCAGATGAAGACACGAAAAAGGAATATCCACATGCAACATATTAGATGACATCCTATTACTAAGGAAGCATACAGTAAGAATAGCATCAGACTATAGATACTTAGGTATATGCATGTGAGGCATAAGAGTACGTACAACATCTAAAATATGACGATGCTTGGGCTCAGAAACCCCATTTTTTTGAGAAGTTTGATGAATTATACCATGAGATTCACAAAAGGATGAAATAGACTGCTGTGTAAAACTCAAGAGCATTATCAGTGCGAAGAATATGCAAATCAATAGAATATTGAGTTTTTATTTCATGACAAAAAGATTTGAGTATAGCAGGGATTTCAGTTCTTTGTTTAAGTAAATACAACAATGTCGTGCGTGAATAATCATCAACAAGAATCAAAAAGTACTTGAAACCCCCTCTAGACTCAATCCTACTAGGACTTTAAACATCACAATGAACTGGATCAAAAGCAGAAGAACTACGATTATCGACTCGAGAGGAAAAAGAAGTGCGATGGTGATAGCGAGCAGGAGCCGTGGCGCGGCGTCGAGGAAAGGGCCGAGGAGGAGCCGAGGCCTTTGTTGGTTTACCGAAGACGGACGGGCTTGAGCCACTGTTCGTGGGCTTTAATTCTAGTTTATTTCGTTATGTTTCTAAATTCAGTGTTTAGGGTTTCTATTTTTGGTAAGAGTAGATAGGTATTTAAAACCTAATTAGGGCTGCAGTTTTATTTTTATCGTGGAATAAAGATTAAGTCTGGAGACTTTTGGGGCAGCGCAAGTTGCAGAATTTCTTTTTCAGTTTCAGTGTTTATCAATTGGTCCGACCTGCGGATCCGTTCCGCCGAATAGCGAGATCAAACAGCGACCGAATGGATAAACTGGAGGCCGATCAGGCCGAGATGACGAAGAAACGGACCGAACAGCGCGCAATTGGCTGAGATCGCGAGTCCTTAGCAGCGCTATCGAAGGTGATCTTGCGGTCATCGACGGGAGCATTCGCCAGGGGATCGACGCAGGGAGACACGGAGACTCCATCCGCGGACGACCAGCGCGAAGAGGCATAGCACCGCCGCCGCGTTTGAAGGAAGACCGATTGGATGGATAGCGGTGAGCAACAGTTCGAGATACATGGTACTCCGCACGAAAGGAAGATCGCAGCAGCCGTGGTTGCCATGGACGGCCTGCCTTGTATTGGTTAACGTGGTTGAGAACGAGGAAGCCAAGAATGTCATGGGATGAGTTCACCCAAGCGATGGTAGCACGGTTTGACACCCGCTTTAAGGCGCAGCAGGTTCGAACGGTTGTCCGGGGTCAGGCAAACAGGAACGGTGGAGGATTACATATCGTTGTTTGTCCAATTGGCGAGTCAGGTTCCAGGGCTGTCGGATGCACATTATTTGGGGTATTTTATGAACGGGTTGAAGGGTCCGATTTGGGGCTCATTACGGTTGCTTCGCCCGAAGGATTTGGAGACGGCAATGGAGTTAGCCAGGGATATCGAGGACAATCTGTCCTTTCCGAATGGAGGACGAGGGAGTACGGCCTTTAGTGGTTCGGGGATGCGTTCGGGAAATTTTTCGAGGCCGCTAGGGGGCAGTACCACGGCAGCAGGAGGCGGCACTATGCGGGGGTCGAGCGGCAGTTTTTCTAAGGCGACAGGGCAGTCCTCGGTGACAAATTCAGGGCTGTCCGGGCAGTCCACTGCCCGTTCCCGGTTCACTCGGCTTCCGCCAAAAGTGTTAGAGGACCTTAGGGCGAAAGGACTGTGTTTTAGGTGTAAGAAACCCTTTACACCCGGACATGACTGCCCTTTCAAGCAATTGAGGGTGATGGTAGCTGAGGAGGACGAGGAGTTGGATCTCCAACAGTATGAGTATTGCGAGGTGTTATAAAGTATATATGGTAGATGCACAATTAGGGTTAGCCTTTACCTTAATTAGCTTGGTAACATTTGTATATATAGGTGTACTCTTCATTGAATAAAACACACAGTTATACCCCATCTCATATGCGATAACATGGTATCAGAGCCCTAGGTTCTAGGGTTTTCGAATTTTGGGGGTTGGATTTTAGGGTTTTCAAATTTCAGTTTTTTTGAAACTAGGGTTTCGCGACCCATTTCAAATTGGAGACTCACCGGACGACACCTCCCACCCAGGCAGCTTCCCACCTCCGCGCACCCACGGCCACGGTCCCGTCGCCGGAATCGGCGCGTGAACAGTAACTCGCCGGCGCGTGAACAGATAACGCCGGCGGCCTTTCCCGCGCGTGAAGGCGCGTCCGACGTCCGATTCTGCTCCGGCCAACGGCGTTCGCCTCGTCTCGTCGTTCCGGTGAGTTCTAGCCCAGTTTCAGTCTGCATTCATCATCGGTGTGCGATTTTCGTCCGAACAGATTCGTTTTTTAAAGATTTGTGCCAGTCTTAGTGTTTGGATTTGCTTTGGTTTTTGGATTTCTGGCTTTGTTCGGTTATTAATATGTCTGGAGAAAATAAATCTATTGATATTGTGCCCGTGATGTCGAAAATCACGGACCACAAGCTTTGTTCTACCAATTATCGGGATTGGCGTCAGACGATTGAGCTCTACTTGTTGAGCATCTCTATGGATGCTCATTTGACTGACGATCCACCATCAGACACCACGCAGCAGAAGGCTTGGTTTCGGGAGGATGCTCGGTTATTTCTTGAGATCGTAATTGATTGATGGTGAGGTTATCGGTCGATTACTCACCGAATCTGATCCAAAACTCTTATGGCGTATCTTGAGTTTCTATATTCGGCAAAGGGAATGTTTCGTATGTTTGATGTGTCAAGCTTTCTACAAACCGCGAAAGGTGACAAAACCTGATTACTTTATGGCATTCAAGAAAACTTATGAAGAGTTGAATGCACTACTTCCATTCATCCGGATGTCGAGTGCAACAGGCTCGCCAGCGAAAAGATGGCGATTATGAGTTTTCTGGTGGACTTTCGTCCAATTTGAGACCGCTAAGTCTCAAGTTCTTTCGATACTCAAATTTCGTCTTTGGAGAAGCCTTTGAGACTTCTTCGTCGAGCGCCGTTGACCACTTCTTCGTGCCTTCGCGGTGCACTTCTCACCGAACTCTTTCCTATGCACGACAAGCCACCATACAAGTGGTGGTTCTAAGGGTAGTTTCGGCGGGCAACGGCAAGATAGCATGGAGTGTCGTTATTGCCATGATCTCGGGCATATCAAACGCCATCGTCCGCGGCTTCGATCCAAGAAGACTCCATCCGCTTATGTTCTTCGGCGTAACTGTAATACCACCGATTCCATCACTATTTCTGGCGATGAGTATGCAAAGTTTTGCAACATCAGAATGACTTCCACCTAGTTCTACCACCACTATTGCCGATCTGTAATCCTATCGCCGCATAGCTTCCTCGCCCACCAACCGGGTTATTGATTCAGTGCCGCATGACCTATACGATGTAATCCTAGTTTGTTTTCTAAATTGAGTCACATCAACATACTCATCCGTTATTTTGCCGATGGTTCACAATCTCTTGTTAGTGGATCGTGAACCGCCCAACCCACACCGTCTTTATCCTTATCATCGTCCTTAGTCTCCACACTCTCCTTTAATTTATTGTGCGTGAGTAAACTTACTCGCAATCTCCATTGTAGTGCCTCATTTTTCCCGATTATTGCTTGTTTCGTGATCTTACGACGAGGCGATTATTGGTAAAGGACATGAATCAGCGGCCTCTACATCCTCGATACGCAACCACCGCCTTCGTAGCAGTGTGCGAGCACGGCCACTCCTATGGACGCGCATTGTCGGTTGGGTCATCCATCTCTTCCTTTGTTAAAGCGTGTCCGCAGTTTTCTAGTTTGTCTTCTTTAGATTGTGAGTCGTGTCGGTTTGCTAAACACCATCGTGTTAGTTTGAGTCCACGAGTCAATAAACGAGTGATGCTCGCTTTTGAGTTAGTACATTCGATGTTTGGGGTCCTTGTCCCATTACATCAAAGACCGGTTTTCGTACTTTGTTACTTTTGTTGATGATTATTCTCGTTTGACATGGCTTTACTTAATGAAAAGTCGCTCGAGTTGTTTACCCACTTTTTCGCATTTTGTCTTTGAAATTAAGACTCAATTCGTGTGCTGCCAAAATCTTACAGTGATAATGCTAAGGAATATTTATCGACACCTTTTGTCGCTTTTATGAGGACCCATGGCATCCTTCATCGACTTCCGTGTTGACACACGGCTCAAAACGGAGTTGCCGAAAGAAAAATCGGCATCTTCTTGAAGCTGAGCCTTACTCTTTGGCATGCAAGTTCCTAAATGCTTTTGGGCGATGTTGTGTTCATCGCTTGCTTTCTCATAAACCGTATGCCGTCCTTCTGTCCTTTCTCGGTTTGTCACCCTTTCATGTCCTTTTCCCATCTCGATCTCTACCCTATCGAGCCTAAGATATTTGGTAGCACTTGCTTTGTTCGTGATGTCCGACCTCGTGTCACTAAACTCGACCCCAAATCATAAGTGCATTTTCTTAGGCTATTCTCGGGTCCGAAGGGTATCGATGTTTTGCCCAGCCTAAACAAATATCTTGTGTTCACGATGTAGCTTTCTCCAAAATACGCCTTTACTCCGGGTTCCTCTTCTCCACCGGGGGAGGAAACCGAGTTTGGTATATACTGGTTACATCGCCTCCTCCGTCCCCGTCGCATCTCTCGATATACCGATCCTCCTATCCTACATCACTACACTCGCCGCCCTATCACTACCGTGATCCTGCCCCGCCATCGCCGACTTGGTCCCTTCTCCGCTCGATTACATCTCGATGATCCAATTGCACCGCCGTCTCGATCCTACTCAAGTGATGATCTTCCTATCGCCTCCGAAAAGGTAAACGTTCTGCATTTATCCCATTTCGCTTTGTGTCTTACCATCATTTGTCTCCTTGGTCTCGCTCATTTATTGCATCTCTCGAGTCTGCTCTAAGATCGCTGTCAAGCTTGGGCCCATCCCGAATGGCGCAGCTATGATTGAGAAATGACCGCTTTGAATGCTAATGGCACTTGGATTTTGGTGGACCTTCCCAAGGTAAACGACCAATTGGTTGTAAATGGGTGTTTCTGCTAAGATCAATCTCGATGGGACTATTGATCGTTGAAAGCTCGCTTTGTTGCTAAAGGCTATGCTCGGTTATGGTGTTGATTATTGTGAGACATTCTCTCGTGGCCAAGCTCACCTCTATTGAACTTCTTATTTCGCTAGCGCCCTTTATCAACGGCCTCCACTGACTTGATATCAAAATGCTTTTCTTCATGGTGATTTGGTGAGGAGGTTTATATGGAGCAACCGCCCGCTTTGTTGCTCGGAGTCTGCAAGGTATGTTATCTTCGTAAATCTACGTATGGTTTGAAACGAGTCCTCGTGCATGGTTTGGTACTTTTGCTCGTACTATTGAGACATTTGGTATGAAGCAGAGTAAATCTGATGATTCTGTTTTCTACAAAACGTCTCAATCTGGTATTATTTTGTTGGTCGTATATGTTGATGATATTGTGATTACTGGTAGTGATTCTGAAGGCATTGCTTCTCTGAGAGCTTTTCTCCCTACTCAGTTTAATACTAAAGATTTGGGAGAGCTTAAGTATTTTTTAGGTGTTGAGGTAATGAGAAGTAAGAAAGGAATTCTTTTCGACTCAAAGGAAATATGTGCTCGATTTACTCTGAGACAGGAAAGTTGGGAGCTAAACCATGTAGCACTCAATGGTTCCTAATTTACACCTTACTAAAGATGGTGTGTTATGTGATGATCCCAGAGGTATAGAAGAGTGGTTGGAAAGTTGAATTATTCGAGAGTGACACGACCGATATAGCTTATCCATCGGTGTGGTGAGTCAAGATATGTCTTCGCCAACGGTTGATCATTGGAGAAGCGATGGAGCAGATTTTGTGTTATTTGAAAGGAGCACCGGACGTGGAATTTTGTATGGTGATCATGCTCATGATAGGATCGAGTGCTTCTCGATGTCGATTCAAGGCGGTCAAGGAAGATAGAAGATCTACTTGAGATTTTGTGTGTTCTTGGAGGAAACTTGGTTTCGTGGAAAAGCAAAAAGAGAGTGGTTTCACGATCAGTGCGTAGTCGGAGTATAGAGCTATGGCTCAATCGGTCGATGAGATCATGTATATACATCAATTTTACATGAAGTGGGTCTACTGCTCCTATTCGACCAAGTTATGGTGTGATAATCAGTTGCACTTCACATTGCATCCAATTCGTCTTTCATGAGCGAACCAAACATATTGAAATTGATTGTCACTTTATTCGTGAGAAGATTCGCGTGGCTTCATCTCTTGGATATATGAAGACCGAAGATCGGTTAGGGATCTCTTTACTAAGGCCCTTAATGGGTTAGAGTTGATTATCTTTGTAACAAGCTTGGCATGATTAACATCTATGCTCCAACTTGAGGGGAGTGTTATAAAGTATATATGGTAGATGCACAATTAGGGTTAGCCTTTACCTTAATTAGCTTGGTAACATTTGTATATATAGGTGTACTCTTCATTGAATAAAACACACAGTTATACCCCATCTCATATGCGATAACACGAGGTAACGGGACAGGAAGAGAGTCAGGAGGATCGGTGCGGAAGAAGCCGGTGAAGATTTTCCGTTTATTCTATGGGTGGAATTTTAGCCCTCGCATTTATGAGACTTGGGCGTGGTGGAAGGGTGCAGTGACAATCTTGATCGATAGTGGCGCTTAGCCATAACTTTATTTCTTCATCCTGGTTTCCATACTACGGTGAAACCGGATAAGGCAGGCGATTCGGTACAATTGGGGGACGGACACCGTCAGGAATCGGAAGGGGTGTGTAGGCAACTACCTATCTCGTTGCCGGGGTGTGCTATTAAGACGGATTGTTATGTTTTTGCCCTGGGTGGCGTTGATATAATCCTGGGAGTGGCGTGGCTGGCCACATTGGGGGAAGTTCGCACGAATTGGGAGACTTTGACTATGAATTTTGAGTGGAATGGAGGTCGAGTAGAGTTAAGGGGGGACCCGGCGATGTGTCGGAACTTGGTGAGCCTTCGCACCCTGATCAAGACCGCGGAGGTCGAATTTTGGGCAATTGTTCTTGATCGCGAACCCACGAAACTATCTGAGGCCACAGTGGGGAAGTTGGATGATGTCCTAGGGCAGCATGCTGGGATTTTTGAGGAGCCGCGAGGTCTGCCCCCTCGTCGGACAACGGACCACCGGATAGAGTTGGCCCCGGGGGCAAAGCCTGTGTCAGTCCGACCTTACAGGTACGGACACCTGCAGAAAGATGAAATTGAACGATTGGTCGAAGACATGCTGCGAGCAGGCATTATACGGCCAAGTTCGAGTCCTTTCTCGAGTCCGGTACTATTAGTTAAAAAGAAAGATAACAGTTGGCGATTTTGTGTGGATTATCGCGAGCTCAATAAGTCCACGGTGCCGGACAAATATCCGATTCGAGAATTTGAGAGATCTTTGGATTGGCAAAGCGCAGCTTGTGTTCTCCAAAATAGATTTACGCTCGGTTACCATCAAATCGGTGGCTGGTCCCGACATCCATAAGACGACATTCGGGACACATAGCGGGCATTATGAATTCCTGGTAATGCCTTTCGGATTGACGAATGCCCCCGCTACATTTCAGTCTGCCATGAATGACTTATTTCGGCCGTACTTGCGGAAGTTCGTATTGGTATTTTTTGATGATATACTAGTTTACAGCCGATCTTGGGCGGACCACCGGAGCGATTGAGTTTGGTTTTATGTATTTAGCGGATAATCGCCGAGCTAATAGGAAGAAGTGTGCATTCGGGTGCCTCAAGGTTGAATACTTGGGACATATTATTTCGCGGGCCGGGGTAGCGATGGACCCGGCAAAAGTCAGTGCTGTCATGGACTGGCCGCAGCCCCGTTCGGTCCGCGAGGTCCGAGGATTTTTGGGGTTGACAGGTTACTATAGGAGGTTTGTGAAGGGGTATGGCCTTATTGCTCGGCCACTCACGGCCCTTCTGAAGAAAGAAGCGCCAGTTCGGTTTGAATGGCCTTTAGAGGCCGAGGAGGCGTTTCAACGCCTTAAGAAGGCGTTAACGGAGGCGCCCGTGTTAGCTATGCCTCAGTTTGATCGCCAGTTTGTGGTGGAGTGTGATGCATCGGGAACAGGCATCGGGGCGGTGCTCATGCAGGAGCGACGGGCCATAGCATATTTCAGCAAGTCCTTGGCTGACCGCACCCTCTCCAAGTCAGCCTATGAGCGTGAAATGATGGGGTTGGCCTTAGCAGTACAGCATTGGCGGCCATATCTGATTGGGCGGCGGTTTGTGGTGCGCACTGATCACCGCAGCCTCAAACATCTCCTCACTCAACGCATAGCGACGCCATCGCAGCAAGTTTGGGTGGCAAAGTTACTCGGGTACGATTTTGTGATTGAATATAAAACAGGCATCTCAAATGCTGCGGCGGATGCCCTTTCAAGAAGGGGGGAAGAGGCCTCATTGGCTGCGGTTAGTGGCCCGGAGTGGTTGGGATTGGCTGATGTGGGAGAAGAGCAGCAACGTGATGAGTTTGTACGGGGCATTGTTCAGGCATTGGACACGAAACCCACTAGTAAACCGGGTTTTGAGTTGAGGGGAGGGCGATTGTTCTTTAAGGGACGTTTGGTGTTGGCCTCCGACTCCAAGTGGATTCCTCGCCTGTTAGAAGAGTTCCATGATACACCAATCGGGGGGCATGCAGGTGCGTATCGCACCTATAGGCGATTGGCGTTGAATGTGTATTGGAGAGGTATGTTCCGCCGAGTTCAGAGTTATGTCGCCCAATGCTTGGTTTGCCAAAAGGCCAAGTATGAAACGATGTCTCCTGCCGGGCTGCTACAGCCCTTGCCCATTCCAGACCTGATTTGGGAGGACATTTCGATGGATTTCATCACTTGCTTGCCCAAGTCGAAGGGATACACGTCGATTTTGGTGGTGGTGGACCGCTTGTCCAAATATGGGCACTTTTTAGCACTCAAGCCGCCTGTTACGGCACGTTCGGTAGCGGAAGTGTTTGCCAAGGAAGTGGTGCGTCTGCATGGGATTCCGCGGTCGATTATAAGTGATCGTGACTCCTTATTTGTCAGTGCATTTTGGAAGGAGTTATTTGCGTTATCCGGAACACAGTTGAAGTTCAGTTCGGCTTATCATCCGGAAACGGATGGTCAAACGGAAGTCTTGAATCGGGTGGTAGAAACATATTTGCGTTGTTTTACTTGTGAACAACCGAAGCAGTGGTTGCGGTGGCTTCCATGGGCAGAATATTGGTATAATACCGCGTTTCAGACGGCTGCCCGGGTTACCCCATTCGAGGTTGTATACGGGCGGCCCCCTCCCACCATCCGGCGATTTTTACCTGGTGAAAGTAGGGTGGCTGCTGTAGCGGACGTTCTAGGCAGCCGGGATGCCATGATGGTGCGCCTAAAGAGTAATTTGGAGAAGGCACAGCAGAGCATGGTTAAGCAGGCTAACAAGCATCGCCGGGAGGTGGTCTTCCAGGTTGGGGATAAGGTGTTTCTGAAGGTTCGGCCTCATCGACAGTCTACGGTTTTTCGCCAGCCTCACCATAAGCTGTCACCCAAGTTTTACGGGCCGTTTTTGGTGGAGGCGCGTGTGGGTGCTACGGCGTACAGGCTGTCCTTGCCGCCCACAAGCCGCATACACCCGGTGTTTCATGTGTCGCAGCTGCGACGCGTAGTGGGCGACCATCCTGTGGAGGCAGAGTTGCCGGCGAGTTTGGAATTACCGGTGGGGCCGGTGTTTGAGCCCGAGGAGGTGCTAGCTTGGAGGAATGGGCGTGAAAAAGGGGAGGATGAGGAACAGTTGTTGGTTAAGTGGGTTGGGCAGTCGGTTGATGAGGCTACTTGGATTAGCAAAATCAGTTTTCAGAGCCAGTTTCCGGACTTCAACCTTGAGGACAAGGTTATTTCGAAGGAGGATGGAGTTGATAGCGAGCAGGAGCCGTGGCGCGGCGTCGAGGAAAGGGCCGAGGAGGAGCCGAGGCCTTTGTTGGTTTACCGAAGACGGGGACGGGCTTGAGCCACTGTTCGTGGGCTTTTAATTCTAGTTTATTTCGTTATGTTTCTAAATTCAGTGTTTAGGGTTTCTATTTTTGGTAAGAGTAGATAGGTATTTAAAACCTAATTAGGGCTGCAGTTTTATTTTTATCGTGGAATAAAGATTAAGTCTGGAGACTTTTGGGGCAGCGCAAGTTGCAGAATTTCTTTTTCAGTTTCAGTGTTTATCAGATGGTGCTTGCCCAACTCACAAGACTCATAGTTAAAATCAACAGACGCAATCGGAACTAAACTTCGAATACTGGCAGAAGACGGGTGACCAAGACGATAATGCCACTGATATGGAGACACAACGGCGGAGAGAGCACAAGAAGAGACGGGTGAAACAAGATCCAAGTAGTACAGACCGCCACGCTTATGTCCTCCATCAATCGTCCTCTTCGTCTGCAGGTCCTGAAAGATACAATGGGAAGGATAGAAGGTGACAGAACAATTGTGAGTTTTTATTAGCTGACTAATGGATAATAAACTGATTGGGAATTTAGGGGCAAACAAAACATCATCAAGAATGATATGAGTAGTGGGGTTGACAACACCAGTGCCGGATACCGAGGAATAGATACCATCGGCAAGACGAACAGAAGGAAGAGAGGATGGAGAAAAAGATGTCAAAAAAGATTTTGTACCAGTAATATGGGCAGAGACACCCGAATCCAACATCCAAGACTTACCAGGAGACATGGAAAACGCATCTACAGAGTTAGAGGCAGCAACAATAGTAGAGGAAGTGCTGACAGATTGCAGCGGAGTTTCATAATTTGCTCGTGGAACCGAGACCATAGTAGGAGCAGATGAAGAACTTGGCGCAGTAGAGGCCGTGTTGGTCCAATCAGGTTTGCCAAACTTCTCCCAACACTTATCAGACTCACGATTCGAACGACCACAATGATTACAGTGTCGATCATTAAATCCACGACCTCGTCCACGTTCACGTCCACCATACGAACCCCGACCGCGAGCAGACATCGCTGAATTATCAAAAGAGGTAGATTCAGCACAGCCGGTGGTGACACGAAGAACGCGAGACAACGCATTAGACAACGTCGGTTCATTATCACTGGACATCAAGCTATCTCGAAGTGGCCGGAGATCAGCATTAAGACCTGGTAAAAATTGCCACCATGAATTCCTCCTACTGTTTTGCCCTTGTCTTAGCATCGCGGAAAAGGATGATAAACCAAAATCTCGCCGAGAACTCCTTTCGAGAGAGAAGAGTCATCGATCGATCGAGTATCCCGAGTATGAGAAAAGTTTCTCATATATCTCAAATACTCGAGACATTTTGTCATTAGAGTACATCTCTCAAGAGAATCCCACATGGCTTTGGCCCTATCCAAGAACATGATATTCTGACTCAGACTATTGAGTAGTCAAGTCACGACGGAGCAATCATCAGCGGACCAAGTTTCGTAGTTGGCATCCATAGCAGCAAGCGGGGCAGTCAGAACATGGCTTCGGTTCTTCTGTGATCCAAAAAACAGGAGAAAAGCACGGGACCATAGCATATTGTTAGAACCATTTAACTTAATGTTGGTTCCGATAGAGGGTTTAGAATCAGACATAATAAAAAAAATAGGGCAGAGAGCAAAACCCTAAGCAGATCGCAGACGAAGTTGTAGAACGGCCAGAGCGGAAGCAGAGACAGCAGAAACCAAAACCCTAATTTTTTTTATTTTTTTTTGAAAGTCTAAGTCAGAGACGGATTCGAACCTGACTCTGACTCTGACTCTGACTCTGACTCTGACTCTGATACCATGTAGAACAATAAAATATAAAGATGTATAGGAGAAAAGTATAGAGACACGTAGGAGAAAAGTAGTAGTTATATATTAATCACTGCATAAAGCATCTATATATAATACAAGATACTAAGGCAGATTTGGTACAAAATCAATGTGGGATAGTATTCTACAACAAACAAAACCAATGTGGGATAATATTCTACAACATCTTCTCTTGAACAATTTAAGGTTTACCTTTCAAATAGTGTGGTCATTAAATAGGTTTTAACAAAGGCCCAAAAGAGAGACTTCTCATCTTTGATGAGATATGTGATAGGCTTCTCTTAGTTGCTTCAAAAAATACGGATCAGATAAGTTATGCTATCTCCCACGCAGAAATCTTAAGAGTTTGGCCCCAAATGACCTAACGTGCACTTGAGGAGTTCCATTGATGATTTCAAATAATATGCCTCTCAACGATCCCTTATATATTTACAGATTGTATTTTGAAACAGCTTATAGAAGGTTAATAGACTGTCTGACTTGACTACATGCGTACTCCCAAAATTGGCTTTTATATGGCATTTCATTGTATATACTAATGAATTATATATATAAAAATTATTCTCTTTTCTGGGGATGTATTTTCCATTTGCCTTTTGTACTTTAATGAATTGATGAGTTCTTTTCATATTATTATATATCTACAGATTTTAGCATTTTTTCAGTTCGTTGTGTGATATTTGAGTAGAATAGCATAGTAATGAATTACTGAATTTCTTGGATGTTCGACATCAGAATCCCTCAGCAACAAAACAAGCTATAAATGAGGATGGCTGGCTGAGTACTGGGGATATTGGCTGGATATGTCCTCCTCATTCTAGAGGACGAAGTCGTCAATCTGGAGGGGTTATTGTTCTAGAAGGACGTGCAAAAGATACAATAGTCCTTTTGACAGGTAAAATTAAGAATTGTAACGGCTAACTATTTTTTTTTGCTTTTAATGAATGTGCTTCGTTGAATTTAAACTAAAGCGAGGTGGTGTACCATGTCAAAAGAAAAAAAGTATTTCCTCGTCAAAGATGACTTAGAAACACTGCTCAAATGCTTCGCTTATAGGAGTAATGAAATGATATCTATCCTCTCTTGTTTCCAAGAGTTAGTAAACTTATCGTCCGTGCTAGTCATGTGTCAGTTTGCGCAGCCTTAATTTTTTTTTCTTAGGCATATACATATTTGAAAATTTTCACTATTTCTTCTGGAACATTCTATTTCGTTTGACACTTGCATAGTTGATATTTATTCCTACTCATAAGAAGGTGGTTTTGGCAGGTGAGAATGTGGAGCCGGCAGAGATTGAAGAAGCTGCTCTGAGAAGTAGCCTTATTCAACAGATTGTCATCATTGGCCAGGTGAATATAATCAGTTCATTTTCAGATAGGCTATAATTCCTTCCCTCTTAATCAAACATGAAATATTCGTGCAAATGGAGTTTGTATTTAAGAACATTATAACTCGGTTCTTGATATGGCACAATGATGTGTAGGATCAAAGACGACTTGGAGCTATCATTGTCCCAAATAAAGAAGAAATCCTATTACAAGCTAAAAGGTTGGGTATGGTGGAAGCTGATGCTGCAGAGCTTAGCAAGCAAAAACAGATTAATCTACTGCATGGGGAGTTGAGAAAATGGTGAGAAAGCTGATTCAACAAAGTTCTTTATTTCATTTTGATAACCAAAATTTATTGTCATAAACTAGATAGAAAAGACAAATAACTGAGCTTCAGCTTGGATATATATAATTCTAGGAAAGTAATGCTCCAACAGCTCCGGACTCTGTTTAAATGATTTTTTTTGGTAAAAAGCGTTATCTATATTTGCTCTTTGCCGCACAACTGATAGTGTTAGCAGTATGGCTCTAATGAATGTTCACTTTGGGCGACAGATTAGAGTGACAGTACATAGGATAGATTATATGAAAGATTACACGATCAAACAAGCCCAGAATTGTTCAATGTATCAAGTATGGGGTGGATTGGCTACCTTTTTTTTAAAAAATCTATCTAATCTATCAAATTGACCAGCCCCTAATAGTATGAAATCAAGTCTCACAAGCATGAAATTTTGTTTTTCATGCAGGACCTCGGACTGTTCGTTTCAAGTTGGACCAATACTGGTGGTTGATGATCCTTTTACGGTAAATCTTGCATCAGTATCAAGAGTTAACGTTTAAGTAAATCTACAATTGAATGCATTATTGATCATAGTTTATTACTTCTTACTCCGTTGCAGATCGATAGTGGTTTAATGACTCCTACCATGAAAATTCGAAGAGATAGAGTCGTGTCTCTGTACCAAGAGCAGATCGACAACTTGTACAAAGGAATTGCCCAATAGAAGTTGGTTTATTATGAACTTATATATATATGTATGTGTGTGTGTGTGTGAGAGAGAGAGAGAGAGAGAGAGAGAGAGAGAGTTTGGCCTTCTGGTAGTCAAAATTAAGAGGGAAGAAGAATCCCAGACTTATCAGAGAAATTTGTAAGAAATAAAATTTATTTATTTATGTGTGTGTGATAGGTAGACTGTTCTCCAGAATATATGGAGTTGTTAATAAGTGATTTCGACCCTAATCCACACTTTTTGTAATTTTGTTTCAGAAGGTCTGGTCATAAATCAAACTAGTATTACTCTGTCTTTATAATATTATAATTGCTACTTGTAAGCTTTATAAAGGAAAAAAAAAAGTTTAAATACACTCCCATTGACTTTCTTCCTATTCAAGCTTTTATATATATAAAAAAACAAAACTCACGTATGAGTGTGTTACCTTAGTGGTAGAGTGATTAATATTCAAGGTCAAATATTTTGGGTTTGAGTTCACTGTGATACAGTCTTTAAATTTATATATTTAACTGACAAAAAAAAAGTCATGTCTCTTTAAGACGGTTAAGTGATAAAGTAGGTTCATGTGACCAAAAGGTGACAGGTTCAAAGAAGGAAAATGATTAAATAGAGGAACCTCCAAACATTTGTCGATATCAATGGTGACTCATTATTTCGATGAATAATTTCTTCGGACAGAAGAAGATTATGGAAATACTTACTCGAAATCTCACTTATTAGATTCCATTGCGGAAGACACCATTTTTTCTGAAGAATTCGTCATGATATACCTGATCCATGCATAATATCATGAAAAATGGATACAAATTTTTTACTGCTATTTAGTATCGGCAATAGGTATGACCTCTATAGATATAAGTCTGTCAAACCTAATTTTCAAGTGTGGTTTACCCGTCCAATGTGATTTGCAGGCTCCAAGTATAGTTTACCGTATTGTGTAGTTTGTAGGATATTACACGATAACGTGAAGTTTATTCAGTGCGTGGTTTGCAGGCTTCAAGTGTGATTTACCCGTCTTGTATGATTTGCAGGCTATTATATAGAAACGTGAGATTTGCCCAGTGCGCACCGTTGATAACAGCCCATGATATATATAAAAAAAAAACTAAAGTTATTCCTTTAAGATAGCTTAGTAGTTGAGTAGATTTATTGATGCCAAATGTCTTAGGTTCAATTCTATTAATTTTTTTTATATAATTTTGAGTCTATCATACTTAGTTTTTAAAGTACGATTCATCATTCTTGTGTGATTTATCTATTACTCAGACTATTGTATAGAAACATGAATTTATTTATTGCATCGAAAATGTACAAAGGTGTACAAGTACATGAGTAATCGTGAGTTTATGCTGGTCCCTAGCTATTGCATATAAACGTAAGTTTACCTATTACACATCGAAAATGTATAAAAATACGAGTTTACACATTGCATACTGAGGTTGGTTTGCATGTTGCTTTATAAACATTTTAGTTTACCCTCTATATATTATAAGTTATTTTGCATTCTATTTTACTTCCTCCGTCCCAATATTTATAGCCCCTTTCTTTTTATACTTAGATTAAGAAGAGTTGTGTTTTGTGTATAAAATAGTAGATGACACGAGATTCGAGATACTTTTTAGTGTAAAAAGTGTTTCATTTTTTGAAAACGAGTCAACGTAATGGGATAGTCCAAAAAGAAAAACATACCAACAATAGTGGGATGAATGGAATATACAAATATCAGTTTTATGCATAGAATATCGAAAATAGCAATTGTGAATAAAAAAGAAAAAGGAAAAAAAAAGTCATTTACGTAAAATTCTGCACATTTTCAGACACAAAATCATTAAAATCAAACGCCCTTCATTTTCAACTTCTGTTTAATCTACCACAGACTCGAAAGTCGTTGGAGCTCCCTCTACCAAATTCATAATCGAACCCTTCCCTTCCACGTCTACCGCTGCGGATTTTGGCTGCCTTGAGCTTTGATTCTACAGAATAAGACGTTGCAACTGATGATATCTTCTTCGAAGGTCCGTGGATTTTTCATGAATGGATGATTTTTATGGCTTCCAAGAGTTATTTAATTCTATGTTGCCGGTGCATGATGAAATAAAGTCCTGAATTTTGAATTTGAAATGCGTAAAATGCCAACCGGAATCAGAAATTTGCCATGTATGCATTATTCCTAAACAAGTGATTGTCGAAATAGAACATTTTCCTTTATTAATTTAAAATAGATAATCAATATTACCAGATTTTGTTTCCAATCTCCTTGAAATTCTGTCTTGTGTAATCGTGAGCTGTGTGCTCTTCTCTTGAACCTTTCTTGTTCTTGTTTGCAAATGCTGGCACTTCTCATCCTCGCATAAAACAGGCCTTAAGTGTGTTGACGTTGGATGAGAATGATGCAATTCCTATGACAAAAGATTCATGTTAGCATTTATTTTTTATTTTTTATTTTTTATTTTTGTTTATGGAAGAGCACAATGTAATTCAAGAGAAGAAGAATAACAATAATACTCTTAAAAGCTTGGATGCAAAGACGATGACAAATTGCTGAAAATCAACTGCCTATTTAAAGAAGAGAATTTCGCAAGCATCACGCAGGGGCTAATGCTGGCCGTAATTGAAACCTGCGTTATGGAGATCATCTAGCAATCTTCATGTCTAGTTTTTACGTGATCGTATTAGGATGTTAATATACTTAATTTGTTTGAATTAAATTCTAATTTATTTTTAGAGTACTTCCAGTTTGTGTTTTAATTAATACAAATTCGTTTGGCATAGAATTTTGTGATGGATTTGCAGTATATTTATGTGTTGACTTAATATTTCGATTTTGCTTTTTAAGAATTAGCAGAATTAAAAATTAGTTTGATTGGTAGGAAAAAGAATGAATGAGTTTCCCCTTTTCCTTCTATTGGTTGATAGAAGGAAAAAACAATGAAAGTTTTCTTATTCCTCTTCCTTTTCTATAAAAATCTAAATTTTGATGTCCAAGACCCCATAGATAGTCCGAACAGTATAGGAACAATAATCTATTTTAGCTCGAATGGTTTGTAGGGGAACCCTCTCTGATCCATTCGACACGGGCAATTTCTTTTCCGTCGATACGCCCTGTAATTTGCACTCGAATTCCTTTTGTATCCGCTTGTTCAGTTAATTCAATAGCTTTTTTCATTGTTTTTCAAAATGAAACTCGATTCTTTTAATTGTCCGGCTATAAATTCCGCAAGAATATTAGGGTTTCTATAAGGTTTTGCAATTCTTGTGAAAGCAATGTTAAGTTTTCGGTTCACATAATGAATTTTTTTTGTAGATTTATCTGTAATTCTTCAACCCCTCGCGGTCTAGTTTCTATTAATAACTTTGGAAATCCCATAAAGTTATGACCCGGATCAAATCGATTCTTTTTTGAATTTCTATATGCGAAATTCCCTCGGCGCCGGAGGATATTCTCATATTCTTTTGAATATAATTTTTAATAAAGTCTCTTATTTTTTATCTTCTCGTAGGTCCACTTTAGTTCATGAGAATTCCCTCATGGATTTTGATGTATTTCACTTTTCTGCTGGTTAGCTTCTAGCTGTTACTCAATTTAGTCTTGCATAGGAATAAATGGGAATAATTATGAGGATTTCTTGTAACTTTCTCGAGTATGTCTTGTAATGTTCTTGCTTAGGTATTATAGGCCTCCTATTTCATGCTAATTGAAGAAGACTGAGAAAGAAAATTGAGTGTTTTAGTTTGTGTATTGTGTCGATCCCATTGCAATAATGCCTTTGGAAAAGGAACAATTTTTGCTTTATGGATAGGACAGAAGGACTTCGAATTGTACTTTTTAATTTATTTATTTTTTTCATTCGGGCGAATAAATCAGTCTGCTTTAATTTTTTGATATTCGAGGGCATTATTGTGACCTTATCATATCACTTACTCAAGATACACAACTATCAGCACCCTCAAAACACCTGATATACGACCCCGTTGATTCATGGCTACTAATCCTATGCTGAAAATGCAGGAGGAAGATCAGTCGGCATCTGCTAACAAGGACCGTGAAACAAATTGTTGGGGTTGTGGGCTTCGTGTTAGCGTTGCTGCTTATGCATCAGTTTTCAAATGCGGCTGGTGTGGAGCTATAACTAAGGAACATGTGGTGAAAAATGATAACATCCGATTGAGACGCTGGCTCGACCGTTGTTTTGTTACTATCGTCATTTCATTTATGCTATTCTTTATATGTAAGCATGAACATAATATCATTAAATCCTTCAACCTTTCCTACCCCAAGTTGCTAAATGCAATTTCATTGTGATATGCTCTTAAATCTTGTTATATCAAAGTACAATCGCTACTAAATTCCCTTATTTGTAGCTATATTTAAGATGCTGAATAGTTTCACTATCATGGACGTTGACATCCTATGCATTTATTTTTAACTGTTGCCATGATATTGTGGAAAGTTTGGCGTTGTCTGCATAGCTGTTTTTCTGTCTTTATGCATATCAATCATCTGGCACGACTCTTTAATAAACGGCATGGATGTAACCTTTTAGAAATAATTTATACTTGGAAGCATTTCCAGATGTTGCACCTGCGTAACTGTAAGTTGAGTATGTGCATTGTTTCATTTGAAACATAATTTATTTTCCATTTCTGGATGTCTCTTGAAGTTGTATTGGCATATTAGCTAAGATTACTTTTATTGAAGAACATGATTTAGCAGACAGAATGAAGTAATGAGGTCTCAATCATAAGTTGTTGTTTTCTCTGATGAATTGATTGTTTCATGCGCCTAATGCTAACTATATTATCTAGGTTAGGCTGAGAACAACTTCTCTGTTCTTGACTTTTGGATTGTGTATTTTGTATTTAATATTAATGATATTGGTGACAGGTGCTGGAATTTGGGCTGTTTATCCTGTCATCTTCTCCGTTAGTTACTTCTGTGGTGTTTTTCACTTGGCCATTATAGCGATATTGTCTATATGTACTTTATCTTCATTTTGCCTTTCGGCATTTCAACATGCTGGTGTTCCACCTAGGATAATCTGGGGTAGCTTTCCAGCAGTTGGGCTAGGTGGACTTGAAAACTATACCTTCTGCCATTATTGCTCAAAGCCAAAATCACCTATAGCGCACCATTGCCGTTCGTGTGGGATGTGTGTATTGGACATGGATCATCATTGCCCTTTCGTAAGTCCTGGAAAAAATTTCACTCCTGGTAAAAAGTTTTATGCCTGAATGCATTCTTGCCTGGATTAGTATCATTTAGGTCTAATGTTTTTTTCCCCTATTTATCAAAAAGTGATTTAAATTCAACAATTTCCTTGACTTAATGCAGATAGGGAACTGTGTTGGTGCTGCAAATCATCGGTGTTTTATTCTCTTTCTTTTATCAACAGTCGTGAGTACACTTTATGTTGCTATTATGACTTCCTACTCCTCAATTCAGATCTGGCCACCTCTGGAGCATAAATCTCTGATCCAATTGAGTGGGTTTCCGAACCCTGAGTTAATTTTTGGAGTTTTGAAAGGCAATATTCTGACGTTCTTGAGATCAGCAGTGTTTCTATCTGTGAGAGGGTTGTTCTTGTTTATCTATTTCTTTCTAGTTTCTCGGTGAGCATTGGTTTGAGCGTGCTCTTGTGGCAGCAGCTTAGTTACATATATGTTGGAAAGACTTACTTGAGTCACCTAAGAGCGGTCGACAGTGAAGAAGTGATGGAAAGAGATTGCCAGAATCTTATAAGATTTTTTGGTTTTCCATCTAAAGCAGCAGCATATTTGCCAAATTATTGGAAATCAAAAAAAGCTCACAACAAGTGAAGATGAGAGGTAGGCTATTTTTCTTTACATAAATTTTCGTGAATTTTCGACTCAGTTGCCTTTACTCAACCAAGATGAGTTGTAGGCCTAAATCTGCTGCTTATTTAGTTGCTGGTAAATTTTGTGTAGGTTGGGGGAAAATTGAATCAGTTTCTGATAGCTCTATATCTTATTCTGCTCTGCTCACCCAAGATTATTAGATCTATAAATGTAAAACTCACGAGCTCAAGAATTGCATCTGAGTTTGGACGATGAGGATAAACTCATCTATTGTCCTCTCTCTTGTTGCTTCAAATGCTTGCTTCATCATCCCTTGCAAATGGTCAAAGGCTCTAAAGGTTACAAAGTAGTTTGTTCAATGGATCTAATGCTGAGATGCCTGCAGACTACTTCATTGGCATATGAAGGGTTCTTCTCTCTCTCTGATCAGATAGAATGCAAAGAGCTCACTGCAAATCAGTGTATGAGATTATCTGTAAATGACGCCTGAATTGAGCAAACTTTTGTTTCAGTTTTTCGCTCGTCATTAATTATATTTCTTATGTTATCTGTAATGTGGTTAAGTTGAACTTTAGACTATTCAGTATGATATTCTGCCGTCTTTAGTAGTTTGTGTATTCCACGTATGGTTGTGCAGAAGATGAAGAACGAATTAGCTATTCAGTGTTGTTTATTTTTGGTAAAGGATATTAGACGTATAATATCAAAATCGATGTGTGTATTCTTGTCATAAATAGATAAGGTTGCTTTCTAATAGCCTGAACGACTTTGATTTTTATGTATTTTTTAAATTTGGTGATCTTGTTTGTATTGGTGTAGTTCATGAGAAAAGAAAAAGAAAGAGAAATGTTTGTATTTGCAAGGGATGATGAAGCAAGCATTTGAAGCAACAAGAGAGAGGACAAATAGAAGGATTAGTGGGTTCGAACTTGTGATCTTTTGGTCATATAAATCAACTTTACCACTTTCTCGTCCCAAATCTATAGAATACGGTTTCTTGTACCTTTCCAATTGGTTTCATGGAGATTTTAGACAATATAACACGGAAGATCCATCGAATCCTCGGCTAACAGGACAGGTACACTTAGGAGGTTTGATCCGAAAAGGAAGTCCTACACTTGTTGAGGCCAAAGATGGCTCCACATAACAGGTTGACTGTTATGTTCAGGTACCTGTTATGTTTATTTTAACTAGGAATTTATTAGATTTGAGTAGCTTGACTCATTTATACTCCTAATGTTGAATATATCCACACTTCATAGCAAGTAGCCACTGCAGATCTCTTATTTTATGTAAACTTATTGGTCCATATGAACTTTTCAAGATTACAAATATTCAGAGGGTGTTTGGTTGAGCTGATAAGCTTTATAAATAAGCTTATAAATATTTAGGAGTTTATAAATATTTGGTAAAATAATTCCTAAAATGTAAAAATCAGTTCGAACAATTTATAAACTTCCAAAAGATAAGTGACTCAACCCCAACTTATTTTTTCATAATTTTATAAGTAACAATTAATTTACAAAACTGATTCTACCATGGTTTGTTATTTCCAACATATACTCTTCATATTTCATATCTCTTCAATTTTTTTCTTATCTAATTCGATTTGCTCTCTCTAACTCATAATTCTCTCTCTCTGTTGATAATAGTGTGATTCTGGGTAGAATGGTTAAAACTGTATGTCATTTCTGTAACGATTGTGGTAGTTTTATGTTTAATCAAATACATGTAACAATTTATGTTCATCCAGATTTATAGTGTCTTTGCCCCACCACTTCTTGTTAATACAGTACCATATCTATCATTATTTGAGATAAGAATTATAATACACAACTCGTGTTAGACAATCTCACGGGGTATTTCAATTATTTTATCTTTGGTTCTTTTAATTGTACAGTATTATATTTGTTTGATAAGTCCACATATAATTATTGAGGAATAATACTTAATTATATCAACAAACTTGCTCATGAGCTGATGATCTATCTAATTCAAGCTTGATTCACTTATATTAACAACGCTCACTAAATGAACTCAAATAGCTCCACTCATTTGAAACTTATGAAGACTCTGTATGTTGTTTATAAATGGCTTCAAACTTCTGATCCTTTTGTACTAGAAGCTCAAACTAGATATTAATCGTAAAAATCTAAAAATTATAATCAATTTACGACAGTAAATAAATCTGAAAGATTGACAAAGACCCATTCTACAATCTTCTCAATTCAAATATCACCTCAATCTCTAAATTTTGCAAGAAACTCAGTATAAGTCTGATGAAGATAAGTCCAGAAAGACCACCCAAGTCTTAAAAAGAAGCAACCAAAATTCTCAGCTCATAAAGAAACAGAGGCTGATTTCTTACCAAAAGTCGCGACAAGAGCACTCACCATCCTTAAAATGATGGAACCTATTGACATCTCTTACAATGATTTCCCTACCAACAATGGTGCAGATGAGCTTGAACACGGTGTGGCAATCCCACAAAGCGAAGGTTCTTAAGAATACGTATGGGCACTCCCGGAGCAGATCTCAGCAGCCCGTAGGCAACAGCCGATCTCTCGCTATGCCAAAACAGCTGCCTCTCCTTCTCCTGCAGCTCCATGTCGCAACACCAAAGAAGTGTCGGGCACATACCCTCTCCTCCTCATCTCCGCCTCCAACTCCTTCAGAAGACGAAAAATCTCATCCCTTATCGGATGTGTCGTCTCACCCGCGTAGAACACCTGGATCTCCCTCCCGAGATCCACGCAGCTGTAGCCGGGCTTCTTCCTCAACTCCATCGCACCCATCAGTCTCCTCACTCGGGAAACTCGCTCCCACATTGCAGCACGTGCATAGACGTTAGACATCAGTATACAAGTCGAGGATTCCTCCGGTCCCAACTCGAGCAAATGGTCCGCAATCCGAACCGCGATTTCCTTTTCCCACCTTGACAACACGAGCTTAACAAAGCGGCCCAAGCAGCTTCGTCGGGCTTGAATGGCATCGTATAAGCACATTCTCCGCCTCTTCGATCAATCCGAACGACTATAAAGATCTACTAAACATGTGTAATGCTGCAGCGACGGCCTCAATCCGTAATCCACAACCATGGAATTGAAAAGATGACGGCCTCTCTCAACTAAGCCAGCGTGACTACACGCATAGATTATCCCGGTAAATGTCACCTCGTTCGGCCTCACACCAGCCAGAGTCATCTTGTCATACAACGACAGCGCTTCAACAGCTCGGCCGTGCTGAGCCATCCCGACTATAATCGAGGTCCAAGAAACTATATCCGTCTTTTTCATTCCACCAAAAATCCTCTCCGCGGCTAACACGTCGCTGCATTTAGCATACATATCAATCAAGGCATTGCTCACATACGCGTTGGTGTCATACCCGAGACATATGACCAAGCGATGAACTTGCTTCCCGAGCTCCAACATAGCTAAAGTAGCCGAACCGGCAATCAAACTCGAGAGAATAAACGGTCCGTCTAGATCAACTCCCTCACTCCTCAGCTCTTTGAAAAGCTTGAATGAGTCGAGACACAGACCGCCCTGCATGAAGCCCGAGATTAGAGCTTTCCAAGTGTACGAATTTTTTAAAGGCATTTCACGTAAAAGATCGAGCGCTTCACTCTTCCTCCCGACCTTAGCATATGCGTATACCATGCTAGTCCAGCAAACCACATTCTTCGACACAATTGAATCGAAAACTCTACGAGCTCTATCGGGAAATCCACATTTCGCGTAGAAATCAACTAGGGCCGACTTAACTACATCATTATCTGAAAATATCGATACAATAAACTGCGCGTGCAATTGCTCGCCGATTTTCAAAGCAGTTGAGCCAGCACAAGCATTAATCAGACTGGCAAAGATGAAATCATCGGGTTGGAGATTTTCCTTAGATATCGCAGTGGAAAACAAGACGATGGCTTTTTTAGGGAGGTTAGCTTGGTTGTGTGAGGTGAAAATCGAGGTCCAAGATGCTAAGTCTCTGATGGGCATTTCGTCGAACAGTTGGAGGGCATCTTTCAGGCAGCCGCATTTGCCATACATATCTAAAAGCGTGTTGGAGAAAAGGGGGCCATGAAGGTTGAAGCCGGATTTGACGACATGGGCATGGAATTTCTTGCCCTGGATTGGGAGACGAAGCTTTATACATTGCTTTATTTGATGCAAAATCTCAAAATGATTCATTCAGTCCTCTCAAACTTAGCCAGTCGTGATTTAGGGGAGAACGAAGGAGCTCAATCTCATCCAGCTCACAGTTCTTGTTAGCAATCTCAACCTTCATCCAAAATAGATCCTTGAATTGCTCCTTGAATCCTGCAGAATCGGATCACAAGAGATTAGTTCCTTGTTTAGTTTAGTTTCCTTAATTAAGGTGTTTCACACTTTATATGTATTTCTCTTTGTAATTGGTGAAAAAACAACAGACAGGAATACAAGAACTCCAAACCTTTCTCTCAAAGTTCAAACTACCATTTAACATGGTATCAGAGCAGTAGCGATCCTAACGGATCATTGTTGTTCTGCATCATCGTCTACCATCTCGAACCTGCTACCAACATGGGTGACAGAGAAGACAGCCACACGCATACACAGGAGCCTCAGCCGGGGGCAGAGGCTCTGGCACAACAATTGGCTGTACTTCTCCGACAATACAGCCAACCCAAAGTTATCAAATTTCCGCCATGGCAGCGCCATGGCGGATGGCGGTGGCGGGTTTTCAAGGTTTCGCCATGAGGTGCTCATGGCATGGCACATTTCCTTGGCGCGCTATGGCGTCTGCCATGGTCATGGCGGTCATGGCGGATATGGCGTTCGTGGCGCAAATGGCGGAATAATTAGAAAAAAAAAAAGGGCCAGTCGGCCCAGCCCACAGAAACTTAGGATTTCATCTTATAAAACAAATTAGCAGTTTTTGCTATACTTAGCTTAAAACAGAAATCTGTCATCCTCTCTGCACCGGCGACGATCGGCGACCACCGGACGACCACCGGCGACGACCGGAGACAGAGAGCAGACAGCAGGTTAATTTTGCAATTTTTTTTCCAGAATCTATCAAACATTTTTTTTTCTTTCTAATTATTCAACTTACACACAGAAGCTATCTCTTGAACAAATCAAACAGAGACACAACTAAATGAAGACTAATTAATACAATCAGTTTTTGCACCGTGCTAGTTGCTGCAGTAAATTAATAATTTCAAATTACAAAAATAAAAAATATATTGCAAATTAAATACCTTATATATTAGACATTTATATTTATAAGGTTATGATTTAATGTTTGTGTTGAGCTTGAAACTTATGTTTTATAGACCTATGATAGTATAGTTTATGAGTGTGTGCTTTAATGATTAACTTATGTTTTCCACTGTTTTATCAATTTCTACAGTTTTCAGTTATTAATTATAGTATATATATTATATTTTATTTAATCCGCCGTGCTTCCTCCATAACGCGCCACGCCATCCGCCATAATCTTATGGCAGGTTTTTGGCCATCCGCCATGACCCGCCATCCGCCATCGATAACTATGAGCCAACCAACAACGGACAATCGAACCTCAGAAAGCAACCAAGGCCACAGTTACTGTAAGCATCAAATTGAACGAATTTAATTATTCGTTATGGTCACGAATGATGCATCTCGCCATCGGAGGGAGGGGTTGCCTCAATCACATTACTGGCCATCCTCCTTCCCCAAATTCAACTGATCCAGCCTATAACAAATGGTATCAAAATGATCTCACAGTTATATCCTGGATCATTCAAAACATGGAACCAATGTTAGCAAACAATTATGTTCAATACAAGACTGCCTACAGTTTATGGAAGGGACTTGCCACGACATACAACATTAGAAGGGATTCTGCACAGATTTTTGAGTTAACTGTACAAGCCAATAGTGTCAAACAAGGGCAAGGAACAATCGAAAATTTCTATAGCACTCTACAACGAATCTGGGCAGAAATCGACGAAAGCCACCCAAATCCGATGGAATGCGAGAAGGATATTGGGACTTACCGCAGATTACAATCGGAAACCCGATTATTTCAACTCCTCGCTGGAGTAAATGAAAAATACGAACCTGAACGGAGAGACATCCTCAAGATGGACCCGTTACCAAATGTGGAGGCGTATGCCCTTATCCGGCGAGGGGCTGCCCGAAGGGGAATCTGGGGATCCGAACCCGATAGTCTTACAGATCGAGAGATTGGAGTGGATTGATGACCCATATCTCTCACCAAGATAGTGAGGCGATGGGTATGGCAGCAAAGGGGTTTAGACCTCCAAACCAGTCAGGCTCACCCAAGAACGGCGGCTCATCATCCCGAGAGAAAATCGACAAAAGCAAGCTGAAATGTTCTCACTGTGGTATGACAAAGCATACGAAGGAGACCTGTTTTCAACTGGTTGGGTACCCAGAGTGGTGGGAAAATAACCACAAACCTCCGAAAGACAATCGTGGGTAAAGAGGCAAAGTTGCTGTCGCAATAAGTGATCCAGAGATCACCAGCACTCAAAATGACGGTGACAACGCCAGCAATGGATCTGGAAAAATGGCAGCGGCGAGGGTTCACAGTAGTGAAGAAGGGGGCATGAATTTTGAAGGTACCGGGTCGAGTGTTTTAACACCGACCCACTTATTTCTTATCATCAAAATACACATATTCATGATATTTATTTAGCCCATGCCAATATTACAAGTGATATGTGTCATGGACAAAATAAAAATACTGCTTGGATCTTTGATTGTGGTGCTACGGACACAATGACATATGACGCATCGGATATCTGTACACCATCACAGCCAAAAAACCCATGTTCAAACAGCTAGTGGTGAAATCACCCCTGTTAATGGAGCTGGCACCATAGCAATTTCCCCAACTCTTAAAATATCCAACTGTTTATATGTTCCTTCATTGTCCCACAAATTGTTGTCAATCAACCAGTCACAAAAGAAATTAACTGTACGGTGCTGATGCATCCTACTTTCTGGCTATTACAGGATATCGGGACGGGAAGATTATTGGACGTGGCACTGAGCACCGTGGATTGTACTATGTGGATGAGATTGCTCAAACAGGTACAGTGATGCTGACTACCGGAACTACCACCCATGCTGCTTGGCTTTGGCACCGCCGACTTGGGCACCCTTCGCAAGTTATCTCAAAATTTTATTTCCTAAGTTATTTTCTTCTTCAGATTTACACTGTGAGACTTGTGTTTTAGCAAAAAGCCATAGGCAAACTTTTAAACCTAGTAATACTCGTGTGAAATCTATGTTTTCCTTAGTTCATTCTGATGTTTGGGGCCCTGCACCTGTTGTAGGTGGTCAAGGATTCAAATATTTTTTATTATTCATAGATGACCACACTCGTATGACCTGGGTTTATTTTTTGCACCACAAATCCGAAGTTTTTTCAAAATTTTCTCACTTCTACACTATGGTTCACCATTAGTTTAAAGTTTTGCTTCAATGATACATCATATGTAGGAACACCTATTTCCCACAACTCTATCAACTCTGAAATCAATGGTTGTAAGAACACATCAATCTTTTCCTTCGGATTGCGTGGTCCAGGAACTAGGATCGCGAGGAACATATATTGTTCTTTCATACACATCCAAGGAGGAAGATTATAGGGAGTAACGATCACGGGCCATGAAGAATATTGTTGCCCTGATTGACCAAAGGGCTGGAAACCATCGGTTGAGAGACCCAATCGAACATTACGAATTTCTGATGCGAACAAAGGAAACTTCATGTTCATATGTTTCCATGCAAGTGAGTCCACCGGATGGCGCATGATCCCATCATCAACCGACGATGCATGCCAACGCATATTTTCCGCTGTAGCCTTAGATGAATATAACCTTTGTAGTCGTGGAGTCAGAGGAAAGTAATACATCTTCTTACACGCTACTTGTGATTTTCATCGACTTTCAGATGGTCGATTCATGCTCTTGAAACGAGGATGATCACAAAATTTACAACGAGCCAGTTCAACATCTCCTCGCCAGTAAATCATGCAATTATGTGGACAACAGTAAATCTTGAGCATCGGCAATCCCATACCACGTAATAATTTCATCGTATTGTAGAAGTCGGAACAATCTCTTTCATGAGTTCTGTTATCTGATCAAAACACTTCTCAGACATGTTATTCTCTGTTTTCAAGCTCATAAGTCGAGCCACAACTGACAATTGTGAATGGTTTGAGCAACCAGGCCATAAAGGTTTATCAGCAACATTCAACATGTTGTAAAATCTTTGTGCTTCCGAATTTGGCTCCTCTTCAGAATCGTCACAGTTAAAATGAAGACCAACTGTGTTCATGACCATCGTTTGATATGTATTTGATTGATCTTCAACATCTAAATTCATTGCATATTCTGCTGATGTCTCCCCTTGAAAGATCCAAGTGTGATAATTTGGAACGAATCCAAATTTTGAAATGTGTTCTTAATAAGGTATGTTCTTACACTTCTTACACGGACACTTAATCTTATCTCCATCCATGAATAAAAGGCGATTACAAAGCGAACTCAATGAAAGCTTCAAGTCCGTCTCGAAATTCATGATTTAATCCACCAACAGAACTAAACCGCTTATACATCCATTCACGATTACTTGTCATTCTTGCAAATCCTAATCATATGGTTTAATTATGTAAAATAAATTAGAGGTTATAAAGTAAGCATATAGGTTTAGCTATGCATAAATCAATGAATTTATCACCTCAATCATATATTGGTGAATTTATCACCCCAAATCACATAATTACACATAAAAATCCAACGAATTTAACACCCTTTATATCGTTGGGTGAATTTAAAGAATAAAACCCATAAAAGTCGAATTTCTAACCTTTTGTGGAATATGTAATGAATTAGGCCTTTATCAAATTTATAAATTGTGAAAACAGAAAACAGCCTGCAATTCAAACAAAAAAAGAAAGGAAGTCAGATGCATGGTTATTACGTATACGCTATCACCTTTATATCTTGAAACTTACTTTTCGAGATATTCAGCTCATCCTTTTCAGTATGCGTTATATTGTATGATTTCATTTCATTGTGCTCATATTGAGTATTAGCTATTCCTACAGTTTGTTTCAGTTTACATTCTTCCAGGGTTGAGTTACCGTGTTGTATTTTGTTTGGGCAGATCGTGTTGCAATTATTTATGAGATATCCTATCTATTAGTTTCTTGTTCATCATCAATGGAAAGATCTAGAGCAGGCAACAATAACAAGAAGGCATGTTCAAAGAATTAAAGTAGAAGCACTAAGACGAATGAGAGATTATTTTGATTATATTATACCTTAGATGTCACAAGAACAACTACACGTCAAGCTACCGGTATATAAAGGCTGAAGAGATCAATGCAACAAACACCTGGCAATAGTTATTTCCAAAATTATTTTGCAAAATGTGTAAAATTTATAAGCTGACGATTAAACGAAAAAGTTGCGGTTACTATGTGGGGAGGAAAAGATGAAAAAGTCTACAGACCTAAACCATAATCTTCCTTTATGTGCCACTTTCTCAGCCACACGACAACCTAATTCCACAAACACTTTTTCGCTAGTAGTTTTGTTTTCTCCTATGGGATATATTATTTCTTGATGTGGAAGTCAAATAGTCATGATTTTCTATTCGAAAAAGGATCTATTTCATTACTCAATCAAAAGTTACATTCGCTGTGGGAATCAGAGTTAAACAACTTCAAATTCTCTCTTTCTTTTCTTTAAAAAGAAAAGAAAAACATAAAATCCATCTTATATAGCAAGGGTGATCAAGGAAATAATTTTGGGTATATTTTGCATAAGATATAAACTGAAATAATTTTGAGATGCTGCAACAAATTGTATCACCAAGGGGGGTGGTGATTTGGCTTGTGTCATTTTGGTAAAGATTAATATGAGCTCAAATTTATGACATCGTAGCAAATATACAATCTTTCAATATAACACTAAGGAATACATATATAATTTCACAATAAGTTCAGAAAAGCTTTAACCAATAGTATGTTCAATCATCTATATGTGAGTTATTTCCAGTAAGAAAATGATAGCTAGAAAGTCAGAAAAGCTTTAATAATTGTTATGTTCAATCAGCAATCTTATGCACGTTCATAACACTTGTGTTAGGATAGATCTATAATTCTTTGAGGCCAAGGAATTATCTTCTTGCAGACTAATTGGCCAAATCACTTGTCGGTATTATCGGGGACCTAGAAGCCCTAAAGATATGTATCTTTTTCCCATTTATGATGTTACAGAGGATAAACCAAGCCTAAGCCTGCAGAAGTGCAAAGAGATATGTGCATCTAATCAGCATGCTAGAAGGCCATATCCCATTCTTCCAAGAAAGAACGCTACAGTATTTATTATGAACTAGACAACTCTTGTAACAACTATTCCAGTGTGGCAGATTCTCACCAAGGTTCCAGATCTGGCAATCTCCAAAACTTCTGTGTCAGTGCTAAACACACTGGAGAGCAAACCAAATCCAAGATACAAAATTACAGCCAAAGCTACTCACATTATTAGACCAATCTGTTTTAAGTCACAGATACTGAAAATTAGTGAGGTAATTACTCGTCGATAAATAGAGATATTGATTGTAAATACATACACACACACATATATATATACACATATTATTCAAAATTGAGAACAAGTTTCCAAACCTGTAGGACTTTATAAGTCACTTAGCGTGCCAGACCATAGTTCCCTAGGAAGTAATCACTAGCAAGGAGAGTCTGCAAGCAATGTCCACGAAGGAGAAGATATAAAGGCAAAATAACAAAAATTGACAGTTATGGTATCATTTCAAGACTTGTATAATTTCAAAACACCGTCCAAATCTAAATCTAGATTTGAAACAATAATTCTCAATTTTCGATACTAAATGTAATAATTTGCAGATTCATACATGCTGCTGCTAGACACTAGCTCCGGCGAGGGGACACAAAGCTCAAGCAACGGAAATGACAACTTCAACAGCGGCGGCAATTGACAACGGAAGCTGCTTGTTGTACAAAACTGAGGCGAGGGGCAAAGTTACAGAGAAGAGAGCATGAAGGCAAGCAGAATGGAGCAGTGGCAGCAGCGGGCTGAACGAAAGGGGCAGAGTCAGCTGACCGGAACGGATGGAGTGGCGGATGAGGGTGGTTATCGCTGTGGAGATCTGGTGCCAACGCGGATTGAAGCTTCAGAGAACTGATTACGTTGAGATCTGTGCGAGGAAGAACATGAGAGAGGAAGAACAAAACTCTGGTGGAAATTCAAACTTCTGCTGGAATCAGTGAGCAGGTGACGGTGGGATTTGGGAGAGTTAGGGTTAGGAGTTTGGAGAATTTGCAGAACATAAATGAAATTGGAAAAGGGACGCTCAAGAAATTGTAATAATTATAACTACGGAACTACCACAGACTATATTGTGTTCAACCTAACGACGGACAAGTCCATTTTAAATTTTTAATTAGATTTATTAAATATTTATTTTTTATTTTTGAAATAAATTTAAAGACGGAATGAATCTGTCGCAGACATTAAAGACGGACATTCCGTCGTTAAAACTAGCGCGAGTTGTTCGCGCCAAGTTCCGTCATTAGTCTGTGCTAAGTCCGATGTTAAATTTGGGAAATAAATATCATTGTAAATCCGTCGTTAATCTGTCGTTGTGTTGAAACGGAAATATTTTCGTCGTAAATTCCGTCGCAAATCAGCTGTTTTTTTGTAGGTAAATATCAAATCTTTTTAAATTTTGTAATTTGGATTTTTCCATAATTTTTTCGACAATAGAAAAAAATGATATGGAGGTAACCTAGATTGAAATCACGAACTAATAAAAACTTTAAAAATGTGTGGGGATAGAATTAAGAGCTAAGAAATCTCTAGAATACAACTAACTAAATTGTGATATATATTTTCAACCTTTACTATTATTATATTTTGCACTAAATATATAAAACATTAAAACGTGTCGAAATTTCAATCCTAGCTCTCTTTCTCTTCAATTATCATTACTTTTGTATTATATGTATTTTTATACTCAATAAATTTATGTAAACTTTTATAATATATTATATACATTTTTACCCTCAAAAAGTATATACAAAATATTACTCTCTCCGTTCATTAAAAGTATAGCACTTGTGGACGATATAAGTTTTAATAAAATGTTAGATAAATGTTATTTGAGTGGATAAAGAGTCTCACCATACATGTGGTGAGATGTAAGTAAATTTGTCTATTCGGCACGGATCGGTACCCTAGAAAATATCGGTATCCGACCCCGATTTTGCATAATATGTGCTACCCGGCCAGGCCGATTTTATAAATCGGTGCAGAATCCGACTCAGTATTCGGGTACTTGAATACCGATTTTTTTTAAATTTATATATAAATCTATATATTTATTGTAAGTATTAGTTTATTATTAATAATATTAAATAATAATAAAAATTCTTCCTAGATGCATTTATTTATTTATTTATTTATTTTATATTTGTATATAAATCTATATATATATATATATATATATATATATATATATATGTTGTAATGTTACTAATAATTATGTTAGCTATATATTTGGATATTCTCATGGTGTTATGATAGCATTTTTTTCTTTGTGTTTATTTATTTTATTTTATTTTGTATATAATTTTAGATATATAATGTTAGCTATATACTCTCATTTGCTAAGTTATGATAGCATATCGCGTATTTAAGGGTATATGCTATTTTTAATATTAAGTTATCATTTATAAATTCCACATATTAAAATTAAGAATAATAACATTATATTACAATATATTAATTTCAATATATTAATTATATATTTAAATATATAAAATATAAATATTTTAAAAAAATTTGGTATCCGGTAATACCCGACTAACCGTCGGGTATACCCGATACCCGATCTCACCTAAATAGCGATACCCGACCCCGACCCCTACACCCGATTTTTGGGTAATCAAGTACCCAATACCCGAGATATTTTGGATCGGGTATCGGGTACCCGACTACCTGATACCCAAATAGTCACACCTAGATGTAAGTGGTAGGAACAGGGCTGTGCATCGGTCGGTCGATTCGACCGACCGACCAAAAATCCAGAAACCGAAAACCGAACCGAATTATACTTTTTCGAACCGAACCGACCGATCGGAATTGTCGGACCGACCGAAAATCGACTGCACTATGTATTTGTAATTGAAGACTCTGTATTTGTACAAACTATTGCAATCAGATTGTGATGGCACTGCTTTATAATTAGAGCTAAAAATAGGTAGAAATATCAAGAAATACAAGTAAACTCACAGAAGGCCATAATAATTCTAACATTGGCGGTCAACAAAACCTCAACTTTTTCCTAAAACTTTTACAAAATCACTATGTTCAAACTGATAAACCATTTTCCTACATAGTGAAAATCCAAATTCTACCTTCCAATCTCTCTCACACACACAGACAGTGAGGAGAGAGTTACCTGATATCAAGATGGGAATTCTGAGACACCGAAATGAGAATTTTTGAAGACAAAAGGCAGAGTGGCTGGTGTTGGTGAGCTATTGGGGCATGAGGGATTTCAAGACTGCAACTTTAAAGAGAAAAATATACTATAAAAATTAACAGGTTGCAATACAAATTAATTTAATAAACCAAAGAAGCAAATCTTAATACAATTAGAAATTAAATCGTATCCTTACAAAAGCTTTATGAACCATAGAAATTAGAATCACCAGTAATAAACAAAATTATTGACTTGAATTCTTGATATCCCAAAAACGCAACAACCAAGTTCAGGAATAACAAGGAAAGGAAATGAACTTCGGAGGCCGCAATTATGCCAAATCTTGTTGCAAACAAACGAATCTTTACAGCAAAAACATAGGAACTAAGAAAGAAAACATGAGTAAGTTACCTCTAATCAACGACGCTGGAAAGGCAGAAGGAGGAGGCGCCGAGGCGGTAGGACCGTGGGAGGAGGCGGTGGACGGCGTCACGGCGATGGAGGAAACCGTGAGGACTGAGGAGACGGTAGGGTGGCGGCGGCGCGGCGCTGAGGGAGTGAAATGAGAGGAGGAGGCGGTAGGGAGGCGGCGGCGCCGACTGGAGTGGCGGTGGGAGGAGGCGGCCGACGGGTGGGAGGAGGAGGCGGCAGACGACTTGATTGAGATTTGAGAGGCAGAATGAGTAGGGCTGCTCTGGGAGGGACGGGAATGGGATCATTAGGGTTTATTTCAATTTTTTAATGAAGTATATTAATGTTATATATATATATATATATATATATATATATATATATATATATATATATTAATAGTTTGTATTAATAGTTTGGTTGGTTTGGTTACCGACCAAACAAAAATCCGAACCAGAATCGAACCAAAAACCGATTTCACCAAAATTTATAAACCGAATCGTTAACCGACCGAATCGAATCGGTTCGATCGATTTTTCGATTCGGTTCAATGCTGCACTGTACCACAGGTAGGAATGATATTTTGGTAAATAATGGTGATTTGTGAAATTGAATATAAGTAATATTGTCCCAAAATAGAAAGTGTTACACTTTTCGTGGATGCTGAAAAAAATAATTGTGCCACACTTTTGATGGACGTCGAAGTATAATATTATATAGGTTTTTTGTGCATATTGTTTTCAGATATTTATTAAGAATATATATATATATTCAAAGTATTACATAGGAAAAACTTTATTCTATTATATATAGACAAAGAATAGTAATAAATAATTATTGACAAGAAATATATTATGAATTTTTTGCATATATTGAGAAAACATACAATAATTAAAAAAAATGAGAATCGGAAATAAAGTGAGCTAACATTAAAAGTTAAGCATGCTTTTATAGTATTCATATATATTACTATAATATAGTAAAAAATTAAGAAATAACAATTGAGTTGGCGGAACCTTAGGTTGTATTCTAGCATCCCATGATTCTTTTAGTTGCATTTACAAAGCTTTAAAAGTGAAGTTGAAATTATAAAATCTGAAAGCATGCATAAATCTCAACTCTAACTCTTTCTCTCTCTCTCTAGGCAATATGATAGCGTGCATAAATCTCAACCCTAGCTCTCTCTCGTTTTCAATTACTTGCGTATTATATATATGTGTTCTAATTAAACATATATATGCATAGGGGTGGATCGGTACGGTATACCGAAAAAAATTCGTCGTACCATATACCGTACCGAAAATCACGGTATGAAAAATTTCATACCGATACCGTACCGAACCGTTCGGTATACCTAAAACCAGTATACCGAAAAATACGGTATGATAAATTTTCATACCGATACCGTACCGATTTTTCGGTATATAATACCGAAATTCAGTATACCGAAAATATCGAAAATATTCAACTTACTGAATCAGGCTGCAACACATCACACATATGCAAGAATCAGACGAAAATTGAACTGGTTGGCGATATCAATCACACCTACTGGTTTTTCACTATCACTTATGACTATCTGCACATATTAGCTAGCAATATACATCAGATGAGAGTCATAACCATTTCATTCAATTTTAGAGGTGTCCCTAGTTTCAGTGAAATTTCTTGAAATAAGTAGTTGTGTCCAAAGCGCAAAAGACTGGAAAGATATTTTAAGCTTATTAAAAAGACTGATGGCATGGTAAGAAAAATGGCTAATTGAGTCCAATGATAAGTTTAGTTTTTAATACTGAAGTAAGGGAAGTAATTCTGTAGAATGTAGGGAATGGAGTTGCTCTAAGACTGTTTACTTGTGAGAGTTTATTATAAATTATAAGTAGCTCGAGATTATATGTTAGGTTGTCTGTCGCCGCTCGACATGGTCCAAATCTACAAATCATATATAACTACACAAGAAACTTTGAAAACCAAAGAGATGTAATGCATCATGTGCTATCAGATTTGTATGGAAAGACTTCAGATTGAGAGAGAGAGACGAACAGATATTGATGAAAGGCGGCACTATGGCGGGCGGCGAGAAGGACGATGTTGGCGAGGAGGAGCGGCGTTGGCGGCTGCGAGGAGGGGCTGTTCTTCACTGTAAGTTGGCGAGGAAGGCGATCATATATAACTACACAAGAAACTTTGAAAACCAAAGAGATGTAATGCATCATGTGCTATCGATTTGTATGGAAAGACTTGATTGAGAAAGAGAGACGAACAGATATTGATGAAAGGCGGCGCTCTGGCGCGACCGCGAGGAAGGCGATGTTGGCGAGGAGGGCGGCGTTGGCGGCGGCTGGAGGGCTCTGTTCTTCACCGTAAGTTGGCGGGAAGGCGACACCGGCAGCCACCGGGCGAGGAAGGCGCGGCGGCAGGCGAGCAGGCGAGGCCGAGGCGTGTTGTTGCCCAAATTGTAAGGTTAGAAAAGTGGGTGTGGGTCTATGACTGGTCTGTGAGCGAGTCGAGGGCTGATGGAGTAAGGGTAAATGTGTAGTAAAGGCTGTAAAGCTGTAAAGGGCCTAGAGGCTTAGTCGCTTACACTGTTACACATTTAAGTTAAATAAAGCCCATTGGTATTTGTTATACCGATTATATACCGAAGTCCGATAAATACCGGTATACCAAAAATCGGTATTTTCGATATACCGCGGTATCATCAAAATTGATACTGTTACCGTATCGAAATTTTCGGTACGGTACCATCCCACTTCTTTTCATTTATTCGTGTTATTTCATATTTATATTAACATAAACATACATAATTATATTTGTGTGATATTATTTTTAAAAATAAATAATTCATATTATACGATGTTGTAATCAATATATAACTTGAATTAATTCATCATAAAATTTATAACTATGTAACTCATATATCAATTTATTATAATTTATATTTCACTATATTGATGTTCTAATATAGTTCATTATTGTTATTTTTACAATTTAGTTAATTAGTTATGCAAGCTAAATGTAATTTACTTTTCAAATTCTACTTATGAGTTATAAATTATAATTGTTTTACCTCATAGTTAACTAGTTATATAAGTTATATGAACTTTATATTAGAATTATGAATATTATTATTATCGTAACTAATGTTCACAGTCCTATTTATATTTTATATTTTGTAATATTTGTCTCCTAATACCACTCTTTGTATTTATACTTATCATGTGGACGTTTCATTGTACTATGTATGCAACTATACAAGAAATTATAGAAGATATTCATAGTGTTGCTAAAAGTTACAAAGATATATATATTTTAGCAATTAGATTGCACAAGTTTAGTTATTATGGAATGTAGTTGTAATTATATTTAATTTCATTTTATCCTCTTTTAATTATATATCTTAAGAAAGTATATTTATTTTTAGTATAGTCAATTCTATGGGTTTAATAATATTGAATTGATGATTATATCACAAAATTATATCAGATTTTAAATCGATATAAATTTTATATTTATTATATATATATATATATATATATATATATATATATATATATATATATATATATTTGTTTTAGATCTCATTACACAAATTAATCATTTTATGATTTTATATAATAATATACATGAAACATATATTAGGAACTAAAAGGACTATTCGATACATTTTATATATATTGGATGAAGTGCTATAATTGAAAATGAATAAGCATATATAAATATTTTTTGAATTATGAATTATTATTATATTTATTACTATGGTAGTATACGAAATAACAATATAACCAGTTGATTATATTTTCATAGTATACTAATGAGTTATAATTACCTTTATCTAATAGTTGATTATATTTTCTAACTCGATACTTGCATAAATTGTTCATTTTTTATAGTTTTACATTACATTATGCGTGAAAAATATATATTAAGATTTGATTAAAATAAAAAATACATACATAGTTATTGAAAGATTAAAGTGTATGCTAGAGATTAATATTTTTTACCATTATGTAGTACTATAACATAGAATATAGAATATTCAAATTAATCCCCATCATTTAGAAAATGAACCGGAAAGAGATAGAACTTCCTACAAAAATTATTTTTTTGCTTCTACATAAAGAATTTATTATTATATAATAATATTGTAGATCACACAATTATATGGATGAATTATGATTACCTTTATCTCATAGTCAATCGTATTTTCTACCACCACATGTCATTGCATAACATAGATATAATTTATAATTTATTATGATTAACCATATTATTATAATTAAGTATCATAATTAATTACTTATATAATATATATAATCTAATATTGTTTTATTCATTTATCTCATTCATTTATTTTCAAAGTTTACTTATGAATTACAATTGTTATTATCTTATTGTAAATTAGTTATGTAAGTTAGATAGTTATATAAATTGGTTATATAAGTTTATAGTTTCATAAAATAACTTAGTTTCATTACTTTTCTTTTTCGAGTTAGTCAATCAATATCTCATTACATTAATTGTTTATTTTTTGTTTATAGTTTCATAAAATAACTTAGTTTCATTACTTTTCTTTTTTGAGTTAGTCAATCAATATCTCATTACATTAATTGTTTATTTTTATATTGTAATATACATATATTACGTATGTATGTCAAACGTAATATACATAAAAGATAAAACTAAATAAATAAATCCATATAAAGTTTTCATAAGTTTAACATGTATGTCAAACATAAGATTTTCATTATGTAATAGTAATATAGACAAACTATAAATTGAATATACTATTAACATAATCTATTATATAATTTATATTTACTCCATTTATTTACTTTTCAAAGTGAATAATATAGATGTAACTTAGTTTTTAATTATAATTTTATTAAGTATTAAAAGTTCTTATTCATTTTTTCATTATCAATAATCATATATGTTGTAATTTATCATTAACTTTTATTAATTATGAATAAATATATATTTTTTAATTTATTACTAATTATATATAATAAAATAAGTATTATATTTTAATACGGTATATCGATATATACCATACCGTGGTATATACCGAATATACCGATATACCGGTATATATGTATCAGTGGTATATACCATGATGCAGTATATATCGGTATACCGCGGTATTCGAAAAAATGATAGGGTATCACCGTACTAAAAATTAACGGTACGGTATCATACCGTACCGAAAATTCCGGTATACCAAAAATTCGGTATTTTTCCGGTACGATAAGCCCGGTATACCGAAAAATCGGTATTTTTTTCCACCCATATATTTGCATGATATATAGTATTTCTTCATTATGTATATATTTAATATCAACATATAAATATATATATAATAATATTAAAACCTATATATATATATATACACACACATATAAGCTGCATCAGTCCAAGTCATTTTTCTCACTTAAATTCCAACGTATGCTACAATAAATATATTCTATCAACGTATAATATACGTAAATTACCTAAGAATATTTATTAGGTAAAGTCAATACTTTTTACGTGTACTCTTATTAGCTATAGTTTTATAAAATGTAATGCAAAAGACTAAAATTAATGAATGGGGTCAATAAACAAACAAGGTAGAAATATTGTAGTTGTAGGTAGTATTCACGGCTTGATGGACTTCATCCAAGAACTTGTATAGAAAGTGTTACACTTTTTGTGGATACTGAAAAAGATAATTGTGCCATACTTTTGGTGGACGTAGAGAGTATAATATTATATAGGTTTTTTTTATGCATATTGTTTTCGTATATTTATTAAGAATATATATACATATATATATATATATATATATATTCAAAGTATTACATAGGAAAAAGTTTATCGTATTATACACAGACAGAGAATAGTAATAAATAATAAAATAATTAAATTATTTTATTGACAAGAAAAATATTATTTTTTTTGTATATATTGAGAAAACATAGAATAATTCAAAAGAAAATGAGAATGGGGAATAAAGTGAGCTAAACATTAAAAGTTAAGCTTGCTTTTATAGTATTCATATATATTACTATAATATAGTAAAAAATTAAGAAATAACAATTGAGTTTGTTGGCGGAACCTTAGGTTGTATTCTAGATGTCTTTTGTTCAATTCTAATCCTGCCCATATGATTCTTTTAGTTGCATTTACAAAGCTTTAAAAGTGAAGTTGAAATTATAAAATGAGCATAATTAGTTCAAGATTTATGCATGTTCAATTCTATTCTCACCCATATAATTTGTTAGTTTCATTTGCAAAACTTAGAAGATGAAATCGAAATTGCAAAATGAATATAAGTAGTTCAAGACTTTCGATCCACGAAAAAATTGAAAAAAAAACCCTACATGCACCTCATGATAACCATTGTCTTACTAAACCTACAAACAAGCCCAATTAACCATCTTCTACTTTTGTCTTTATTATACTCCATCTGTCCCATTTAAAATGTTTCACTTTCCTTTTTGGGTTGTCCCATTACAAATGTCTTATTCTATTTTAGGAAGTAACTATCCCTTCAAAAGTTGTGGACCCTACCCATTTTTTAACACTTTAACTACTTTATACCTTTCTCCTAAATAACCGTGTCCAAAAGAAAATGGACGTTTTAAACGGGACGGAGGGAGTAATTTAGTTCTAGGCAATCAATAAATAGGACTGTGACCGAACAAGGAAGAAATGTCGTTGTAGGTTGTATTGACGGCGGCAGCCACCGCCGCCTCCGTGGGATGGACTTCATCCCGAACACTGTACTCGTCTCTGCTGCTGCATGGAACACTTCCCTCAATGCACAGAGACACCGTCCCCCACCTTGCAACATGCCTCTAACATTCTTTATATCACACGAACATGAAATGAAATCATCATCGTCCAAGTTAATTGGTGTAATGATTTTTCAAACTAGTAAAACTTAGACCGAAATCCACATAAAATGGAAATTAATTTGTGAGGAGTACCACTTGATGGAGAGAGTGGTGTATCTAGTGTACACAAATTTCGCGTTTGGATAATCAAGATTGAGTCATTGATAAGAAGCTTAAGATGTTGATTGAAAATTAGGACAATGTCGTTGACGGTTTCAACGCAGGATGAGGAATTAGGGGAGCCGTGGCGCGGTGATATACGGTATACATCCTAATTCACCGACTTCAACAACGGCTACTTTTCTTGCTCCATTTTGTACATCCTCGATGCAAAAGAGGAACTTGTTATAATTTTTAAAAAGGAAAATTAATAATTCCAAAATGCCTCACTTGAATCTGGTTTGAATATTGAGTAATGAGCAATGCGGCGAATTGATTTGGGGTATAATTTGTGGCGGAAGAATACAACTGAGGCACATAGTTAACTAGGTAGTCGTTGGTGCCGATTCCGACGTAGTATAAACACGAACACAGGTGTTTAGCTGCATTTTGTCTTCCTAGTAATTTCGGATTCGAAATTGTGATCTCGTGATTCGATATTTGCTCATTGAAATTCAATACCCCTACAATTTGAAAAAAAAAATCCATGGTTTCAAATATTTAAAATTGTTTTGTTTGAGAGAGAGAGAGAGAGATTTTACATATTGGCTTCGGAAAAATTCCACCTCCCAGGAGGCATAGTTGAGGCCTTCCAGAAGTCATCAGTTGTGCCATTGGCAAATGGAGGATGGATATCTTAAAGCCCAACATTTTTGCTGTAAGGGAAGGCGGCAAACACCAAAATGAATTGAGTACAATATATAAAATCTTGGGTTATATGTTATCAATTTATGGTTTAAATGTTAGCGTATCTTGAAAAAATGTTCCGGCCTTCAAAACATGCAAAATGGTCTTTACTTGATCAAAATTTTAATTTTGAAGTATTAATTAAAATAAAATACCATAATCAATAAATGTACGATATGAAGTAGTAGAGGTCGAGAGATGATCGGGAGACATCCTAAACATAAGAGAAAAACTAAAATAGAAAGTATACCAATAAAATCGCAATATTCCGACCATTGGTAAATCTACCGGTAGGGCGGTTGGAAAATCGATGCCATAAGGTGAGTAATTAACTTTGACGATGGTGCGGAGATTGTTGTTGTTGCCATTGTCGACAAATGAGTCTCCGAAAATGAAGAAGCATGGAAATTGTGGTTCGCAACAGTTAGGGTTTGAAAAATCACAAGATTTTGCGGGAATAAACACAAATAAAACTTGAGCGCTGCGTTTTGCTTGAAGCCATTATTAAAAGCTGAATGGCACAAAGCAAATTCTAAGCGTCTTTCGTAAGAAGGATTTTCGGATCTATAAGCGAAGTAGGGTTAAAATTAAATAGACATGTTTTCTTTCTAAATTTCTTAATAAATTCAGATCTATTCATACTTATTTCTCCTTAAGAGAATATATATATAATATGTTTGTCTGTGTGTGTGTGTGTGAAATAGAGAGAGAAACTTCTTGAGTGATGCATATCTGAGAAACTTACACGCTTTCTCTACTATAAGGCTAGGGTAATTATTTAATTGTAGGGCTGAATTATCAAAGATGGTGATCTTGATTGGTGATTGGATTACATGGCTGATAAATTTGACGTTAACAAATTATATTGGTTATATTACAGGCAACTTTTTACGTATTAAGAAAGTATTTTAAAAGATGTAAGGTTGTAGAGAAAAGAATATATATAAATCTGGAAATATATATAAGAAATTGGGTAGATATAATAATCTAATGGGGTAATTTCATAATAGATCATGAACGTCCAACTAATCCTTTCTTTAATTATCATAAGCAATTAAGTAAATTATAAATTCAATTAAAATATAACTAATCCCTTAATTCTTGAAAATATGTAAAATGACAAAAAAATCTAATTATGTACATACATATTATGTACGTTTAGCATTTTCCTATTAATATATTTTAAAATTTCGATTTCACCTAAGTAAATATCAAATCTTTTGAACTTTTGTAATTTGGATTTTTCCATAATTTTTTCGACGATAGAAAAATTGATATGGAGCTCACCTAGATTGAAATCAATCAGAAAAATGAATACATAATAAATCACGAACTAATCAAAACTTAAAAAATGTGCGGGGATAGAATTAAGAGCTAAGAAATCTCTAGAATACAACTAACTAAATTGTGATATATATTTTCAACCTTCACTATTATTATATTTTGCTCTAAATATATAAAACGTGTCGAAATTTCAATCCTAGCTCTCTTTCTCTTCAATTATCATTACTTTTGTATTATATGTATTTTTATACTCAATAAATTTATGCAAAATTTTATAATATATTATATATATTTTTACTCTAAAAAAGTATATACAAATATTACTCTCTCCGTTCATTAAAAGTATAGCACTTGTGGACGATATAGGTTTTAATAAAATGTTAGATAGATGTTATTTGAGTGGAGAAAGAGTCTCACCATACATGTGGTGAGATGTAAGTAGGGCTATCTATTCGATATTGGTCGGGTACCCTACAGAAAAAATCGAGCACCGACCCGATTTTGCATAATATGTGCTACGACCCGATCCGATTTTGTAAATCGGTGCCGAATCCGACGACGGGTATTCGCACCTAATACTCGATTAATTTTTTAAATTTTATATATATAAATCTATATATTTATTGTAAGTATTAGTTTATTAGAATTAATAATATTAAATAATAATAAAATTCTTCCTAGATGCATTTTTGTTTTTTTGTATTTATTTATTTTATTTTTATATTTGTATATAAATCTATATATATGTTGTAATGTTCTTGATAATTATGTTAGCTATATATTTGGATATTCCAATGGTGTTATGATAGCATTTTTTTCTTTGTGTTTATTTATTTTATTTTTATTTTGTACATAATTTTAGATATAGAATGTTAGCTATATACTCTCATTTGCCAAGTTATGATAGCATATCACGTATTTAAGGATATATGCTACTTTTAATATTAAGTTATCATTTATAAATTTCACATATTAAAATTAAGAATAATAAAACTATATTATAATATATTAATTTCAATATATTAATTATATATTTAAATATATAAAATATATAAATTATAAATATTTTAAAAAATCGGGTATCGGGTAATACCGACTCCCGTCGGGTATACCCGATGCCGATCTCACCTAAATAGCGATACCCGGCCCGACCCCTACACCCGATTTTGGGTGTCGAGTACCCAATACCCGAGACATTTCGGTCGGTATCGTATCCGACTACTCGATACCCAAATAGTCACCCCAGATATAAGTGGTAGGAATGATATTTTGGTAAATAATGAGTGATTTGTGAGGTTGAATATAAGTAATAGTGTTCCAAAATAGAAATTGTTACACTTTTTGTGGATGCTGAAAAAGATAATTGTGCCACACTTTTGGTGGACGTAGAGTATAATATTATATAGGTTTTTTTTATGCATATTGTTTTCGTATATTTATAAGAATGTATCTATATATATATATATTCAAAGTATTACATAGGAAAAACATTATCGTATTATATACAGACAGAGAATAGTAATAAATAATAAAATAATTAAATTATTTATTGACAAGAAAAATATTATAATTTTTTTGCATATATTGAGAAAACATACAATAATTCAAAAGAAAATGAGAATGGGAAATAAAGTGTGCTAACATTAAAAGTTAAGCATGCTTTTATAGTATTCATATATATTACTATAATATAGTAAAAAAATAAGAAATAACAATTGAGTTTGTTGGCGGAACCTTAGGTTGTATTCTAGATGTCTTTTGTTCAATTCTAATCATGCCCATGATTCTTTTAGTTGCATTTACAAAGCTTTAAAAGTGAAGTTGAAATTATAAAATGAGCATAATTAGTTCAAGATTTATGCATGTTCAATTCTATTCTCACCCATATAATTTGTTAGTTTCATTTGCAAAACTTAGAAGATGAAATCGAAATTGCAAAATGAATATAAGTAGTTCAAGACTTTCGATCCCCGATAAAATTGAAAAAAAAAACCCTACATGCACCTCATGATAACCATTGTCTTACTAAACCTACAAACAAGCCCAACTAACCATCTTCTACTTTTGTCTTTATTATACTCCCTCTGTCCCATTTAAAATGTTTCACTTTCCTTTTTGGGTTGTCCCATTACAAATGTCTCATTCTATTTTAGGAAGTAATTATCCCTTCAAAAGTTGTGGACCCTACCCATTTTTTAACACTTTAACTACTTTATACCTTTCTCCTAAATAACCGTGTCCAAAAGAAAATGGACGTTTTAAACGGGACGGAGGGAGTAATTTAGTTCTAGGCAATCTGAAAGCGTGCATAAATCTCAACCCTAGCTCTTTTTTGTTCTCTCTCTCTAGGCAATATGATAGCGTGCATAAATCTCAACCCTAGCTCTCTCTCTCTCGTTTTCAATTACTTGCGTATTATATATATATGTGTTCTAATTAAACATATATATGCATGATATTATAGTATTTCTTCATTATGTATATATTTAATCTCAATATATAAATATATATAATAATATTAAAACCTATGTATATATATATATACACACGCACATATAAGCTGCATCAATCCAAGTCATTTTCCTCATTTAAATTCCAACGTATGCTACAAAAAATATATTCTATCAACGTATATTGTACGTAAATTACCTAATATTTATTAGGTAAAGTCAATACTTTTTACGTGTACTCTTATTAGCTTGTTTTATAAAATGTAATGCAAAAGATTCAAATTAATGAATGGGATCAATAAACAAACAAGGTAGAAATATTGTAGTTGTAGGTAGTATTAACGGCTTGATGGACTTCATCCAAGAACTTGTATACCTCGCCACCACGCAATATGTCTCACTCACAATCTTTCTATTACCAGAAACCATGCATCATCGTATAAGCTTATTATTATTATTATCATTATTATTACATGGATTTTAAAATGAAGCCGCCTAAAGCTAATTAAGGACTGAGGGTGCATAGTAGTGGTCACAATCTCTATGATTTACTCTATGCTATATTTACTCTATCTATGCTATATTTATTTACTATTCCAGGCTCCAGCAAGTCCTAGATGGATCGTTTGAGAAAGCAAGCATAGCATTTAATTTATATTGGAAAGGTTATAGGTGTGTACGAGCGTAATTCATTAATTTACTAATATTTGTTAAAACATAAACTAGTTTCTTCAAAGACAACTCAGAACTATCTTTACTTTTTAGGTTAAACAAGACAGAAAATTATTTATTTAATTTATTAAATATATATGGATAACAAATGAGTTTGCATAATTTAATCTCATGCTTACAATACAAATTTAGTGTATAAGGATAGTGGAATAGTGTTATTAACCAAAGTCTCTAGGATAAGATAGAAATGAACCGAATAAAAGTAGACACGCACGTAATTATACAAAGACAAAACTTGGGTGAGCTCAGCCTACCGTGAGTTCACCTTGTTTTTGTTAAAATAATTATATATTAATTAGGTGAGTAAAGATAATTAGATTTTATTAATTTATAATTCAATTTATTAATTTTTAATTATAATTTTTAATTCGAAATTAGAATTTATTAATTCATAATTTATGTTTATTAATTCATAATTATGGTTTATTAATTCACAATGAGAGTTTATTAATTCAAAGTTAGGGTTTATTAATTCACAATTAGGGTTTATTATTAGAAATTAGGATTTATTATTCAAAATTAGGGTTTATTAATTCAAAATTAGGGTTTATTAATTTCAAATAGGGTTTATTAATTCATAATTAGGATTTATTAATTCAAACTTAGGGTTTATTATTCAAAATTAGGATTTATTAATTCACGATTAGAGTTTATTAAATCACAATTAAGTTTATTAATTCAAAATTAAATGTTGTTAAACTAACTAATTTTAAATAATTAGAATTAATTAATTAATTAGGGGTGGACTCACTGTGCGCGCGCACAGGAGACCACCCCATATACAAAAACCCGAGTAGAAACATAAGCATGAACAGATGAACTTCTTCACCGACGAAGGTGTGAAAAATCGATAGACTATCCGGATCACGTATGATCACAAACTCCATCTGGAAAGGCTTATTCTGGAAAACCAATTAATTCGAGAAATCCAAGAATAGCAGCTAAGCGAGCAATTAATGAGATCTATTTAATTACGGATGTTATATAATATGTCCACATGTACGTGATTCTTTTAGGTCATGTGCTAAAATGAGTATATATATATAAAATCCATTTAACTTACCCAAGAAAATAGATCTATAGGTCCATTGCCAATGCCTATAACAGGTTGCCTATACAACCGAGTGTCAACCTAACCTACAACTCATTTCTAACTTCTTGACCTAACTTGTGAAGAGGAGATTAGGTAACTAATCTATCTTCTAATAGAATTCAAAATACTTTTCTTTTCTATGTAATCTTTTAGCTTTTGCATAAGAATTTTTGCCTTTAAAGATGCTTTCTATTATGGAAAATGGTTGAAAACATATATTTTCATCATTTTCCACTATTTTCACATTTCGTCGGATAAATAATTATCCAGTAATCGATGGAAAAATATTTTGGGCACCTCTTTTCACTTCAATTCATGATAATATTATCATGAGATATTGATTTGATATTATATATTTTCCTATTTTTCCATCCTAGAGAACATATGAGATAAAAAAGTAAAATAAGTACTACTAAAATATGATAAAAAAAATTATATCTTTCTTATCCCTCGTTTTGTTATGTAGAAAGGTTATGTAGATTTCACCGGTAAAGAGGATCAATAAAAAGAGAAAAAAATGAAGAATAAAAAATGTTGGAAATCGTGTATATATATATATATATATATATATTATATGGTCTAGTTTCCCGGAAGCTACTTTGACTAAGATTTTGAGTGACGTAACGTTTAATTTTGTGAAATTAAACGGCATAGGATCGATCGACGTTTCGAGTAGATGATCGTGGTATATTCACATTCTCAAATCCGATTTCCGGTGAGTGAGAAATAGTGGATCAAAGTTGGTCACTTAAACATGGAGTTATGTGTTTAAGGGGATAAACATGGATTAATTAATCCTTATCCCACATTGATTAATGTACCTTCATTAATTGTCTATATAAGTGGTTCATTGAACATTTAGTATAATTATGTGCACAAGTGATGGGTGGAAAGCCCGTAGCGCGCCGCCGCCGCCCGCCTGCGCCGCGCCGGCCGCCCGACGCCCGCCGCCCGCGCCGTGCTCGGCCGGTTCGATTCCGGATCCGTGGTGCGTGGTGCGTGGTCCTTGGATCTTGGCAATTGGTCTTTGGGCTGTTCTTTGGGCACGTTCGTGGGCTTGCTTTGTGGGCTTGATTCCGTGGCCCATCGACCGTATATTTTGGATCAATGTTTGATCGAGCCCAGATGGAGTTGGTCCGAGGCCCAACTCGTGTGGCCCAATCCGTTGGGCTGCTGCACCTGAAGAGGCGTGCGGATACGTCCAATGAACACGGGCACGCGCGTTTTCCGATTCGTCGAATCGCCGGTAACGTTCGACATGATGGCTCTGCGGAAGCGTGGGCACGTTGTCTCCGAAACCGCCGCGCACTCAATAGGGGACATAAATCCCTAACACCCGACATCAATATATTTTATGATGATGCTATGAAATGAAAGCAAGTAAGTAAATGTTTATGTTTATTATGATGCATGCACATGTTATTTCACTAAAATCCCTATGTATTGCAATGTTATGGCAAGTCATTGATATAGCTCTAAAGAGCAATGTTTTTATGTTTTCGGCGTATACCCACCGAGTGCATTTTGTACTCACCGCATGTATTTCTAAGCGTGCGGGTTGAGCTCGAGGATCTTTGGAATCGAATCTTTGTGCGAAGGAGCTTCTGTAAGTAATTTGGTTAACTCATGATGAAAATGATCATTTATTGACGTTATTCGTTTGATGTTATCATGTTTAATTGCCTAGAGAGTTATGTCATCATACATAATTCTCAGCCACACTTCTCGTTGCCGAACTTTGACCTTCTTTTGCTTTGGAATGTTGCTACGTTAAGTTGATTATAATTTTGATGATATCCTTGATTTTGTTGGTATAATCTCGACATTGTTGTTATAATGTCGACTTAATTCTGAGAACATAGATTCATTGAAATGTTTTTTTTGTGAACAAGGATTTACTTGAAAGTTCAGAATTATTTTCATTGAATCCAATAAGATATATAATGTCTTGGAAATATTGTTGAACCATGCTTTGAAACGTTGAAAGATTCTTATCATTGTTAAAGCATTGCTTGAATACATATATTCTTAGTATGGTTATCCTTTTGTTATTATCCGTTCCTAGCTGTTGTTTTTCTTCATTCGAACTTTTATTATGGTTTGAAAACCTAAACTTAACTTTTTGTCAAACTTCATTTCATTTCTTTGATCATAAAATGTTTGATTCCTTAATGACGGAAGTTGATGTCATATATCGTTTTTTAGATGTATATTCGGTCGAAATTATTGTTATCGATTATTAGAAGTTATATAAGTTCTTTCTTAACCCACGTCACGGCCTAATTACTTGATTAAATGATCGGGCTGTGACAGAATTGTATCAGAGTAGTTTTGAATTCTGAATCTGTGAGCCTTTGTCAACTTGTGCGGGTTGTGCACAGTTTTGAAGTCTGAACTTGTAAATCCTTGTGAACTTTTGCACCTATGAGTATAGTTTTGAATTCTGAACATGTAAATCCTTGTGAATCCTTGTGCAACTTGTGCGCTGTTTCGAATTCTAAATTCATGAATCTTTGTGAGTCATGTGCAGTTTATGCACTTTGAGCATATGAATTCTTTTGAACTGACTCTGTTTGAGAATTTAAGTTTATGGAGTCATTTGTTCGATTCTATCTTGAGAATCTGAGTTTACGGAATCAGTTGTTTGATTCTGATTTAAGAAATGAGATAAAGAGTCAGTTGTTCTTAAGAGAAGCTCAGCATTCCGATTTCATCATCTCTAGCTCACCAGGTATGAGCTTATGCTTATGATTATGATTATCATAGTTGAAGATTGAGTATGTGTTTTATTTGTATGAATTGAGTTGATGTTGAATATATGCTTTATTGAATGAATTACTATATGAAAATGTATGCTTGAAATGAGCTAATGCTTTATGGTGAAATTGAAAAGAAATCATAAGAAGAGCGATAGAGCAACATGGCGTTCGATCATTCTTTTATCTAGGATGGCAAGGACCATCCGTAAAGCTTGGACTTGGAAGAGAACGACTCATTTGTCGTCATGTCATTTATCATTATCTCGTTTACCTTTATTAGTAAAGATTTGGTGAACAACTTACCTAGAACGAATTTCTCGTTCAATTCCATCGTTTGTGGAGGAAGGTATATGAGCACGGTGATGATCGATGCACAAGCAAAGAAGTAATCAAAGATAAAGAAGGAATAAGAGACCGGCGATCACCCTCGCGATCGTCAGCCAGCTCGCGAATTCATTTCAAAAGTTTCTTCACTAAAAACTAGCGATCTCCTTAGTGATTGCTAGCCTGGCCGTGAAAATCTTTCAAAAAGTTTATGCCTTGTAACTAGCGACTGACCTCACGATTTCTAATCCGGCCGCTAAGTATCACGATTTGATGAGAATTAGGATTTCGACCGTCAACTATAAATGCCTCGTATCATCCATTGGCACGTAACTCTCGCTTTTCAAAATTTTTTCCAGACTCCTAACTATCATTAGTTCTTATTATTATGTACACTTGAATTCCCTGTTTGTTTCTTTTTCCTCTATGGCCGACTTTATCTCAGTTATTCATCAACTCTAGTTGGCTGGTAACTTTTCAGTTACACCTAATGATTAAGAAAATGTTGAACCCATTAATGATGATTCTATTACTCCTGAGTATGATGCTAGTACCCATGCTCTAAAATAAAGTTTTCATTTCCAGATATTTAGCTAGCTAGCCTGAGTATGATGTATATTCTATACAGTTTGATCACTTTATCCCAACATTGAGATGTTTTCTATTGACCTAGATTTGTATGGTCAATTTTTCCTATCTCTTGAGATTCCTATACAAATTCAGTTTATTCAATTTTCTCATGTTTTTGAAATTTCTCATTTGAGATTTGAGAAGAGACTCAAGCTAATTTATTGAGACTCCAGATGTCTTAAGATCTTTTATGTCTAAACCGAGTTTTGCGGTTGTTGGCACAACATAGCTACAATCCCTAGATATCGATCAAATATTTTGTGGAGTCATTCTTTGTATTCAATTCCCAATTGTGCTATCGATATGCTATCTCCTGAGATCGAGAAAGATTGCAGAGATGACAGACTCCTATGAAGCCGTTGATGGCAGTACGGACAGAAATGCAAAGACGTAAGAAAAGAATGATGACGATGACAGTCTATCGTGAACATATGGATATATATATATATATATATATATATATATATATATATAGGTGATGTCAATAGATATTTTTATAATGCGATAGTGTGCTTGAGAAGCCGTACGAGATAAGTTTTTCCTGAGATGCCAAATTATTATGCCTGACAACCCCAGATTGCAATGTTTCCCTACTTTGTAAAAAGTCTTCAAAGAAGCAAATTTTCTCCCCTTGACATATATGATCATTTTGCTATCCAGCTGTGTTATTTCATATCATAATCTTGGGATAAACAATTGTGAAGATCCTTGAAACATAAGTTTATTTGTTGAATGAGAACATTTTTCCCATTTTTGGTAAATGAAACATGCTGCATTTTGGCATTTGTTTGCAAATGCAGTATGCCACCCAGAAAAAAAAGAAATCTTTATCTTAAAGAGGGGGAAACAAGAAAGTGTAAATTTTTCTTAAGCTTTGTCTATGCCTTATTGTGCTCTTTTGCGTCAGAATCCCCATTTTTTTTAATGAAGTTGATCAAATACCCAGCTAATGCTGCAGATGGGTTTGCTCGATAAAGTGAGTTCTCAAGTTTTTGGAGTATTTTGATCGAAAACGTTTCATATGTATATCGTTTCAGTTATGAGGGTCTGTAAATTTCTGATGGGAATTACCTCTGAAAGTTCTTTTCTCTTAAAATCTCTATCATGTATAAAGCTGATAAGTTAGCTCGGATATACGTACATCTTGTTATGAACGAGGTTTTAACAAGAGATGAGTAAAAGATTAAAATTTCATAAAACGACAACTACCAAGCGACGATTGATATGACGCCCTATGAAGCCTCTATGACAGAAAACGTAGATCGTTGCTCTTCTAAGACGCGCGATTGGAGAAAGAAAAGTAATTGGACCAAAGCGATTGAAGAAAAGGTCGTAATCATACGACAATTCAAGAAAAGTATCCAAGAAGCTCAAGATCGTTAGAAGTTCTATGAAGATACACGATGAACGGAGCTAAGCTTCGAGATTGGAGATAAAATATTTATGAAAGTATATTATTCCAAAGGAATACATCGCTTTGGAATCAAAGGAAAGCTCAAACCAAGATTTATTCGGCCGTACGAGATTCAAGAAAAGATTGGGCCAATCGTCTACAGATTAACGATGCCTTCAAGTTTCGACAATATTTACGATGTTTTCCGTATATCGCAATTATGAAAATATGTGTTAATCCAAAACACATTGTACATCAATAGAACGTTGTTCCTGAACAAGATTTAAGCTATGAAGAGAAACTAGAATGCAACTTAGATTGAAAAGAACGACAAATAAGGAATGAATCAATTCCTTCAGTTAAGCTCGATGAAAGCATCATGGTTTATAAGAGCGACATGGGAGCTAGAAGATCAAACAAGAAAGAAGTACCTCTGCAAGAAGGTACTAAATTTCGGGACGAAATTTTTTTAAGGAGGTGGGAATGTAATACCCCGCATTCCTGTTGCAGAGATTAGCTCCTAATTAAGAGCTTATGAGAAGGGCATTACATCTTTAAGAAAGAGTTGTTTAAGCTAGAAGCTTTTATGTTAAGCTTCGCGTCGACAAAAATAGAATTTGAAATTTATTCGAGATCGATTAGAGATAAAACCTAAGATAAGATTCTCAGGTCTTGTTTAGAATAAGAAGACACCTAGATTTCGAGAGTTTTGAGATGATAGATACATGCTCAACGAAGTCTTGATTTTATAAAACGGAGAAATTCAAATCTTTGTTTTTGTGATATCGACATTTGCCGATTAAACCCTAATCGTCAATGAATGTCTAAAATGGTTTTGAAGCCAAAATATTTTTATAATCAAAGTTTGATGTTTATAATATGTTATTTGAGTTTAAAAGAGAATTTCAAGCAAGGAGCATTTTATTTGAAATTGAGTTTTGAAATCGGAACAGTATGAATTAATAGCATGTAATCGTAACATTAGTATTAATTTCTAGAACAAGGAAGAATTTTCTAGAAAAATGATTATTCACTATCATTAAAGAAAATGAAAAATGAAAAAAGAGAAAGAATTTTCTAGATTGTGGTGAATAATCACCTTTAATAAGAAAATGTAAAATAAAATGGAAATTTGTAATTAATGACATTAAATACATACAAAGACTTTGGAAGCTACTATTCATCACCATTTTCGCTCCCAAAACTCACGTCCAAAACACACACTAATATTCTTGAAATTTCAAGCTCCAAATTCTAAGGATCCAACCGTTAAATTTTCGATCCGTCTTCGAATCAAGGTATATCTCAACCTCTAAAACACATCTATGGTTTGAAAATTTTAAAATCATGAACTTATGACCATGTTGTAATTTTCAGTCATTATGGAATAATTATGAAGGATATGTTTTGTTTGATTATTTCTTGATAATATGTTAGATTCATCGCCGATAAGTTGTTTAACGTTGAAATTTTGAGCATATGTTCATTCTTTGAATTCTTGTGATTTTCGAAAATTATGGAAGCTATGATCTTGAATTTATGATGTTCATATGCTTGATTTAGCTTCATATATGTATTTTGGGATTGATATAAACATGTTTTGAACAAGAAAAACGACTAATATCGAATCTATGCAAAAACCCTAAGTTGGCCGAAACCTTGAGTCCATGTAACATTGGATTGTTGATTTTATTTGATCAATTTGAGTTCATATTTGAATTCTATGATATGAATAAATCTTAAAATGATTTATTCGAATTTTTCGGTCGACGTATTTGAAAACTAAAAAATTTTAGTTTGACGTCAATTTTGAGTTTTCAATGCTAAAGCTTTGGTCTTTGTGTTTTGATGATGGATTGATGATATCTAATGATAGTTGAGCATGTATAGAGGTTCGTTGGTATTAGATGACGTCTCGTGTGATTTTGACGTCGGACATAGGCTATGTCTTAAGGGGACGTTGGGTTTTTGGCTAAGATGAGATGGTTTAAGCTTGTTGTCGAGTTTTCTATGCTCATTTAGACATATGGTGGAGTTTGGGATAAGTTTGGTTGATTGGTATTGAAATGGCGATGCGTTTTGTAGCGTTAATCTACCAAAATTTCATTAGAAATTGTTTGTATAAGATGTAAGAGGATCTGATGACCCAGTATTATCGACCATAGTGTCTTGATATCGAGAAGATATAGTGTATCGAAGACTAAAATAAGTTATGTTCTTGTTTTATTCTTGGTAGGCTTTAACGCCGATCTATATTGATTAAAGGATCACGAAAAGAAGAAGAAGAGAAAGACATAAAATGCGGTCTTGGTGGTTTGTCGCCAGGTGGGTATAAGTATTTTCTATAATTATATTTATGCTTTTACATACTTTCAAATGATATGATATGCTTATGCTATGCATATTTTCAAATGATATGAAATGCATTTATGAGCAAAGTTTTAAAGTTAAATGACTTACTGTTTTGAGCATGAGCATAAGCACGATGCATTACCTATCCAAGGATAAGAAAGAAAGAAAGTATGAATGAAAGAATGTTACCGACGTCGGGTATGACCGTGGCATGGTACCGCCGGGTCCAACACGGGTATGTAATGTTAAGGTGTTTGAGAAGGAGGCCTCTTACTCAACACAAAGAAAGACGTGGATATGGGAAGGAAAAGTTATCGGCCGACACGAGAACATGTATATGCATATTTTATGATGATGCTATGAAATGAAAGCAAGTAAGTAAATGTTTATGTTTATTATGATGCATGCATGTTATTTCACTAAAATCCTGTGTATTGCAATGTTATGGCAAGTCATTGATATAGCTCTAAAGTGCAATGTTTTTATGTTTTCGGTATACCCATCGAGTGCATTTTGTACTCACGCCGCATGTATTTCTAAGCGTGCGAGGTTGAGCTCGAGAGGATCTTTGGAATCGAATCTTTGTGAAGGAGCTTCTCTAAGTAATTTGGTTAACTCATGATGAAAATGATCATTTATTGACGTTATTCGTTTGATGTTATCATGTTTAATTGCCTTGAGAGTTATGTCATCATACTTAATTCTCAGCCACACTTCTCGTTGCCGAACTTTGGCCTTCTTTTTCTTTGGAATGTTGCTACGTTAAGTTGATTATAATTTTGATGATATCCTTGATTTTGTTGGTATAATCTCGGCATTGTTGTTATAATGTCGACTTAATTCGAGAACATAGATTCATTGAAATGTTTTTTGTGAACAAGATTTACTTGAAAGTTCGTAATTATTTTCATTGAATCCAACAAGATATATAATGTCTTGAAATATTGTTGAACCATGCTTTGAAACGTTGAAAGATTCTTATCATTGTTAAAGCATTGCTTGAATACATATATTCTTAGTATGGTTATCCTTTTGTTATTATCCGTTCCCAGCTGTTGTTTTTCTTCATTCGAACTTTTATTATGGTTTGAAAACCTAAACTTAACTTTTTGTCAAACTTCATTTCATTTCTTTGATCATAAAATGTTTGATTCCTTAATGACGGAAGTTGATGTCATATATCATTTTTTAGATGTATATTCGGTCGAAATTATTGTTATCGATTATTAGAAGTTATATAAGTTCTTTCTTAACCCACGTCACGGCCTAATTACTTGATTAAATGATCGGGCTGTGACATTATAAGCCCCAAGAGCTTATAAGAGGTAATGTCTCAAGTGCTTATAAGTTGTTAAAGTGTTTGGATAATTGATCTTATGTTAGAGAAAAATCACGAATTAGAGAGAAAATCATAGTTAGAGATAAAATTGTCGAAATGTGAAGTTGATAGTATATGTGTATGAAATAACGAACTATAATAAGGTTATTTTAGTAAATTCATGGTTCTTATAAGTTTATGAAAAATAAGTTAGGGTTGACCAACTTATTTTAGGGGTTTTATAATTTGTTGGAACTTATTTTCACGAACATTATGTTGTCTAGAGCTTATTTTGCCAAACACTTTACAACATTTTATAATTTCTAAACAACTTATAATTTGTTTTAAAGAGCTTATAAGCTCAACCAAACACCCTCTAAGTCTTATCTTCCAAAATTTTATAGTAAAATTAATGAAGTCAAACTTTTAATTTTATCTTTATCCTCAATAAAAAGTAAAATAAAAAATGCAGTAATAAAAAATTTTAATTAAAAAGATAAAATTGTTCACTTCCTTGATTAAAGAGTTTTAACAGTTGAAAACATTCATTCAGGACCCGAAAGTAAATAAACATGCATATACATATATGTATATCGATATAAGAATAGAAAGCCAATAATCTACCCAATAATCTTCCAATTGTAGCAGCGAGCGATAAAACCAACTTCATCATAATAACTTAACATGTAACTGTATCCCCTATCTTGTCTGATCTTGTTCAATTCCGGGTCATTCTCATACTTATCCGGATCCAAATTCCAATAGAGGACTCCAAGATCCGCCAAATGATCCAACGAGACATTCGGGCGGGTTCTTTTGATGTGGGAGCCTTTGATCATCATCACTTTCTTGCATGAACCATGCCTATATCACCAAAATATTCTTGAATTTCTACTAATATTTCAAGCAAAAATAAATGAAACGTGCTGTCAAAACATGGTACTAACAATACCTCAATCGCCATGGGAGTCAAAAATTTCGAGATACAACTCACTCACTCACTCACTCGATTGTTTAGGTGAATGATTGGCAAGGATTAAAATAAATTCATAATTTTTTGGATTTTTTTGAGTTATTTTGCCATGTGGGAGATTATTATCCTTTCGATTTTGGTGGTATTGATCTATTTATCCTTTTCTGATGCTTCGAGAAAAATCCATAGATTATTTTCAGAGGACAACTATACTATATCTTCAAGAAATGTATATTGGATTCATAGTAGAAATCAAAACCCACAATTAATTTTAGCCCAATAATTTCGGGGTAGCCCTTAGGCCTAGCTGACGGACATTGTGAAGCAAGATCTTGTTTGATTTAAGACGTAAGTCACGTAACTCGTGCTTTGGCTGAACATTCTATTATTAAAAAGAATTATATGTTAATAATAATAAGAAGAACATAATTTATGTAAGTTTATAATTTATGTTACTATTGTTATGATGTGGGCGCCATAGTCCGTGCTTACATTAATAACTCAAATTTAATGAACTAGGTAGATTCATAAAAAGATTGAATTCTTAAATTTGAATACCTTATGTAAACAGTACACTTGGAAATTTCGATCAGTCTAATTAAGGATCATGTTTGGCCATTATACCACAGGCCTAAAAATAGTTTCTACCACTCACCTGTCACATCTGTTAAATAGTAACTATTTGAATTCATTACAAGTATTAAGTGGTAAGTTGGCAGACCAATGTAAATTTTCTGAGAAGTAACTAAACTCTTTTTTTACTCTTTTTTTCCTGATTCACCTCGGATTCTAATATTGAAATGTTTGTGCATAGACAACAAATTAATTAGAACTTTGGATAGAGTTAGGAGATGAAACATGTCCACACCTACATAGTATTTTCTATGTAATGGAAAGAAATGATTTAAAATTAAAGCTATATGTTAAACAAAAGTGTTAAGTATAGTGTGTAGTCTAAATTTGGGGTCTTTTCCAAAAAATCCCATCAACTTTCGTTTATTTATTAAAAGTCTCGAGAATTTGGTGTTGAAAATCTGAATTAGTCTGCCAAATTCTTCAGCAAAATACACAATGAGTGAGTGCAATTACAATGATTGAAATGGAAGATTGCAATTACAATGATTGAAATGGAAAATGAATTTCGTTTCTTAAAAGGGACTTTAAATTAGACTATAAATGATACTTAACCCTAAACAAACTGCACATTTTGATTGTTGAACCAAATCCTCCTAAGATTATAAAATTATTGAATGAAACACGAGGGATGAAAGATGGGGAATGGGGTAAAACCAATAACTAGAAAGATGAGAGAGCATCTATGGCGATGTGAATATAGGCTTGAAAAAGGTGCAGCCACAAGAAGTCACCCAAAAGTAGAGAGAGAGAGAGAGTGAAAAACCAAAATTTGTCAGCAAAAATAACCAACACACGCACGAGCAGCATTAATTCCTTTGCAGTTTGCTGTTACCTTCAGTTTTTGGGTGTGTCACAGACCACACTGACTTTTCCATCTTTCATGCTTTCTTAAAGATACGACATCGTCAGCTAATATTAAATGCAGAATTTATAGTAAATTAATTTAACTATTCATTTCGAATAACAAAACATAAGGTCTTTTTCATTCTATTTCGGTACCCAATGTTCAAAACATTTTAAAGTGTCCCCTGGACTACCGATGATTAAGGTGAATTCGCGTGGTCGAGAGGTCGCGGGTTGAACCCCACCAAACGCCTTATATGGGTTTGGCGCATCACACACTGGTTTTTCAGTGTGGTTTACTTGTCTGTGTGGTTTGCGGCTATTACACGAAACGTGGGGTTTATCCAGTGTGCACTCAAGTGTGGTTTACCTGTCTCGTGTGGTTTGCGGCTATTCAGAGAATGTGGGGTTTACCGGTCTTGACTCTAAGATAGCGGTGCGGGTTCCCATGATATCAAAAAAAAAACATTTTAAAGTTTTATAATTAAATCTGTTTTATCTTTGCATTTTCTTTAAAAAATAAAGTAAATTTATTTTTTATCGTCGGAAAAAGAGAGGCCAACAACAGTCAGGGATGTCGATTTAGTTCGAATCTCGCGTATCAAATAAACAAATAAAAAAAATAGGATTATGATTGAAATTCTGGTATTGATACGATGACTTGGCCTAAATCGAATAATCCAAGTACACTCAATTGACTTCTTTAGTTATGCGCTATCTCAGTTTTTATATGAAGATGAAACCATTCATGAAATCAAAATTGGAGTTTCAAGTATTGCTGGAAAAGGATCTACTCAAAATATTTAGAATGAGTTGTTATTGTTGGCAGTTTGATGAAAAACTGCAACTGAATAGCTTAACAACACGACAGAGCAATTGGTCCAATGGACATCCACAACAACAACAGTAGTAATGAGGAGGTGTTGGGTGAAAAAGGGATGAACAGTAGTTTGCTTGTTATTTATTTGTTTGGTTAAATAGTATTTTATGTCCCATCGTTTTAGTGTCTTTTCAGAAATGTCCTACCGTAAAAGTATTTACATAACAATATCCATCGTATTCGAAAAATAACACTATATGACCCCGAAAAATTATCCGGTGCCTGAAAATTGACGTGTACTACCGGAGCTCGACGTGCCATATCCACGTGGAAACATAAAGTGAAGTGGCAAGGGTAAATAGTGTTTTATGTCCCATCGTTTTAGAATTTTTTCAGAAATATCCCACCGTAAAGGTATTTATAAAACAGTATCCATCGTATTCGAAAACTATCACTATGTGACCCAAAAAAATCTCCGATGCTTGGAGATTGACGTGTATCGACGGAGCTGCGACGTGGCATACCGACTTGGATGCCATAATTAAAAAAAGAACAAAAATAACCGAGAACAAATTCAACAACGTCGTTTCTTAACATATACAAATGCTACACTGCCATTGTTGCATTCTTTCTTTCTCTATCTACTTCTCTCTCTCTCTCTTACCCAGATCTAAAACCCTCATCTAGATCCTCTCTCAGACCCATATCGGAGGCCTCCATCTTAAATCTTACTCCATCTCTAATTTGGACGAACAACAGCAGTGAAGCCACCGCCGTCGTTGTTCAGCTTCAACTAACGATGAATCGCTTTTCCTTCCTCTCGGCGTACAACATCAATCGTTCGCTCGCTTGGCTTCCTAGCAATCTCCTTTCTGTACAAACACAAAGAGCGGTGACTCTTTCTCTGCCGTGGTCGTTCGATCAAGCAAATGGTTTCTGGTGAAGATAACTTTAATAGCCGCTAGCGACTATTGATATATGGATTATTTGATTATTTTTAGTTGGTGTTTTTATTGATGTGAGGTGAAGAGTTTTTATTTACTGTTTGGTTTCGGTGGTGGCATTTGGGGGCAATGGTTGTTGTTGTTGCCGAATTCTGTAGAAGGTGAATGACAATACTATTTTGATCGAGAAAGGCGGGAGTAGTGGCAAAAATTGCATTAATTACTGGTCATTCTCCTTGTCGATGTCGGAGAGAAACAGAAGAATGAGTTGGTAATGAATCTTAGAAACGATGATATGAGAAAGCGTAGGGTCGCACAAAAAGCAGCAGAGCTCAAGACTAATATATTTTCGTTGTAACTTCTTATTTTGGTGGTTGGCGGACATGAGCAACCTTTTGGTCGAGAGATGAAATATGTTGAGAATGAGGAACTAGAATTCTAGGTGAAGTTGAGAGGCGGCGAGGTGGAGGTGAATGTGATAAAAAATTTTTTTTTTAATTTTGGTTGCCACTTCACTTTATGTTTCCACGTGGATATGGCACGTCGAGCTCCGGTAGTACACATCAATTTTCAGGCATCGGATAATTTTTCGGGGTCATATAGTATTATTTTTCGAATACGATGGCTACTGTTTTGTAAATACCTTTACGGTGGGACATTTCTGAAAAAGCGCTAAAACGATAGGACATAAAACACTATTTACCCTTGCCACTTCACTTTATGTTTCCACGTGGATATGACACGTCGAGCTCCGGTAGTACACGTCAATTTTCAGGCACCGGATAATTTTTCGGGGTCATATAGTGTTATTTTTCGAATATGATGGGTATTGTTTTGTAAATACATTTACGGTGTGACATTTCTGAAAAAAAGCTAAAACGATGGGACATAAAACACTATTTACCCTATTTGTTTAAATATTAACGAATCACACTTATAAAATAAAATAGATTATTCCATGTTCATTTTTGTTTACTTGAAACTAATTATAAGTAATCGATAATAGATATCCATTTTTTCCGTTTTGCAATCAAAATTCATAAATATACATAATAGATGTTAGAGCGAAAAAGTATATAGTATATTTGTATTTTGCTTAGTGAAAGACATATAATACCTTCACCTTTAAGAGTATATAAAGATATACCGACTATTATGAATTTGTCTTTTACATTTGTCCGTGCATTTATTTAGTACTCCCTCCGTCCACCAAATTCGTTCATTTAATTCCATTTTGGTCCGTCCACTAAAAATGTTTACTTTCCTTTTTTAGAAACACAAACTTTACATTTTACCCTAAACTTATTCACTTATTTACAAAAATACACTCATAGCCCACCTTTTTACACTCACAATCCATTAATATATTCATTTATTATCCAAATAACACGCATTTTTATACACATTTACTTTATATTTATTACAATTTTCTTAAAACCCGTGCCACCAAAATCGATGAACGATTTTGGTGGAATGAAGAAAGACTATATTTTGAACTACCATACGGATGCACAAAATGAACAACGTTCGTACAATTTAAACTATTGCACAAATTTATCCTTATTAAGGAATATTTTGGACATTAATTTCACTAAATGAAATTGATAGTTTTGAGTATTAACTTTATATGGTTCAGTTATATATATAACTGAAAATGATATTTAATTTTAGTGATATGATAAATAGATAAAAATAGCGGTAGTTACGAATTAAGTCTCAATATTTCAAAGTTTTTGTGAATTAAACTCAACTTCCAAAGCATTGCAATAATGTCAAAACTTTCGATATGTAGTAAATTCAACCACTAGACTTTTGCATAAATTTGGAGTTGAGATTTAAGATATCTATCTGACATGAAAATTAAAAATTGATTGAGGGTTTTTGACGCCCCTTGATCGGGTTTGTCCTCCCCTATTATCAATTTTATCTTGAGATGTCTGGACTTGCAACTCGATTAATCGAAAAGATCTAACTCCACCAGCCACCTATCGGCTCAATTACTGAGTTGTTGGATGTCTAAAGGTGAAATTGACAACTCAAGAGGTCAACTTAGATATTTGGCTTCAAAACATTCAATTAATTTTGAGTTTGATGTCGGATAGATGTTTTAAGATCGACTTCAAAATCGAACATGTTGATCGATTTTTTTAGTATAATTTACTTCTTCTATATGGTTTAAATAATATTGCACATGATCGAGGTTTATCCAATATGCTCTTCAATAACAATCAAAAAAATTTCACGTTATAAAATCATCATCATAAAGCATCATATCTGGTAAATGTTTGTAATAGCTTTAGATAATATTCGTTTCTCATAAAAGAAACAAGAAGAATGGACGTGACGACTATATGTTCTTTTTGAGAAATAGATAAAATTTTGAAAAACAAATCATACATAAAGATTTTATTTTTTTTACTATTTTCTTTTTTTGCTTTTGGTCTGAGTAGAAGCCATATATCTGTAGGGCAGGAATTTCATATGAAGTCATGACTGTTTTATTCAATGTCGCTTATGGTCCCATGGATGTGACGTGTTACGACCCTTCAGTATTTACTAAAGAAAATTGACTCTACTAACTTCCCTCTTTTTCCTTTTGTTGTTTAGTTTGTTATTTCATTCTCCATTTATCAGTACATTTTATTACTTTAATTCTCTTATTTCTAGTTTGTCACTTCAATATATTTTGCATATTTAGTCACTTTGACTATTTCTTAAACCAGAATCTAAATCCATATTTGAAATCTAAGAGAATGGTCTACATCAAATCCAGATTGGTCGAATCCAAATTTTAAAAACCTAATAACTTGAATCTGGATTATATCCAAAATTAAGTGTCATCCCTAGTATACATATAGTAAAAGTGAGATGGACCTGTCCAGGGACTGCGATGGTTAAGATGAGTCGCCGTGGTGAGAGATCGCGGTTCGAATCCCACCAAACGTCTCTACATGGGTTTGAGTCATCACCCTGGTTTCAAGTGTGGTTTCACATGTCGTGTGGTTTGCGGTATGCGTATGAGCGTGGGGTTTCTGCAGGTGCGTCACAAGGTAGCGGTACGGGTTCGTGATACAAAAAAAAGTGAGATGAACCTTAAAATCAATTAAGTCAAATTATTTACTCATATACATATAGGGTTAAAAGTCACAGTCTTTGATCAAAATTAATAAATTAGACAAAATTTAAATATATGGATTAAAACATCGCCCTTCGATTCGTTTGTTTTCAATATCCACAAATTTCTCTGATCAACTAAGGCTGGCGGGTCGGCCAAATTTTTCCACGTGGAAATAGTTCCAAAAATAAAACGACAGTTGTCTAACGAAAAAAATCACCATCTTTCGAGAAAGTTAGAAATTTGGACATGGTCTTTAATATATATTTTTACAATAAGACATAATTGGGGTGTTGCCTTCTACATCCTTAAATCACAAATTTCCATTCTCAAGTATCACAATAATTCAAAACCAAGTATTTATTAGAATTCAAAATCGATGTTCATGTCGAATATTTTGGGATGTTGAAAATAATTTCGATAATAATTTTATACCTTAGTTGAAGAAGACATTAAAGGTTGTGAGGAATTTGTAACTATACATATTTGCAAATTAGTTCTATAAATCTCATAATATCAATTCTGAAATTTAATTCGATTTAATAATAATAATAATAATAATAATAATAATAATAATAATAATAATAATAATAATAATAATAATAATATGACTAGGTAGACCCTGTTTTGTCATAATAGAATGAATGATATATGTATAGTGATTAGTGAGTGCTAAGTCCTGACTAGACCAGAACTGGAAACATGTTTCTTCACGTGACGACCATCCCATACTAATCATCCCTTACTTTTATGGTTATCCTTTTCGGTTTCATAATAATAATAATAGTAATTTTCAGTGTTAAGGTAAAAAGATAATGATATTTTTTCGATATAAATGATATTATTTCGTCTACATAGTAGTTTTTGTATTATATTTCAAATTAGAGAACTGTCTTGAGGCAAGATCGATGCCCCATATCGAGGTTTGTATTTGTTACTCCCTTCGTTCCATTTTAAGTGACTCGTTGCTTTTGGATACTTAGATTAAGTAGTATTATGTTTTGTGTGTAAATAAATGTGACTCGTGAAATTCAATGTACTTTTGTGTGTAAAAGTTATTCCTTTTTCAGAATGAGGCACTTTTAGTGAGACGATCCAAAAAGAAAAACAACCCACTTAAAATGAGGCAGAGAGAATATTAATTTTTACTTTTTTTTACTTTTTCACAATTATCTTTGATATATGATATTTTGCTACTCTAAAAAACAAATTGAATTATTGTCTACTCTGATGATGATAACTGATAAGGAATGGGTCGAAAGTCCTCAAACGTCACTTCTTATTATTCTTATTAGGTATTGATTCAATTGAAAATCGAACCGATCAAAAGTTGAATTATTCAAACTGTTTTGAAATGAAAATAGAAACCAAACAATTTTTTCTTTCAAATGAATCGAATCGAACCAAATTTTAAATTTCGTTTTCGATACAACTTTAATTTAAACGAAGTAATGTATAATAAAATTCTTTCATGTCGAACTAAGAACTCCAAGCCCTAAATCAGTATACATTCTCTCGACGATACAACTTTAGTTTAAGCAGTAATGTATAATAAACTTCTTTCTTCCGAACTAAGAACTCAAAGCCCTAAATCAGTATACACTCTCGACAATCTCAGTAGGAAGCTCCATACTACCTATCCCAATTAATACAAAATTGTCATGGCTGTGTTTCTTGATCGTCTCCTTGATTTTCTTTGACAGTTAATTTTTTCTTTGTTTGTCATTCTTGCGTAAATGGCTTTGGGACATTGGGGATCGATTTTTTTCTTTGTTCTATTGTCATTTAAATATCTATAGTGACGTTCTTTCATGTCATGTCAATTATAAATATCAATTATAATTTCATCATGGTATTCAACAAACCATATCAACATTTGAGAATTAAGAAATGATCTTTAATATTTTGATAGATCATTGATATTTATGATTTTAACAGTTATTTTTTGTAAAATGAGAATAATTTGAGATTTACATTGATTATATTTTTCACTTCAACTTATTTTTCTTTTTTCTGATCTACATTTTTCAGTTTTTTTTTAAAAAATTCTGTATTTTGTAATTAAGTTGACATTTTAAAAATTCAAAATAATTGCATCTCTTAAAACAATTACAGCTTCAAAAGGTACATTGGACTGTTCATTTAGCAAGAATTATATTTTATACCAATTAGCATTCCATAATACAATATATTTGTTAACTTTTGGAACTTATATCTTTTAACTTTATTTACAATTTAAAATATCAGATATAACTTTTGTGCTTGTATTTTTAAAAAAGAATGAAAATTAAATAAAACTAGAGAACTATAATACTTTTAAGGGAAGACGTGATAGAAAATGAAAAATAATAATGAGGAGGCAAGATAGAATTAAAACAATGACTCAAACAAACCTTGCAGCTCAGCGGTACCTTCATCACCTTTTCGAGACTTAAGACCAAGTTTAGTTCGGAACTTCCCCTCCTGCAACTAAAAAGAATAAGAAAATTGACTATAATTTGGGTGCGGATGTAAGCATTAAGAAATCTAGCTTTTATTTATTAATCGTTCTTTAATTATTTCTTAATTATGAGCAAGTAATCCATAATCAAATTTATTAATTCAAAATTAGAGTTTTCTTAACATAATTAGGATTTGATTTTTATAAATGTAGCATACACTAGGGTGCACACGAGTATGCATCACAAAAAAATATAGTGATGTAAAAGAAATGAAATTGGATCAACTAAGTAATTAACTAAAACGTGAAAATGTTGAAGCATGTGTGAGTGTATTGGTCTAGTCGTAAGATAATTATTATCTGAGGCCAAATATTTACAATCGAGTAATGTAATTTAAGAAAAAAAATGTATTGGTTGACCAAAAAAAGTTTGGAGCACATCTCTCCATAATTCATTTGGAGAATAGGTATTGTATCATTCCTTATTCATCAATCAAAAGATATTCAAATTAAATGCATTTTCATTTCCAAATAAACATAAGTTAGTATGCATCAAAACTAGTGAGCTGTCACGAACAAACAAAAGATAACAATAATAACAAACAATGCATGTCATTTATGTGTATATATATATATTAAAATAAGGTTGAGTGCATTTTACGCAGTGTAATATCCATAGAATTAACTATGTTGTTCTCGAGTACAAGAAACCTAGTTTGCCGCCAGACAGCCCTCCTCTGCTTCCCCACCCCAACCAATGGAACACCAAATGTATATCATATATATAGTCAATTTGATCTTATATTATTTCAATTTATTTTATTTTATTATTTCCAACACGTTTAATTATTCTTATCATATTATATGAGATTAAGAGGTTATTTGGTTGAGCTTATAATATAAGTTCCTCAAAACAGCTTATTTCAAATTTGAAAAACGACTTATAAGCTATTTTAGTGAATTTATAAATTCAATCAAACACCCTCCAAGAGTGTTACATATTTCCTTAAAAAATGTAACAATATGGTACGGTAATAGCGTGGATGGACAACACGAGTAGTATTTGCACACGTCATACATAAAGGACTGGCTGTGCCTGCTGTTACCACTGCATAATTCAATCAATTTTCAGTCCTATTTTTGACCCCATTTGCACGCCCTTTTTTCCTCCATGAAAATTACATAAAAACATAAAAATATTTTGAAATCTCTTTTTTAGTACAACAAAATCCAATCCTTTCTCCCCCCTCTAGGCGTTAGTTGCGGACATTAAAATACATCTCCCTTTTTTTTGGTATTCACACATAATATTTGTCGTATATAAATATATTCACTTGCTTTTCAGCTTTAAAAAAATATTTTGTGAAAATTTTTATTTCTTTATTTTGATTCTTTTGAGGGGACATAGTATTTATTTAGTTGCTAATATATATGTCCCGAATAATGCATTCAGTAGTGATGATTTTTAAGTATTATTTTTAGAATAATAAGCATCGTGAAATATTTATTGCAAAAAGGTGTGCACCGCCGCATTCATAAATTATGTATTAAAATAGGGTTAATTACAATTTATTAATTTTAATTAAAATTTAATTTAATTTTAAAATTAGCATTTTAATTAAAGTTTTTGTTATCTTAACTTAGAATTTATTAATCTCAATTATTTTTTTAATCATAACTAAAATATAATTATGACAAATGCACTGTACTATGCATTCGAGTGTGCCACAATATTTATTGAAGAAGCATTGATTAGACACATTAACATACTTGATGCAAAAAATAATTGCAGGTAATAAAGGCAAAAGTAAGATGATGAAACGCAATTTAATTAGAAATATATGTCCCTCCAACTAATAAGTCAGAAATTCAAGTTATTTAGAAAGATTGATGTATATGTGAGTGTGTAGCTCTAAAACAAATTACTCCATCTATTCCATTTAAAATATCTCATTTTTTTTGTTTATTCTATTACAAATATCTAATTTTATTTTAGGAAGTAATTATCTCTTCAAAAAATGTGGATCCTACCTATTTTGTTTATCACTTTAACTATTTTATACATTTCTCATAAATACATATGCCCAAAAGAAAAATGACTCTTTAAATGGAACGGATGGAATACAAATTTAGCTATGAACATGCTAGAAATTCCATAATTTGATGTTGCAAATCTTTTTCAAATTCTATAGTACGCGGGATATTGGAATAAAATCACCACAAGTGTCAACTATCATCCATCCAACTACAATAATATGGGATTTACTCGGTACGCAATGTAGGTAGCAACTGTGGTTCCTCATGATATCAAAAATAAATAAAAATTAATAGACGGAAGATTAGTTTTAGTTAACGCATGGAAAAGATATCATTTGTGTGTACATATGTGAGTACATTTCTACATTTCTATATATTTATACTACCCATTTACACACAAAAACATATGTGTGTACATTTCTACATTAAGAAAATAAACTATAAATATGTGTGTGTGTTGGCCTAGTGGTAGAGTGGTTAATGTCCGAGCCAAAGGTCTCGGGTTCTAGTCCACCGTGACGCAGCCTTTAAAAATTTCTATATTAAATTACCAAAAAAAAAAAAACTATAAACGTTGAAAATATTTCTTCCTATGTTTCTTCTTCTTTCCTTTCCTTTTCATAAAGCAAAATAACATCAAACAAAATAAATAACAATACAAACAGTGTGAGCCATGAAATTTTCTTGAGGCCCAACTAATTATAACTTTAAAAGTAATAAAATATAATTTTAAAAATATGATTAAAAATAATAGTAATTTAAATAATAGTGTAATTTATTTTATAAAATTTATTTATAATTAACTAAATAATCAATCGATAATAGCTACAAAAATTAAAATAATAAAATATTATAAGTGTTAATATTGTAAATGACATTATCTTAAAAACTCAAATTTTGATTTTCTTGTACCCATTACAATTGAATCTAAAATTAATTCACATATAAAGCTTATTAGAATAAGTTTAAATAAATATTACCTATATTATTATAATAAATTTATCATAATCTTTTAAATTTTTGATCGATATATATATTATTTTATATATATATATATATATATATATTATTTTATCAATGTAAAATAAATTATAGACAAAAGGAAAGAAAGAACACAAAGTAGAGAAATAAAAAGAAAAGAATGAGACAAAGTAGAGAAATAAAAGAGAAAAGAAAAAAGAAATAAATGGCACAAAGTAGAGAAATAAAGAAAATGAAATAAAAAAAATTAAAAGATGAGCACCTTAGGATTCGAACCCAGGCACTTGCGAGAAAGTGGGAGAAAGCCAACACTGTTTAACCAACCCACCATATGCAATGCATTTATAAATTTTAAATAGATATATACTAATAATCTTTTTGAAAAAAATTGGGGGACCCATGGGCCACAGAGCCTCATGTAGCTCTGCCAATGAATACAAAGATGGAGCCACAAATATCAGGGTAGAGCTGGGGTCAGTTGAAGCACCTCCTAGCAATTTTTATGTTTTACTTTTTAACCTTCATTTTTTGAAATTTTATATTTTAGCATTTTTCTGGTCAAAAAATTTATAGTTTTATTCTCTCCAAGCTATATTTCTAATTTTGCCACTGACGATAACCATATATTGGGGGTAAGAAAAATAAATTGTGATCCGAAAAAATAAAAAGGGAGTAGATCTTGAATACAAGATTACTACGAGTGAACAAAACCGAATCGAAATTAAATAATTGAACCGACCAGCTAAAATTTAATCGGTTCGGTTTAATTAACTTTTAAACATATGGGTCCAGTTCGATTTTAATTTATAGGCATTGGACTATATTTGGGTTGGTTATTGGATAAACAATTTCGATTGGAATTGAATCGGTCGAACTTTTAATAATATATATTAACTATATTTCTTTTATTTCTTAAATTCTAAACCATAAAAAGATCTCGATAGACAATATATATAATACATTAATATATTTCTTTTATTTATTTGATTTGATGTTGAATTTATTTTAATTTTTATAATGATTTTTTCGACTATTCGTATAACGAGTTTTGATTATAAAAATACAGATATTAAAAAGTTCAGCTAATAAAAAAAATCAAACCGAAATCAAAGTTTGAAGTTTGATCTAGTTTGAAAAAAATATTTGATTGGTTCAACCGGCTATTTTAAATTTTTTATTTAATCTGGTTTCGAGACTTCAATTCGATTGAAAACCGAAGCAACCGATTACCAACTATTCCAATATATTTTCATGTGAGTGTACTCTTTCCATTTCTTTTATAAGTTTTCTCGATCATCAAATTACATATACCAAGAAGATTGATAAATTCACTTTTGTAATCTTATTAATTATTTAAGTAATTATTAAATAAAGATAAAGAATTTATCATAATTTTATTCTTAAATTATGAATTATGACCGTTATTAAATACTATTTTCGTCTCATCTAAGATGACTCATTTCTTTTCGGCATAATTATTTAGGAGAATGGTATAAAGTGATAAAAAATAGGAAAATCTCACAATTTTTGAAGAGATAATTATTGAGTAATGCTATTCGGCCATAATGTGGTCGGCCATAATCAACTTTATTAAATGAAAAAACCATTTATTAAATTTTTGATCTATTAAAAAATTGATTTTACATTAAAATCATCTTATGGAATTACAATTTTGCACCTATCGAATGAAAATTTTAAATTTATATTTAAAGTTAATAATTTAATATTTTTCAAAATAAGTGGGAAAAGGGTGTGTGGTCAGCCATAATGTGGCCGCATAGCTTTATTGATAATTATTTCCTATAAAAACAGACTATTTTGAATGGAACAGTCCAAAAAATAATATAGATCTTAAATGGGATGGAATAAATAATATTTACCGGGAGAAGTAAAAGAAAACTCCTTTGTGTCGTAGGTAGGTGATGTAAAGTGCAGTAAACCGTAGAAGGTCTCTATCCCCATGCCTATTCACAAACAGTCATCTTTTTTCAATTAATGTAATAAGATGTCTCTTTGACTTGGACTCACTCGCACGTTTGCACGCAACGCTCTCTCATTTCATTTCACCAATCATACATTCCTATTTTTCCCCCTCATTACTCTCACTCTCACTCCCAATAATTCTTCCTCTTCTTCTGCTCCATCTCCATTCAAACTCTCTCTCTCTCATACAACCACGCACATACTGCGCCGCCACAAACTCCGGCGATGAGCCTATTCCGCCGCCAGCTAGCGCTCTCCTTCGCCACCCTTGCTTTTCTCCTTCTCTTCTCCGTCTCAGCTCTAGGCTTCAACCCAACTCACCAACTGAGTAAGCATATGTGTGTATGTATCTAATTTTTCAAGATAGAAATACAAGTAGTAAGACGAGTTTTGTTTATTTAACTTTCGAAGTAACTATTCAACTCTTTTGAATATTGATCGTTTTCATTATCATGAAATGAAAACGCAGGTGGTGGGGCGAGGCAGGAGGCGGAGGTGGTGGTGCGGCGGCGGCTGGGGGGGCCAGGGTCGTGGCCGCCGTCGTGCAGATCAAAATGCGGAGGTGTGCGCCGTGCAAGGCGGTGCACGTGCCGATTCAGCCAGGGATGAGCATGCCATTGAATACTATCCAGAGGCGTGGAGATGCAAGTGTGAAACAAGCTCTTCATGCCTTAGAATTTTTTATTTTATTTTGTTAGAAAAAAGAGGAGAAAATTTGGTGAAAATTTATGTAGTTTGTAGTGTAGATATAGAAAAGATAGAGGAACTGTTGAATGACTGATTAAAATAAGATGTTGGAATTTGGTCAGTCTTAACAATCTGCATAGGTTTTAGTTCAATCTGTTCTGTTCTTTATTATTTTTGTAATTTTTGAGTTACTGAATTTGCTGCTTTTTTATTTTTTCACTTTTTAAGTGTTACTTAGCGGACAGAGAAGAGCCTTGGGAATGTAATTTATGGGTTAAGACTGTCAAAAAGGGTTGCTTTTCTGTGCTTTAATTCCTCCTTTCCTCTGCAAATATCTGGTTTTTATGTCTTCTAACTACGAGTTTTTTTTTCTTCCTTTTCTGTTTACTACCCTCCGTCCCACCCTTACACGTCCATTTTTTTTTTATCTCGATTATTTAGGAGAAATGTATAAAATGATTAAATTGATAAAATATAGGTAGGTTTCATAATTTTTAAATAGATAATTATTTTTAAAAAAAATATATCATCTAGGATGAGACAATTCAAAAAAAAATATATATCATCTTGAATGAAATGGAGGGCCTATAATTTTTGTAACGAGTTATTGTATGATGAGATTTATGAGCTGCATTAATTCAGGATAATCTGTTATTGGACAAAATGAAGTAATACATAGACTCCTTAAAAAAGAAATAAGAATCCATGTTGCCTTTGTTGTTTCTCTCCTTGCAGTCAATAGATTTTCCATATGAATAATACTAAATATACATAATATATACATGCATAATACTCTTCAAAAAAAAAAAGGCTGATTTTAGTATTAGGCAGGACTGATTTATCCCTCCTACAATTTGGGGCCAAAATTGGTATGGCTTGATTTTCTGAACTTTTTCTTTTTTAATACAATTAATTTAGGAAATAAAAAATCTATTGCATTCCATACAAAATCCTACTCGTATTGACTTTGATTTTTCCCTTATACAAATAATTTAATTTAGTTTCGTCTTTCTTTTTAAATTTATTCTATTTTTTTTTCCATTATTTTTTAGTAATATCTTATATTATACTATATTATTATAATTTATGATATAATCCATCGTTGTGGTCAACGATAACGATTATTCTCATTATATGTAATATAATACATTGAACATATCAATCAATCATTCCATAAAATTATAATATAGTTCATTCCGATTTTACATATAATTTTTTTTTTCTATCTGCAGTAAATACATGATTTTTGATTTGTTTAGAATTTCTCATGAAATTATAATCCCCCAAATAGAATCTGACGTGACAAAATCGAAGCTAATGTGACAATCAAACAACATCATTTTGATTATATGAAAATTAAAAATATATAAAATAAAATAATAATAAACCTAATCATATACAGATAAGAATAATTGTGTTCAATAAATTAAAGTGGATGTCACTACTGAGTAGATAGCAAAGGATTAGAGTACTTGTTGTCAAGTCTTAGGATCAAATTCATTTTAGATTGGTGTGTGTGTGTTGGCCAGTGGTAGAGTGGTGAATCTTGAGGTAAAGGTCTGAGGTCGAGTCGCGTGTGTGACCTTTAAAAATTTCAGATAATTTACAAAAAAAATAAAATCATTTTAGACCAGTATTAAAAAACGCTCTTTTCCATTTGTTTATTTAACACCTTTGTCTTTTGAGCTAATTTTATAATTTTTTTTTTTTATCTTTGAGCTAATTTTATAATTTAGTTTCGAATTCTTTTTCTTTGTCTCTGTTTTGTTTTTCACCCCTTAGCTTGTTCCATTATTTTCGTCAAATTTTCGAAAAGAAATGACGATGGGGTATCATCAATGCACTAATAGTGGAATTATTCTTTTTTTTTTGTATCATGGGAACCCATGATTCTTTATTGTAGAGTGCGACTAGGTAAACCCCACATTCGTATGCGATATACCGCAAATCACATGAGACAGTAAACCACACTTAGGGAGGTTAACGTAAGAACCATTTTATTGTGAGAACGTGAGAACCAAAAAAGATGAATTCAGTGTGAAACTTTATGAATCCGTTGGGAAAATTACTAAATAAAAAAAAATGAAATTTGCTCCTCTCATGGGATTCGAACCCTGCGTGAAAATTATGAATTTTTGGATTCAGTAACTTTCCAATCAGATTCATTAACTTTCATAACAAATTCATTTTGTTCGTAAAGAATTTTCGTGGTTCTTAGTTCTCACGTTAAAATTGGTTCTTATTAGAAGCGTTTGGTGGGGTTCGAACCTGTGACCGGTCACAGGAACCCACCTTAACCATTGGGCTATCCCTAGGGGAATGGAATTATTCCTTTTAATTTATGGAAATAGGGTGTTTTTTATTAAGGAAACATTAAGCGTGTTCCTTTTGAAATTGGAATGTGAAATACTATTATCCTTCCTTAATTTACCGTGAAGGGACAAATATGTAAATTAAAATTCAATTAAAATGGATTATTTCTTTAATTTTGAAATTATGAAAAATGACAAAATATTCAATTATATACATACATATTATGTAGGTATAAATTTATCCTTTCCATATATTGTTGGTGAATATATTTATTTTATTTTTTCTTCCGGGGGGGGGCGTAGAATTTAAACTCTTGACCATAATTTTCTTAAACGAAAACGTCCATAACTCAAATGGTAAATAAAGTAAAGAGGTAAAATTAGAAAAAGTCAATTTACAAAATAGTTGAAATAGAAAAACAACCACAAACTTAATAATATTTAAAATTAGTCACTCATATCATAATATCTCTAAGTAATTTATAAATTTAGTATTTTACAATATTAATATTTAAAAATAATTATTTATAACAAAAAAAAGAAAGAAAGAGAAGTTGCGCAGTTTATGTCGTCGTCGCTGTCAGGTGTCACCACCGTCGCCACCATCCTCACCGTTGACTGTAGAGCGAGAAGGAAGTATTGATTGATCCCATTAATTTGATTCCGGTGGTGAAAATATTCGATTAAATTAAGGGTGTTTATTTTGAGTGATAAGATGAATAGATGAAAATAATTCAAATTAATCCATCATTTATTTTAATGAATTGGTAATAAATTAATTAATTTTAAACATGTTTGATCATAGTATCCTTCAAATATTCAACTTTAAATTTTATCAATCTATGTTATTACAAAAGTAAATACTCCCAAAAGGTTAGTGTGCACTTCACAAATGGTTTAATTTACGGTGGATTCAAATGAAATTTTGTTTAGATTTTGATGTATTTGGATTTATGCAAATCGAGTTTTGGGTGCTCGAAACACAAATTGGATAGATCTGTTGACGCGTAAGTTACTGCGTGAATGGCTAGTTTTTAATACTATTAAATTTGTAACTACTTTTTATTCTTAAATAAAGTGACTGTTTGTCACCCTCGTTGAAATTAAAATATCAGTAACACAATTAGAATTTATAAATTCAGGTAAGTACAGTAGATTATAGAATAAGAGAATTGCAGATGTCCAAAAAGTACAAGCAACCGCAATAGTCAAATTTCACATGAATCAATTTAAATTTTCGAATTTATTTAGTATATGCATTTTTAATGTAATTTATTTATATACATTGTATTATATCTTTCAAACGTACACTAGTTTTTATCTAATATGTGGAATACTTGAAGTAAAATAAATTAAAATTTGCAAAAAACAAAATCCCGACTTGGCCTGTTCCACTCGATGAGATCGAGACGGAGTATCCAGATTGAGAAACCTTAGCTCTTCTTAATTTTATGCAGCAGGAAACTATGGAATATGGGATTTTTATTTATCAAATACTAGGTATATATAAGAATTTGTAATGAGTAAAATCGAAAAAAGGTTGGAGCATAAGAAATTAGGGTGATGCTATTCGATCATAATGTGATTGGTCATAATCAACTTTATTGAATAAAAAAATTATTTATTTAATATTTGATCAATTATGTTTATTTTGCAATATTTTGGTTTGACCTATCCAGATCGGATTTAGTTCATGTTTGACTATTTTGAACTAACTAGTTGTTTTTAATTAAAATCAGAACAAAAGTTTCAAAAATCAACAAATGGAATCAATTGAGCTTTTAAAAGAATCCAACATACCATTGAAAACAACCCAAGCGTTGTAATGTGCCAAATCGGGTTGATTCGATTTTGCTACCTTTTACATTATACAGCATGAAATTCCAATTTCCTTATTCCGTTTGAATTCTATATTGATTATTTTTGGTGGAACAAAATATAAAGTATGTAGGTTTGTATACTGCATGAAGGGTTTTTTCTTCCTCAGCTACGTCTATTCACTATTCTCGTTTCTTTTCTTTAACATCCCAAGATAACAATCATACTTTTTTTAATTTTTTACTTTTTTGCAATACCATTTCTCGAAAAGTCTATCACTTAAAAGCAACGATATGACACTACTAAACTCAATACTTTTTGCTGTATCATAACAATACACAAAAGCTATTCTGGAAATTGATAATATCCAAAATTATTATTATATTATGTGACAACTTAATATAAAGGATTTTGGAAATCGAAAAAACAAAAGGAAAAACAATAAATAGCTCCACAACTTCATATCATGTCATTATCTTTTAGGCAATTGAAAAATAAGTTTCGAATTTATATTTATTTCGGAATTTTGATTTCATTTTTAAAATTGATTATGGTATCGAGGTCATCTTCGATTAAAATGATATTGTTCTCTGCATACGTATGAAACAATCTTGACATCTTGTAACTTGCTGATAGAGTTGGCAAAATATCAGACATGGTCGAAGCTCCCTTAAAATCTGTCAAGTCTAGATATCATACCCCAACCTGACCTCAAAAGCAAGTTTTTTGGTGCAAGGTTTGGTCGGTTCCACAGGCGGAATCAGTAATTTGGTCCATGCCGGGCGAAACCCAAAGGACTTGTGTCCCAACCCACCTAAAATCATACTTTCCTTTTATTGTTACCAATTTGTAGCAGAAGTGGGAAAATTTTGATATATTTTGTATAATTTTATTGTATGCCTATCACATATCCAGACTATTTCACCCGATGCGTTCATATCGCGTTATTCCATTTGAACAGAACAGTGATGATGTGGTGGATAATAGCCTATTTAAACATTTGAACCTCACATTCAAATCTTATATCAATAGAAATCATCTTACGAATTGCAAATCCATAACTAACCTATCTTTATTACAAATCCATATCTAACCTATCTTCAGGCCTTGAACTGATAAAACTCCTTCATTTCTCTTTTCTTGGGTGGAGAGAGAGAGAGAGACTGAATCATTACATTCACACAAATCCCCTTGTGCAATTTCAGTTCTACTTAGAGCAGAGAAAACACGAGCTTCAAGCACAAAAACTAAATAAAATAATTGTCTATCTGATTAGTCACTATGCAAAAAATTACTCAATAGACTTCCTTCTTATACTAACTAGAATTCATGTTCTAATGTTTATACACAAATTCAACAGAGACAGTGGTGGAACTTGGAAGTATACTATGTAGTATTTGGTTCAGCCTCAGTCTCTTCTTCCCCCTTAGCAGCTTCCTCGTTCGCCTCCTCTCCCTCAGCAGCTTCCTCGTTCGCTGACGGATGAGGTGGCAAAATCCGCGTGATGGTCTCTACAAGCTCTTCAGCCTTATCTTCCATACGTGGCTCTGAACCGCATTCCTCTATTAACTAGAGAAAATGAAAAAATAAACAACATGAACTTGAAAGAATCCATTATCAATGCTGAGAGGAAGATCATGGACTTCTAAAAATCAATTTTAAAGAAGAACCCAAGATGACACCCCACGAATAATATGAATACGTTCTTACTTTATTCCAAAAGAAACAAACACATATACACAGGGTTTCCCAGACCTCACATTTCTTCAGCGCCCTAGCAATTACAGAACGAACTAACAGAATTAAAATAATATGGATGATACCCCTCGTTTACATTTTATCATTTTCTTGAGAATTATATGAGTCATGCTAGACTTACCGATGGCTCAAAATCTAGTTATTGAAATTCCGTATAACAGAATTTAACGGTTATCAAGCATGATAACCAGCTTACCACTTGGTATCTGAATCTATAAGTTATCCTAAAATTTGAATAAGATGCGTTATTCAGTTATGAAAGTCCACTGAATTTGTTCATAAACGAACATAACATTGTGTGAACACAGGTGGTATAACTTTGCTTTACAAAATCCAACTTTTCTTTGTGAGCTATACCCCTTTCTTGACTTGATTATTCCAGACAGTATATCATACATGAAATACTCCAGACTCATTCAATGCAGCTAGGAGCAAGTCCAGCTTCAGTTCATTGTAATACTTCACTCATATGAAGGTTAGCAATATCAGATTCCACGCTATGTCCATCTTTTATTATCAGTTTTATCGTGATGGGGTTTCCTTCCTGTGGGTGTGGGTTCAGAGTATCAGGAAGCACAAGAAATCACAACTAATAAAACCACAGGAGCTAGCCAAAGTGAATTTGAAGTTCAAATGTAAACATCAGAATCAATTTCTCAATTCCTTTGATTTTCCATAAAATTAAACTGAGATAAATGCAAATTTACCAATGATAGTCAACCGTCCAATGAAACCACAGTAAGCCAAACAAAAAACAAACAGACTGGAATACCAAATAATCTCATATTTGGCATGCATTTTTATAAGCTGAAGCTACAACATCTGAAACTGGTTCATAAAAATAATATCTTAATCTAGTATTTGAACCAAGGGTCACACTGATCTACCAGTCTTTCATATAACTTGGATAGGGATACTCAACATAAGAAGAAAGGCAACATCGATAAATTTCACTATATATGGCTCTTTAAACTAAAAGGTGCAAACAACCTGAAAAACATGTTACGAAAAACACACACAACAATCACGACAGAAAAATAAAGAACACGCGAATTGTTTACCCAGTTCGTCTTGCGACTACGATTAGAAACAAAACAAAGTAGAAATGGTAATTCAACAATGCAACACGGATTAGAAACAGACAAAACAATAGGAATCGATAACAACGAATGAAAGAGATTACCGGGAAAAGTTCTGGCTCACTTCTTGGTCTTATGTTCACAATATTAAGAATCTCTGCCTTGGCCAGGTCAAATTTTTGGCACTCATCAACAAACTGATCAATAATTTCCCTTGTTTGATTGCAAGCAACAGTCCCCTCTAAATAATCAAAAACCTAAGCAGAAAACCAAAAATATGAGGGATGCAATAAACCTCCGAACATGATATGATGATCATAACTACGAATTCCCAACCTGGAACTCAGATTGAGATACGGTTGCAATAGCTCGAGAGGCATCCTTTCCAGCCCCTCTTGATCTCAAAAGGTCAAGCACTTCAAAATTAGTGAGAGCACCAGCACTGGCCTCAACTCTGAAATAAGTTAGAGAAAAAGGTAACTGCTTAATTGAGCAAAAACAATCATTTTGTATGTTGAATCTCTGTAAACAACAGTATGAATACAAATTCTCTACGTACATTTTCATCGCCAAACTGCTTACTGCTTCAACTAATAAAACAAATAATCAGCAAATTATGAGCCTCCACTGGCAAGTGGCTTTCAAGTAAATATAGCTGCCAAAGGTAACAGACTGTATTAGCCAAACCAGAATCATTCACGCAAAATAATTCGAAATAAGATAAAATTACCAAAAATAACTCAGTGTGAAATCTATGTTTTCCTTAGTTCATTATGATGTTTGGGGCCCTGCACCTATTGTAGGTGGTCAAGGATTCAAATATTTTTTATTATTCATAGATGACCACACTCGTATGACCTGGGTTTATTTTTTGCACCACAGATCCGAAGTTTTTTCAAAATTTTCTCACTTCTACACTATGGTTCACCATCAATTTAAAGTTTTGCTTCAATGATACATCATATGTAGGAACACCTATTTCCCACAACTCTATCAACTTTGAAATCAATGGTTGTAAGAACACATCAATCTTTTCCTTCGGATTGCGTGGTCCAGGAACTAGGATCGTGAGGAACATATATTGTTCTTTCATACACATCCAAGGAGGAAGATTATAGGGAGTAACGATCACGGGCCATGAAGAATATTGTTGCCCTGATTGACCAAAGGGCTGGAAACCGTCGGTTGAGAGACCCAATCGAACATTACGAATTTCTGATGCGAACAAAGGAAACTTCATGTTCATATGTTTCCATGCAAGTGAGTCCGCCGGATGGCGCATGATCCCATCAACCGACGATATATGCCAACGCATATTTTCCGCTGTAGCCTTAGATGAATATAACCTTTGTAGTCGTGGAGTCTGAGGAAAGTAATACATCTTCTTACACACTACCTGAGATTTTCGTCGACTTTCAGATGGTCGATTCATGCTCTTGAAACGAGGATGATCACAAAATTTACAACGAGCCAGTTCAACATCTCCTCGCCAATAAATCATGCAATTATGTGGACAACAGTCAATCTTGAGCATCGGCAATCCCATACCACGTAATAATTTCTTCGTATTGTAGAAGTCATCTCGCACCAAATTATTCTCCGGAACAATCTCTTTCATGAGTTCATTATCCGATCAAAACACTTCGGACATGTTATTCTCTGCTTTCAAGCTCATAAATCGAGCCACAATCGACAATTGTGAATGGTTTGAGCAACCGGACCATAAAGGTTTATCGTGACATTCAACATGTCGTAAAATCTTTGTGCTTCCGAATTTGGCTCCTCTTGAATAAATCACAGTTAAAATGAGGACCGTTTCGTTCATGACCATCGTTTGATATGTATTTGATTGATCTTCAACATCTAAATTCATTGCATATTACATTGATGTCTCCCTGAAAGATCCAGTGTGATAATTTGGAGCGAATCCAAATTTTGAAATGTGATATCGCACAATATCTTGTTCTTGATAAGGTATGTTCTTACACTTCTTACACGGACACTTAATCTTATCTCCATCCAGGAATAAAAGCTGATTACAGACGAACTCAATGAAAGCTTCAAGTCCATCTCGAAATTCATGATTTAATCCACCAACAGAACTAAACCGCTTATACATCCATTAACGATTACTTGTCATTCTTGCAAATCCTAATCATATGGTTTAATTATGTAAAATAAATTAGAGGTGATAAAGTAAGCATATAGGTTTAGCTATGCATAAATCAATGAATTTATCACCTCAATCATATATTGGTGAATTTATCACCCCAAATCACATAATTACACATAAAAATCCAACGAATTTATCACCCTTTATATCGTTGGGTGAATTTAAAGAATAAAACCCATAAAAGTCGAATTTCTAACCTTTTGTGGAATATGTAATGAATTAGGCCTTTATCAAATTTATAAATTGTGAAAACAGAAAACAGCTTGCAATTCAAACAAAAAAAGAAAGGAAGTCAGATGCATGGTTATTACGTATACGCTATCACCTTTATATCTTGAAACTTACTTTTCGAGATATTCAGCTCATCCTTTTCAGTATGCGTTATATTGTATGATTTCATTTCATTGTGCTCATATTGAGTATTAGCTATTCCTACAGTTTGTTTCAGTTTACATTCTTCCAGGGTTGAGTTACCGTGTTGTATTTTGTTTGGGCAGATCGTGTTGCAACTATTTATGAGATATCCTATCTATTAGTTTCTTGTTCACCATCAATGGAAAGATCTAGAGCAGGCAACAATAACAAGAAGGCATGTTCAAAGAATTAAAGTAGAAGCACTAAGACGAATGAGAGATTATTTTGATTATATTATACCTTAGATGACACAAGAACAACTACACGTCAAGCTACCGGTATAAAGGCTGAAGAGATCAATGCAACAAACACCTGGCAATAGTTATTCCAAAATTATTTTGCAAAATGTGTAAAATTTATAAGCTGACAATTAAGCGAAAAGTTGCGGTTACTATGTGGGGAGGAAAAGATGAAAAGTCTACAGACCTAAACCATAATCTTCCTTTATGTGCCACTTTCTCAGCCACACGACAACCTAATTCCACAAACACTTTTTCGCTAGTAGTTTTGTTTTCTCCTATGGGATAAATTGTTTCTTGATGTGGAAGTCAAATAGTCATGATTTTCTATTCGAAAAGGGATCTATTTCATTACTCAATCAAAAGTAACATTCTCAGTGGGAATCAGAGTTGAACAACTTCAAATTCTCTCTTTTCTTTTCTTTAAAAAAGAAAAGAAAAACATAAAAATCCATCTTATTATAGCAAGGGTGATCAAGGAAATAATTTTGGGTATATTTTGCATAAGATATAAACTGAAATAATTTTGAGATGCTGCAACAAATTGTATCACCAAGGGGGGTGGTGATTTGGCTCCTGTCATTTTGGTAAAGATTAATATGAGCTCAAATTTATGACATCGTTGCAAATATACAATCTTTCAATATAACACTAAGGAATACATATATAATTTCACAATAAGTTCAGAAAAGCTTTAACCAATAGTATGTTCAATCATCTATATGTGAGTTATTTCCAGTAAGAAAATGATAGCTAGAAAGTCAGAAAAGCTTTAACCAATAGATATGTTCAATCAGCAATCTTATGCATTTCATAACACTTGTGTTAGGATAGATCTATAATTCTTTGAGGCCAAGGAATTATCTTCTTGCAGACTAATTGGCCAAATCACTTGTTGGTATTATCGGGGACCTAGAAGCCCTAAAGATATGTATCTTTTTCCAATTTATGATGTTACAGAGGATAAACCAAGCCTAAGCCTGCAGAAGTGCAAGGAGATATGTGCATCTAATCAGCATGCTAGAAGGCCATATCCCATTCTTCCAAGAAAGAACGCTACAGTATTTATTATGAACTAGACAACTCTTGTAACAACTATTCCAGTGTGGCAGATTCTCACCAAGGATCCAGATCTGGCAATCTCCAAAACTTCTCTGTCAGTGCTAAACACACTGGAGAGCACACCAAATCCAAGATACAAAATTACAGCCAAAGCTACTCACATTATTAGACCAATCTGTTTTAAGTCACAGATACTGAAAATTAGTGAGGTAATTACTCGTCGATAAATAGAGATATTGATTGTAAATACATACACACACATATATATATACACATATTATTCAAAATTGAGAACAAGTTTCCAAACCTGTAGGACTTTATAAGTCACTTAGCGTGCCAGACCATAGTTCCCTAGGAAGTAATCACTAGCAAGGAGAGTCTGCGAGCAATGTCCACGAAGGAGAAGATATTAAGGCAAAATAACAAAAATTGACAGTTATGGTATCATTTCAAGACTTGTATAATTCAAAACACCATCCAAATCTAAATCTAGATTTGAAACAATAATTCTCAATTTTCGATATTAAATGTAATAATTTGCAGATTCATACATGCTGCTGCTAGACACTAGCTCCGCGAGGGACACAATGCTCAAGCAACGGAAATGACAACTTCAACAGCGGGCAATTGACAACGGAGGCTGCTTGTTGTACAAAACTGAGACGAGGGCAAAGTTACAGAGAAGAGAGCATGAAGGCAAGCAGAATGGAGCAGTGGCAGCAGCGGGCTGAACGAAAGGGCAGAGTCAGCTGACCGGAGCGGATGGAGTGGCGGATGAGGTTGGTTATCGCAGTGGAGATCTGGTGCCAGCGGTTGAAGCTTCAGAGAACTGATTACGTTGAGATCTGTGCGGGAAGAACATGAGAGACGAAGAACAGAACTCTGGTGGGAATTCAAACTTCTGCTGGAATCAGTGAGCAGGTGACGGCGGTGGGATTTGGGAGAGTTAGGGTTAGGAGTCTGGAGAATTTGCAGAACATAAATGAAATTGGAAAATGGACTCTCCAGAAATTGTAATAATTATAACTACGGAACTACCACGGACTATATTGTGTTCAACCTAACGACGACAAGTCCGTTGTAAATTTTTAATTAGATTTATTAAATATTTATTTTTTATTTTTGAAATAAATTTAAAGACGGAATGAATCGTCGCAGACATTAAAGACGGACATTCCGTCGCAAAATCCGTCGTTAAAACTAGCGCGAGTTGTTCGCGCCAAGTTCCGTCATTAGTCTGTGCTAAGTCCGATGTTAAATTTGAGAAGTAAATATCATTGTAAATCCGTCTTTAATCTGTCTTTGTGTTGAAACGAAAATATTTCCGTCGTAAATTCCGTCGCAAATCGGCTTTTTTTTGTAGGTAAATATCAATTCTTTTTAAATTTTTTAATTTGGATTTTTCCATAATTTTTTCGACGATAGAAAAAAATGATATGGAGCTAACCTAGATTGAAATCACGAACTAATCAAAACTTTAAAAATGTGTGGGGATAGAATTAAGAGCTAAGAAATCTCTAGAATACAACTAACTAAATTGTGATATATATTTTCAACCTTTACTATTATTATATTTTGCACTAAATATATAAAACGTGTCGAAATTTCAATCCTAACTCTCTTTCTCTTCAATTATCATTACTTTTGTATTATATGTATTTTTATACTCAATAAATTTATGTAAACTTTTATAATATATTATATATATTTTTACCCTCAAAAAGTATATACAAAATATTACTCTCTCCGTTCATTAAAAGTATGGCACTTGTGGATGATATAAGTTTTAATAAAATGTTAGATAAATGTTATTTGAGTGGATAAAGAGTCTCACCATACATGTGGTGAAATGTAAGTAAATTTCGTTTATTCGGTATGGATCGTGTACCCTACAGAAAATATCGGCACCGACCCGATTTTGCATAATATGTGCTACCCGACCCGATCCGATTTTATAAATGGTGCACGAATCCCGATTATTTGTTTTAAAATTTTATATATAAATCTATATATTTATTGTAAGTATTAGTTTATTATTATTAATATTAAATAATAATAAAATTCTTCCTAGATGCATTTATTTATTTTATTTTTATATTTGTATATAAATCTATATATATATATGTTGTAATGTTACTAATAACTATGTTAGCTATATATTTGGATATTCCATGGTGTTATGATAGCATTTTTTTCTTTGTGTTTATTTATTTTATTTTATTTTGTATATAATTTTAGATATATAATGTTAGCTATATACTCTCATTTGCTAAGTTATGATAGCATATCACGTATTTAAGGGTATATGCTATTTTTAATATTAAGTTATCATTTATAAATTTACATATTAAAATTAAGAATAATAACATTATATTACAATATATTAATTATATATTTAAATATATAAAATATAAATATTTTAAAAATTGGGTATCGGGTAATACCGACTACCGTCGGGTATACCCAATACCGATCTCACCTAAATAGCGATGCAGGCCCAGGCCCTACACCGATTTTGGGTAATCGAGTACCCAATACCGAGACATTTTGGATCGGGTATCGAGTACTGATAACCAAATAGTCACACCTAGATGTAAGTGGTAGGAGCAGTCAGCATCGGTCGGTCGGTTCGACCGACCGACCAAAAATCCAGAAACCAAAAACCGAACCGAATTATACTTTTCGAACCGAACCGACCGCACTATGTATTTGTAATTGAAGACTCTGTATTTGTACAAACTATTGCAATCAGATTGTGATGGCACTGCTTTATAATTAGAGCTAAAAAATAGGTAGAAATATCAAGAAATACAACTCACAGAAGGCCATAATAATTCTAACATTGGCAGTCAACAAAACCTCAACTTTTTCCCTAAAACTTTTACAAAATCACTATGTTAAAACTGATAAACCATTTTCCCTACATAGTGAAAATCCAAATTCTACCTTCCAATCTCTCTCTCACACATAGACAGTGAGGGAGAGAGTTACCTGATATCAAGATGGGAATTCTGAGACACCCGAAATTAGAATTTTTTTGAAGACAAAAGGCAGGGTGGCTGGTGTTGGTGAGCTATTGGGGCATGAGGGATTTCAAGACTGCAACTTTAAAGAGAAATATACTATAAAAATTAACAGATTGCAATACAAATTAATATAATAAACCAAAGAAGCAAATCTTAATACAATTAGAAATTAAATCGTATCCTTACAAAAGCTTTATGAACCATAGAAATTAGTATCACCAGTAATAAACAAAAATTATTGACTTGAATTCTTGATATCCCAAAAACGCAACAACCAAGTTCAGGAATAACAAGGAAAGGAAATGAACTTCGGAGGCCGCAATTATGCCAAATCTTGTTGCAAACAGTCGAATCTTTACAGCAAAAACATAGGAACTAAGAAAGAAAACATGAGTAAGTTACCTCTAATCAACGACGCTGGAAAGGCAGAAGGAGGAGGCGCCGAGGCGGTAGGACCGTGGGAGGAGGCAGTGGACGGCGTCACGGCGATGGAGGAAACCGTGTGAGGATTGAGGAGACGGTAGGGTGGCGGCGGCGCGGCGCTGAGGGATTGAAATGAGAGAAGGAGGCGGTAGGGAGGCGGCGGCGCCGACTGGAGTGGCGGTGGGAGGAGGCGGCGGACGGGTGGGAGGAGGAGGCGGCTTACGACTTGATTGAGATTTGAGAGGCAGAATGAGTAGGGCTGCTCTGGGAGGGACGGGAATGGGATATCATTATATGGTTCATTTCAAATTTTTTAATGAAGTATATTAATGTTAAATAAATAAATATATATATATACATATATATATTAATAGTTTCGGTTCGGATCGGTAACCAAAAATCCAGAACCGGTAACCGAACCGAAAACCGATTTCATCAAAATTTATAAACCGAACCGTTAACCGATTATTTAAAAATCGAACCGAATCGATTCGATCGGTTTTGATTCGATTCAATCTTGCTTTGACCACAAGTAGGAATGATATTTTGGTAAATAATGAGTGATTTGTGAGATTGAATATAAGTAATATTGTCCCAAAATAGAAAGTGTTACACTTTTCATGGATGCTGAAAAGATAATTGTGCCACACTTTTGGTGGATGTAGAAGTATAATATTATATAGGTTTTTTTTGTGCATATTGTTTTCGTATATCTATTAAGAATATATATATATATATATTCAAAGTATTACATAGGAAAAACTTTATTCTATTATATATAGACAGAGAATATTAATAAATAATTATTGACAAGAAATATATTATGAATTTTTGTATATATTGAGAAAACATACAATAATTAAAAAAAAATGAGAATCGGAAATAAAGTGAGCTAACATTAAAAGTTATGCATGCTTTTATAGTTTCATATATATTACTATAATATAGTAAAAAATTAAGAAATAACAATTGAGTTTGTTGGAGGAACCTTAGGTTGTATTCTAGATGTCTTTTGTTCAATTCTAATCATGCCTTTGATTCTTTTAGTTGCATTTACAAAGCTTTAAAAGTGAAGTTGAAATTATAAAATCTGAAAGCGTGCATAAATCTCAACCCTAGCTCTCTCTCTCGTTTTCAATTACTTGAGTATTATATATATGTGTTCTAATTAAACATATATATGCATAGGGGTGGATCGATGCGGTATCACAGAAAAAATTAGCATCAGTATACCGCATCAGAAAATCACGGTATGAAAAATTTCATACCGATACCGTACCGAACCGTTCGGTATACCTAAAACCGTTATACCAAAAAATACGGTATGATAAATTTTCATACCGATACCATACCGATTTTGATTATACAATAGAAATTCAAGATATCCGAAAATACCTAAAATATTCAACTTCTTCAATCAATTTGCAACACATCACACATACGCAAGAATCAGATGAAAATTGAACTGGCTGGCGATATCAATCACACTAACTGGTTTTTCACTATCACTTATGACTATCTGCACATATTAGCTAGCAATATACATCAGATGAGAGCCATAACCATTTCATTCAATTTTAGAGGTGTCCCTAGTTTCAATGAAATTTCTTGAAATAAGTAGTTGTGTCCAAAGCGCAAAAGACGGAAAGATATTTTAAGCTTATTAAAAGACTGATGGCATGGTAAGAAAAATGGCTAATTGAGTCCAATGATAAGTTTAGTTTTTAATACAGAAGTAAGGGAAGTAATTCTGTAGAATGTAGGGAGTGGAGTTGCTCTAAGACTGTTTACTTGTGAGAGTTTAATATAAATTATAAGTAGCTCGAGATTATATGTTAGGTTGTCGTCGTCGCCGACATGGTCCAAATCTACAAATCATATATAACTACACAAGAAACTTTGAAAACCAAAGAGATGTAATGCATCATGTGCTATCGATTTGTATGGAAAGACTTGATTGAGAGAGAGAGACGAATAGATATTGATGAAAGCGGCGGCGTCATGGGCGGCCGGCGAGGAAGCGGCGATGTTGGCGAGGAGGAGCGGCGTTGGCGGCGGCGAGGAGGGCTCTGTTCTTCACCGTAAGTTGGCGAGGAAGGCGACACTGGCCACCGGGCGAGGCGGCGGCGGCAGCGGCAGGCGAGGAGGACGGCGTTGTCGGCTATTGCGAGGAGGCCGAGGCGGCTGTTGTTCTTGAGGGCGGCGTTGTTGTTGCCCAAATTGTAGGGTTAGAAAAGTGTGTGTGGGTGCATGGTGGTCCGTGAGCGAGTCGGTGAGGAGTAAGGGTAAATGTGTAGTAAAGGGCGTAAAAGGCGTAAAGGGCCTAAAGGCTTAGTCGCTTATTACACATTTAAGTTAAATAAAGCCCATTTGTATTTGTTATACCGATTATATACCGAAGTCCGATAAATACCGGTATACCGAAAATCGGTATTTTTCGGTATACCGCGGTATCACCAAAATGGATACTATTACCGTACCAAAATTTTCGGTACGGTACCATCCCACTTCTTTTCATTTATTTGTGTTATTTCATATTTATATTAACACAAACATACATAATTATATTTGTGTGATATTATTTTTTAAAACAAATAATTCATATTATACGATGTTGTAATCCATATATAACTTGAATTAATTCATCATAAAATTTATAACTATGTAACTCAGTATATCAATTTATTATAATTTATAGTTCACTATATTGATGTTCTAATATAGTTCATTATTGTTATTATTTACAATTTAGTTAATTAGTTATGCAAGCTAAATGTAATTTACTTTTCAAATTCTACTTATGAGTTATAAATTATAATTATTTTTCCTCATAGTTAACTAGTTATATAAGTTATATGAACTTTATATTAGAATTATGAATATTATTATTATCGTAACTAATGTTATGATCCTATTTATATTTTATATTTTGTAATATTTGTCTCTAATATCACTCTTTGTATTTATACTTATCATGTGGACGTTACATTGTACTATGTATGCAACTATACAAGAAATTATAGAAGATATTCATAGTGTTGCTAAAAGTTACAAAGATATATATTTTAGGAATTAGATTGTACAAGTTTAGTTATTATGGAATATAGTTGTAATTATATTTAATTTTCATTTTATCCTCTTTTAATTATATATCTTAAGAAAGTATATTTATTTTTAGTATAGTCAATTCTATGGGTTTAATAATATTGAATTGATGATTATATTAGATTTTAGTCGATATAAATTTTATATTTATATATATATATATATATATATATATATATATATATATATATATATATATTTGTTTTAAATCTCATTACATAAATTAATCATTTTATGATTTTATATAATAATATACATGAAACATATATTAAGAGAACTAAAGAACTATTCGATGCATTATATATATATTGGATGAAGTGCTATAATTGAAAATGAATAAGCATATATAAATATTTTTGAATTATGAATTATTATTATATTTATTACTATAATATTATACGAAATAATAATATAACCAGTTGATTATATTTTCATAGTATACTAATGAGTTATAATTACCTTTATCTAATAGTTGATTATATTTTCTAACTCGATACTTGCATAAATTGTTCATTTTTATAGTTTTACATTACATTATGCGTGAAAATATATATTAAGATTTGATTAAAATAAAAAATACATACATAGTTATTGAAAGATTAAAGTGTATGCTAGAGATTAGTATATTTTACCATTATATAGTACTATAACATAGAATATAGAAATATTCAAATTAATCTCCATCATTTAGAAAATGAACCGAAAAAAGATAGAACTTCCTACAAAAATTATTTTTTGGCTTCTACATAAAGAATTTTTTATTATATAATAATATTGTAGATCACACAATTATATGGATGAATTATGATTACCTTTATCTCATAGTCAATCGTATTTTCTACCTCCACATGTCATTGCATAACATATATATAATTTATAATTTATTATGATTAACCATGGTTATATTATTATAATTAAGTATCATAATTAATTACTTATATAATATATATAATCTAATATTGTTTTATTCATTTATCTCATTCATTTATTTTTCAAAGTCTACTTATGAATTATAATTGTTATTATCTTATTGTAAATTAGTTATGTAAGTTAGATAGTTATATAAATTGGTTATATAAGTTTATAGTTTCATAAAATAACTTAGTTTCATTACTTTTCTTTTCGAGTTAGTCAATCAATATCTCATTACATTAATTGTTTATTTTGTTTATAGTTTCATAAAATAACTTAGTTTCATTACTTTTCTTTTTGAGTTAGTCAATCAATATCTCATTACATTAATTGTTTATTTTATATCGTAATATACATATTACGTATGTATGTCAAACGTAATATACATAAAAGATAAAACTAAATAAATAAATCCATATAAAGTTTTCAAAAGTTTAACATGTATGTCAAACATAAGATTTTCATTATGTAATAGTAATATAGACTAACTATAAATTGAATATACTATTAACATAATCTATTATATAATTTATATTTACTCCATTTATTTACTTTTCAAAGTGAATAATATAGATGTAACTTAGTTTTTAATTATAATTTTATTAAGTATTAAAAGTTCTTATTCATTTTTTCATTATCAATAATCATATATGTTGTAATTTATCATTAACTTTTATTAATTATGAATAAATATATATTTTTAATTTATTACTAATTATATATAATAAAATAAGTATTATATTTTAATACGGTATATCGATATATACCGTACCACGGTATATACCGAATATACCGATATACCGGTATATACCGTGGTTTCGGTATATACCGTATCAGCATGATATATACCGATATACCGCGCATCTACGGTATATATCGCGGTTTCGGTATATCCGATATCTTGGCATCTTAGGTATATACTGCATCGTGGTATATACCGTAGTACGGTATATATCGGTATACCGCGGTATCCGAAAAAATGATATCGTTACCGTACCGAAAATTTCGGTATACCGAAAATTCGGTATTTTTTGGTATTTTTCCGGTACGATAAGCCCGGTATACCGAAAAATGGGTATTTTTTTCCACCCCTATATATGCATGATATATAGTATTTCTTCATTATGTATATATTTAATATCAACATATAAATATATATAATATTATTAAAACCTATATATATATACACACACACATATAAGCTGCATCCGTCCAAGTCATTTTTCTCACTTAAATTCAAACGTATGCTACAATAAATATATTCTATCAACGTATAATATACGTAAATTACCTAAGAATATTTATTAGGTAAAGTCAATACTTTTTACGTGTACTCTTATTAGCTAGCTTTATAAAATGTAATGCAAAAGACTAAAATTAATGAATGGGGTCAACAAACAAACAAGGTAGAAATATTGTAGTTGTAGGTAGTATTCACGGCTTGATGGACTTCATCCAATAACTTGTATACCTCGCCACCACGCAATATGTCCCACTCACCAGAAACCATGCATCATCGTATAAGCTTATTATTATTATTATTATTATTATTATTAGGGAGAAGTTTATAAGTAACCAAAAGAAATAGTGGGAGAAGTTTTATATCCACACTCATAAAAACATGAGTTTTATAGCCATTTTGGCTTAAAAAGACAAAATTGTCCTTGGGCCCACCATTTAAAATAATAAGTCTCCTATCTCCTCTCTCTCTCTGCCGAAAAGAAGGTAAACATTAATTGAATGTTTACCAAATTGAATGCTTTCTCTCTCTCTCTCTCTGAAATGTTTACCAAATTGAATCTTTCTCTGCCACAAAATTGAATGGAATTAAATTAAAGTTGGTAAACATTAATTGTAAAAAAGGTTGGTAAACATTAATTTGAAAGAACGCAGTAGACATTGAATTCAAATCACAAACGAATTCATTTGTAACATTACAATTTCAAAGAGAGGAAGAAGCGAAAATAATTAATAGAAGAAATTGTTACTGCGTTTTTTCAATCAAACGGTGGAAATCGAGCATTGCTAGTGGATTAAGGTAAATTAAATCCAGTATTGAATTTTTTTTACGTGTTCTTGAGTACACGGTTGTACAGATTGATGATTTCTGATAAATATGTTTTTTAATACTTTTATATTCTTTGGAATGATAAATTTCATGTTTTGAAGAAAACAAAATGTGTTCTTGAGTACGGTTGTACACGGTGTAGAAGTATTATGCATCACATATGTCATTTGTGTTGATTTTATGTTAATAAAGTGATTAATTTAATATTTAGGATCATTTAATAAGTTAAATTTAAAATATGAGATGCTAACATCGAGCAGGTACACGACACGGCTCTATAAGCGTGCCGTGTACGGTGCACAAAATTCAAACCGTGCACAAAATTCATCATTGCGGTCGTGAACCGCGCGGCCGTGCACAAAGCACGATCGTGCACCGGCTTATAGCCGTGTATGGTCCGTGCAGTGCGGACCATGCACGACCGCCGTGCAGTGCGGACCATACGCGGCACGTGCGGTGTGCCACCGTGCGCGACCGTGCATCCGTGCGCGATGCGTGCATGGCCGGCATCCGTGCATGTCGTGCATAGCCGCAGCATCCGTGTACGACCGTGCATGGCCGCATCCTATGTATCCGTGCATCCTATGTATATGATTGTTATCTTTATATCTTATTTTGCAACAGATGTCTTGCAACGTCTTATTATACGTCATGGTGGTAGTTGGGACGAGCGAGTATATAGGCGGCGACGAGGTTCTCGTATACATGGTCAGAGAATGATTTCACGTGCTAATTTGCTAAGAGAGATTCATGAGCAAGTAGGCAACAATGGTGGATCGGATTATATGCTTTTCTATACGACGGCGCTAGTGATGGAAGAAGAATAAAAGTATCGTTGGCCGACACGATTTGTTCCGATTGATTGTGGAACAAAAGGATGATCGATTGTGTATGTGATTGAAAAGGGCAAGCGATGCGCAACCACGGTACACACAGAGACACCGGTATTATATGGTTCACAACGATCTACGTCTTGCCCGAGTCTAATGCAAGATGTCTTGGTTCACTATACACGAAGATGAGCCGTTGTCTTGAATGAGGAGGAAGGCGAGTGGTGTATTCAGATGAAGAGGAAGACACGAACCGAGCGTAGAGATATATTTGATTCATTAGCTCTGAATTTGGTGCTTGGATTCGACAACCGAGACATCTTGATAAGGTTATCGGACGTAATTTCACTTCCGACAGCAAAGCATGATGGTGAGGCTCATGCTACAACTTCACGAACCGAGATGATGATACAACGCATGAGTTACATAGCGGGTTATTCCATTACTTGATTGTGACGATGCATTGCCATTAGATTGGGTTGAACCTTGTGGACCCCATACCCACCAATTATCGTTGATTCGATATTTAAGACGAAGATGACTTGGCGATAGCGTGGGATTGTACCACTTGGAGAATCATGTAGAAACGCGTGGTCGATCGGTCGAGTAAAACACGTTTGGGGTATGTTTGCAAGCATGGCAACGGTTGTCCTTTTAAGCTACGAGCCGTCCGAGGGCAACGATATGGAGAGTAATTAAGTTGAACAACAATCATACTTGTCACTTGGATTTGAATCGCACCTTGCTCACGGACGGTGCTCGCTAAGATTGTTGGCAAGTATTTTGCACGAAATTGGTCGATGAAGGTGTGGTCTCGTCGAAAGAGATGATTGGAGATGCATCGACAATTTGGCATTGAGATGGATTACGACTTTGCTCTCCGAGCAAGAAACGTCGCTATAGAGATGACATATGGCGATTTCGAGCGGTCCTATCAATTGCTTCCATCATATTTGCATCTGTTGAGAGAATCAAACCCGGGACACTATATGATATTGAGGCGGCTCATGATGGCGAATTTCGATATTTGTTTCTTGCTCTTGGGCGGTGTTTGTATGCTTTCAAGCATTACCTACGGCCGGTCGTCGTTGTAGACGGACTCATCTTAAGGAAAGAACAAAGGAATTTGTTTTGTCATTATTACGAAGGATGGAAATGAAGGAATCTTCCGATTGCTATTGGGTTAGGTCCGATTGAGGATGAAGAGTCATGGACTTGGTTTTATCTCATTGCGTTAGTGCATTGGTCATCGATGATCTCTTAGTTGTGTCGATCAACATAAGGGCATCGAAAAAGCCGTGAGTCCGTATATCGAACGTCGCACATGTGTTGTGCTTTTACCATTTGCGTAAGAATATGGCGAGATTTGGATCGCATGTTTGTACAGATTATCAAGTCATTTGCATATGCTATCGATCGGAGGATTTCGAGAGATTTTTTCTGCGTGGATGTTCTAAAACCGAATGCCCACCATCATCTACTTTCCATTGGCGAGCATAGGTGGTCAGGTTGAAGTGTCTGTGCACGAAGATATAGTTTCATGACTTGAACGCGCGAGAGAGTTTCAATAGTCGGTTGTTGTGGGCTCGGCGTCTACCGTTTGCTCGTTGCTTGAGACTTTTCGATCTATTACGGAGAAATGGTTTGACGTCTGACGAGCTAGTGCGCAGCAAGGTCCGATGAGTTGGTGAAGTAGCGGCGTCGAGCTACATGCCTCTGTCGAAAAGGCGTCGCTTGGTTGTTCGTTCAACGACGACACACATGTTTAAAGTCGAAGGAAAACACATCATACGTGGTTGATTTGCGAGAATGGGACATGTGAATGTCGTGAGTTCGATTTGGGACGAGATCCCTTGTTGTCACGCTTGTCTTTGCTATTAGGTACAGTATTTATCTAAACGTCAAGTCCAACTCATATGTTGTGGTTAATTTATTTTGTGATTAATTTCTTTTTTAGGCGTCTTTGGTTTACAAGTCACCGACTTTGTGGCTCGATATTATCGACGATCTGTTTTTGCGGCGACTTATTCTTATCGAATTGGATCGTATCACATCCGGTGCATGGATTGTACTGGACTACAGATCGGCTTACATTATTCGACCTCCAATCATCACACGTCAGTGGGCGCCCTAGATTGAGTAGGATGCAATCGGTTGTTGAGGGTTCGTCAAGATCACGTCGTCAAATATGCACACGTTGCGAGGTCGAGGCCACAACAAACGCTCATGCACGCATTTATTGCCATTAGTGATGAAACATGTGGAAAGGACACACGTAGGAAAAAATGTAGTATTTGTCGAAGTGAAGAGCATACAAGGAATTTGTGTCCTCAACGGCCTCGTGAGTAAGGATATTTGTTATATGCAGTGATATTCGTTGTTTTTGGATTTTGTTGAATTATGTTGGATTGATTGGATTGTTGTTGGTTTTGTTGGATTGTTGTTGGTTTTGTTGGATTATGTTGGTTTTGTTGAATTAGGGATTGATTGGATTGTTGTTGGTTTTGTTGGATTATGTTGGTTTTGTTGAATTAGGGATTGATTGGATTGTTGTTGGTTTTGTTGGATTATGTTGGTTTTGTTGGATTATGTTGGTTCAATTGGATTCACGAGGGTACACGGGCGTGCACGGTACAGCGCGTGCGGGTACACAGGAGTGCTGCGATCGTGTCACGGTACACGGTCGTGCGCGACGTGCGCGATCGATGCGCACGGCGTGTACCCGTGCGAGGGTACAGGCGTGCGCACGGGAACACGCCGGTGCTGCGATCGTGCAAGTCGTGCGCGACGGGTGTCTCGTGCTGCGATCGTGTGCCGTGCGATGGCGTGCATGACACCTGTGCGTGCACGACGTGCACGATCGCACGGCGGCGCACCGTGCGCCGCCGCTACCGTGCACGATCGCGCACGCCGTGCACGACCGTGTACCATGCTGCGATCGTACTGCGCCGTGCAATCCCCTAATCCAACAAATTCGGTTAATGCAAATTCGGTTAATGAATCCAATTCAATCCCTATTCGGTTAATTGCAAATTCGACAAAACTATTAAACTTACAAACTATATATACATGTAAAAAGCGGCGAGATAACCTCTAAAATATGGATAAGCCAACTGCACTCAACAAATAGCCAACAACAAGCAATAGCCAACAACAAGCAATAGCAAAGAGGTCACGACCTCCACAACATATACATAGAGGTCACACCTCCAATACAAACAAAATATCACTAACACGGATAAAAATTCTACAATATCCGTTATAAATACAAAAAGTCAGAAACTAATCAAAACGAGACAATGTCCATATCCTACGAGCTATCGCTGTACGCTGAATCTGTATGTAACGCCGACTATGATGTAACCTCCGAGGTATACCTGTGATGAGGCGATACATATAGAGGCATGCAAAGACACCGCAACTCACTGAGTCTTTCTGCCTGAACTGCTGATCATGGGGCACCTCCGCCAATGTCAGATGCTCATTGTGTGGCGTCCTCAATGGATTGTTGTTCCAAAATCCGCATTACCCTCATCGATCGAGGAAAAGCGAATAATGGGCAACATCTGGTAACGTCTCAACGCCTGAGAGTCAGGGTTGTACGACAGCGAGTCGTACACCTCAAGAGTCCACTCAACAGTAGATATGCGAACTGTGACCCAGTGATTGCCCCCGGCGTTACAGATGGCTAGTATCTGCAACATTGATAATTTTAAAGTTTACATTCAATTGGATAGAAAAAAATAGAAATGAGGTAATAAATTTACCATATCAAGACAACCACGATGCGCTATGCTCGCATCGCTTCCTCGCACCATCGCTAACAAGTCATGGTGCTTGCCATCGTGGATATGTGGTGTTTGATACCACCCTAAAGCCCATAGGATCATCCGGATGTTAGGGTGAACTCACGCAAAAGCGCTTACTGCATAAATGAATAAATTTAGTCAGGAATAATTTAAGGACATTTCAAACTCCATAAGGACATTTAGTCAGGATCATCTGGATAAGGACATTTCAAACTTACATAAAATCCAATCGGTGCTACAACGCATCGAGCTTCATTGACCGAGGGCAATAATACATTGCCAAGGATGATGTCGGTTGATTATTTTCCAATGTATATACAAAGTGTACAACTCCATAATCTAACACACATAAAAAAGAACACCATTAATTGAATTATAAATATATAAACAAAATTTGAATAAATGTTGTAATAAAGTACCTCGCCCGTGAACTCAGAATCTGGGTCGGTGATATGATCGAGCAGTTTTGAGTCATGACATCTTGATTCAAATTAGCCACGACAAAAACATCTGGGCCCGCCCGCTAAAGACCTCGAAGGCCCTTGGTCGCACTCGGGGTACCATACTCACGGAGCTGCATGTGGGGTCTCCGATCTGACATCATCCCACCATCGACGATCCATCACCTCGTGCACGATCGCTCTCGAGCCGCCGATCTCCGTGGTGGCGTGATTAGACTCTCGACGACCCGATCGTCGGTGGCTAATCTTGGGCCCTCCTCGGATCGACCGCCGTGAAGCGGATCGTCGGTGGCTAATGTGAGCACCTCCTCGGATCGACCGCCGTGAAGCGGATCGTCGGTGGCTAATGTGAGGCACCTCCTCGGATCGACCGCCGTGAAGCGGATCGTCGGTGGCTAATGTGGGGCACATCCTCGGATCGACTGCAGTGTAGCGGATCGTCGGTGGCTAGTGCGGGCCCCTCCTCATCTTTGAGACCGCGGCGCCTCGATCGATATGCTCAATAGCGGCGTAGCTCCCATGTGCGAGATATAGGTACGAGATCTACGCCTCAAGATCTGCGCTCAAGAACTCCGTCAATCGCTCGAACACACGTCGAGCCACTCGAGCTACGAGGCCCCTCTCCGAATCGTCGTCCACAATGGCACGACAGACAGTCTCAGTCACAGCAGAAATGGAGGCCTCGTCTAGTCGAACACTCCTGGCGTGTTCGCAGACACGTGGTCTCGCTCGCGCCTCATGTCTACGACGCCGATCGCGATCGAGATCGCGCCAGTCGACTCGGCCAAAACCCGAGATGTATCTCCGCACTTCATCTTCCCAGCCGCCTTCGCCACTCGCTGCATGATCGGGACATGCTCTGCTGCCACCCTGCGGGGCACTCTCTCACGCACAGGCACCTGCTGTGGCTGTGCAGGCTCGTCATGTGCGCCTCTGGCATGCCGCCCCGCAGGCACAAACCGAATAGCCATCGGATCGCCCTCGTATAGGCTCAAGTAGTATGCCTCTGACAACTCGGTCTCGAGCGGCTCCAGCACACGATGACATAAACGCTACAAAAAACACATACACATTATTGATTATAATGTATTTAATAAATATATAGCAAATACTAAACATGAGATTAAAATTACCTGCTCGTCAAAAAATCCAGTATACTGGGTCGGGGACTTCCATGTAGTCCACATCAAGCATCTCGGAATCCGTATCTCACTGTCTCGGCATCCACACATGCGTCCTAAGTCGGGGATGGCCTCATACGACCAAATCAGAAGGCCCAAACAGGACCATAGAAATGGTACGTCTTCCTCGAAGCGCCACCTCGCTCGGGTGCCTCTTGAGACATCAATCCGTGACGAGAGGACACGGAATGAATAGGAGCCCCAAGGAAAACTCGCCACATATCAAAATCCTCACCAACGCCCAAACCCATGGCTCGATGGCTTCCCTATCGCGCAAAGGGCGATGAGGTAAGCTACTAATATGAAAGCCGCCAAGTAGTGCGGCATCATCACCTGACCGTTGTTTGATGAATCGGTCGCGGAGCTCGAAATAGTAGTCCTCCGGCCTCAAACAACCTATGGAACATGCCGGTCGGGGAATCTCGTGCCTCAAGTTCGGATCAAGGAAGACGCCCAAAGCGCAATCAGGAGACCAGGCAAACTCAATCATCCCAATCGTATATCGGTTCCACATCGTGAAACCAAATCTCGAACTCGCAAAACTAGGATCCACAATCTGCCGGGCCATCGGTTGTGCGGCGCATTATTAGCGCTTTCCCTCCCGAGATGAAGAAGATGCCCAAAGCAGCTCGTCTAAATACGTCGATACATCCGCTGCTCTAGACATGTCCTCACCTCGGTTAATACATCAATTCGGATGTATTGGTTGATGCGTCCGCGTAGCCTTGCATATCGCGGTCGTAACCACCTATAACGAGGTAAATGCACAAGATTAATCGGTATACACTAAGCGAAGTTCTAACGGTAATACACGTTCAAATCACGGTGCTGGTGCCTTTGAGCAAATGCGATTGCTTCGAAGACACGGTGCTAACAGTGTCTTGAATCGATACGGTTAGCACCGTGTCGAAGAACCGTCTGCAGTTAGCACCGTGTTCGACCAACCGTGCAATTGTTCTTGATTGCGGTGCTAACTTATCAAGATCCGCATACGGTTAGCGCCGTGTATGTAACAACCGCACGGTTGGTCGTGACACTGCTACTGCATGATCTTCAAGATACTGTAGAACCGTGTCTTTACGAACCAATCTAATTTTAGCAATTTCAACAACATAGCAATCGATTTTAATTTATAAGTTTCTAAACACACAAACTATCGAAATTTCATCACTATCGTGTCATACATGAAAATTATCGTGTCAAACATGAAAACTATCGTGTGCATAGTAAAACCAATTTTAAATGCACGATTACTCACCGAGGCTGTGGTGCTCCTAAATCGGTGCGGAAGTTCGCCGACCAAGGCGGATGGTCGACGGCGTGCTTGTGTGTGCGGTGGTGGACTCGCCCGTAGAAGCTTCTTCCGCCGTGGAGGAGCTCTCTCCTTCGGCCGCCGCTTGCTCGGCGCATCCGGGAATACCGTGGATCTGTATCCGTATCACTCATGTTGTGGGTTTTGCGTGAGTCGTGAGAGAGACGGTGAGTCGAGAGTGCACGGTTAGTCGAGAGAATGCACGGTGAGTTCGGTTTTTTACAAGGTGAGTGAGTCCGTGAGAGAGAAAGAGTGAGTGAGTGAGAGAGAGAGAGAGAGAGAGAGAGAGAGAGATTGTATCCGTTTGAGAGAGAGTAGAGATGGTGAGAGAGAGAGAGAACATTTTTTTAATTTTTTCGGGATATTTTGGTCTTTTAAACCAAATGGCTTATAAACTCATGTTTTTATGGACTAGGCCATAAAACTCATATTCCTATTTTTTCGCTACTTACATATATTAGCACTTATTATTATTATTATTATTATTATTACATGGATTTTAAAATGAAGTCGCCTAAAGCTAATTAAGGACTGAGGGTGCATAGTAGTGGTCACAATCTCTATGATTTACTCTATGCTATATTTACTCTATGTTATATTTACTCTATGTATGCTATATTTATTTACTATTCCAGCAAGTTCTAGATGGATCGTTTGAGAAAGCAAGCATAGCATTTACTTTATATGGATAAGGTTATAGGTGTGTACGAGAGTAATTCATTAATTTACTAATATTTGTTAAAACATAAACTAGTTTCTTCATGACAACTCAGAACTATCTTTACTTTTTAGGTTAAACAAGACAGAAACTTATTTATTCAATTTATTAAATATATATGGATAACAAATGAGTTTGCATAATTTAATCTCATGCTTACAATACAAATTTAGTGTATAAGGATAGTGGAATAGTGTTATTAACCAAAGTCTCTCGGATAAGATAAAATGAACCGAATAAAGTAGACACTTAATTATGCAAAACCCTGAGTATAAACATAAGCATGAACAGATGAACTTCTTCTGTCAAAAATGTGATAGACTATCAAGTGGATACGCTGTAACACAAATTTTTGTATTTAAATTATATAAATACTTTGTATACAAAATCAATGTAATTTGGATTTGATACATTTGGTGTGAGTTCGATCTCTATCTATCCTCTAATTCTACGTCTTCAATGTAATTTCTTAAACGATCTTGAATGCTCTTCAAGTTGTTTGGAGGGGATGTGATTCCTTGATCTCCTTGAACTTGAAGTTCGAATTTGAAGATGTTGATCTGAAGGACTTTAGTCTTGTTTCGGATCATTGTCGAATTTGGGTTGATATTTGAAGAACGTTTGAAGATCTTCAGTTTGAGCGCCAATGCGGGGTTTTCACCATATTTCGAATTGAACGCCATCTTTGATTTGATTTGGAGGATGATCTTGACGAAGAATGTGGTGATTTACGAAGAAGCGCTGAATGTTGAAGAAGACTTGAAGCTTCTTGAAGACTTGTAGAAGATTCTTCGAGTGTCTTGAGCTCTTGATTCTTCACCTTCTTCACTTCACTTCTTCACCTTCTCTTTATGAGAGCCTTCAACTCATATTTATAGATTTAAATTTGAGTGGGCTTGTGGGCTTATGGGCCATCAAACCATGAGCTTGGGCTTATGGGCCTTTTGGGCCATCAAATGGACATTTGGGCCACCAAACCATGGGTTTGGGCTTGAGCTTGGGCTTATAAGCCTTTTGTGACTTATTTGGCACGATTTTAGCGTTTATCCTTCTCCGAGGTGTCGTTGCCACATGTCGTTCTCCCATTCGCCGATGAAATCAAATATTAATCATATATCTATTTAATTTTGGAATAAATTTCATTAATAAAATAGAAATATAATCAATTATTTAATTCGTGATTTACACATGACGCAATATAATTTGCTAACAATTTTTAATTGTCTACATACGTTTGATCACAAACTCCATCTGGAAAGGCTTATTCTGGAAAACCAATTAATTCTGAGAAATCCAAGAATAGCAGCTAACTGAGCAATTAATGAGATCTATTTAATTACGGATGTTATACAATATGTCCACATGTACGTGATTCTTTTTAGGTCATGTGCTAAAAATGAGTATATTTAAAATCCATTTAACTTACCCAAAAAAATAGATCTATAGGTATTACATATATCGATCCATCATTAAATTTGAAAACAAAGGTTAGGTTTGGTTCGGTTCGAAGCCGCTTGGACGGGACGGTCAAGACCGACCGTTTTGTGGGTTCGGTCCGACGATCGCTTTTTTTTTTTTAAAAAAATTGAGCATTATATATCCACTTTTTCTATTACACACATACAAATTTAGAAGTGAGCATCATGAAATAATCAACATTCCTATGGATAAAGATCGTGTGATCATAAAATGTTAGAAATTTATCCACTTTGCCATTGAAGTGATAATGTGGGGAAAAATATAAAATCATGCCAGTGGAGAATTCACTCTCACACGATACATGGAAGCGATATGAAAACTATACCAAATTAAGAAAGAACCTTTCATCTCAACATCACAAATCTCTTAAATCTAAGAACATCAAGAACCAGACAAAATGAAAGCAATGCAACGCAAATGCAAAAGGGGAATGATTGTTACTTGTATAGTTCCTTAGATTAATAGAACTGCTTACATGTCTCCTCCTCCTCGAGCAAGTTGATATGGACGATGAAATTTATCCAATATTACACAAATTCATGCTGTTTCAAGTCATTTCAGCAATGGCAATGCTAAAACATAATTTCAGATTCATCCTAGAAAAGTGCAGTGGATCAAATCAAAATCACAAATCAGGGTGAGAACCAAATCCAGCTTTAATTGACCGAATTGAAACAGACACTACAACAAAAATTAGATATAGGGGCATTTATTTAGAGACATTTGATATTAATTGCCTCCAAATTATATTTTGGGGCATTTAATTAGATATCTAAAATTTAGGGACACAAAATAAATTTAGCTAAAAATTCCACAAACACCTCTGTTTCCTTCTTTTTTTTCCGTCTCTCTATGCAGAACACCTCTCTTTCCTTCTCTCTCCACAGAACACCTATTTTTTCCTTTTCTTTTTCCTTCTCTCGTCTTCTCTTTCTCTCTCCACACTCTCTCCACAGAACATATCAAATGTATTTACCATTGCTTCCTTGTTTCTTCTTACTTTTACGATTTTTTCTTCTTTCTCAGATTTGAAGGCTGATTACATGTTCTCATTCTGATTCAGTCACGGTTGCTCTTTCCCGTCTACCTGCCGGAGCCACCGCCACTCCTCTCTCACAAGCAGTCACCGACGGCTCTGAGCTACCGGCCGACCAATCCGAAGACGATTTGGCTGTGATTTCTCTCCAATCGGTGGTTCCCGATCTGAAAGTCTCGCTACACAAATCAGGTAATTATTCTGTATTTTAATAAAATAAATTATATTAATTTTCAGTGGAACAATCTCTTTGTTATGTTAGAAAGTAAAAATTATATTAATTATTCTGTATTTTAATAAAAAATCAGGATGACAAGTTCCTCGAAGCGCTCAGCTGTAAGTTTGAGATTGTGGTTTTTGCGAATTGTAGTGGATGGAATTAGGCTTGGAATTTGTATTTTTAGATTTGGTTGAATTGTGTTGTTTAGGAGATTGTGGTTTTTGCGAATTGTAGTGGATGGAATTAGGCTTGGAATTTGTATTTTTAGATTTGGTTGAATTATGTTGTTTAGGGTTTGATGAATTACTGGGGATAAGTGGAAGGTTTTTTTGAATGTTCATTTTGGGAATTGTGTTTGGCAGTGCAGGGCACAGTACTAATTCAGTCACAAGTATTTGAGTTCCTTTGTGCGTAAACTCTCTGGATGATTAGATGTTGCGCATTGGGGCATTTTTTGTGGTCTAGATTGTAGTAAGGATGGTTAAATTTACTTCTAGGAGATGAGGGCATGCAATCTCGAAGCTAAATTTGGATAGAAGATGAACAACCTTGTTTACCACGATGGCTAGTGTCATTAACAACTGGTGAATGCTAATGCTATAATATATTTTGTTAGCAGTTCTGATAATCTTTTGTAGTTGATTTATGCATTAGGTCAAAACCAAAGTAGATGGTTATCCAAATCCTTATAGCACTACTCTAATTCAAACTGAACTTCCCCATTGTGTCTTATAATAGTTCTGATTCTTAATATCTGTGTGGATCTAGTGAACCCCAGGCGAGATATTTTGGTATTGTTTAATTACATTTCATGGGAATGAACCTCTTATTAAGAATAGTTTTGTCGGGGGACACAGAGACCTGTGTGTTTAGCTAGATGGTTTTAAGTCACGTGATCATGAAATATGAAGTTAATGGCTAATGCTACAAAGATGTAAACACAGTTGTGGCTGTTATCTTGCTATACACTATTGCCATGCATATGTTTATTGAAAGGATAAAAGTTTTAGCGAGAAACTTCTTTCCCCGCTAACTGAACAGAAATAAGTTAATAAATAAGACAAAACAATTCTATGTTACACTGGCATCAATGTGGCAAATTGGCAATTTTTCGAAATTAATAAGTTTTTTAATTATTTCCAGATTTCTTATTTTACTCAAAGGTTTAAGTAAAAGGTTCTATAGGAGCATAGGACAAGAAAGGATGTCGAATTTGATACAACATTGTTAAATTTTTTCTTCTCTATAGCTACTACTAATTGATGAGAAACAATGAACTCTGATTTGGATTTTTATTATACAAGTTCCTTAAGTTAATGCACTGTCAACATGAGTTCCTTGATCTATAATCTTGATGCTAACTCTTAGTAGATACAGAGAGAACTAACTGTTGATGAATACTTTGCACTTAAGAAAAAGGAGAAAAGCATGTTTGTCTTGCACTTTTTACAGAAAAATTACGAACAAATTGAATTTTCGGCTTGCATTTGATGATTTGATCTTGTTCATGCTTTCCACTGTTAATATTTATGGCCCTGGAAAGATTTCAGAAAGTACTATCCTGGGGAGAAATCATTACTCTTAGTTTCCCTGCTAAAGGAGTCATGTATGCAGACTAGAGAAAGAGGAAATAAAATGATTAAAAGATCTGCCACATTTAGTTAGGAATGTAATCTTAAATATTTTGTATGAATTGCACATTCGTTTTTGTTTTTTTTTTGGGCTCACTATAAGTTAGAAAGCAAATGGAGACTCCAACATCAGTAAAACACATTTGTTTTTTTTGTTTTCAAGTTGATAGATGATGCTCAACATGAATTATATCCCATAAATATAACAGATGAACCAAATGAACAAGCTAAGGCCTTTTACCAGTTTTCCCATAAATATGAACAGTAGAGTAGAGTACTACAGCTACATTATATTCATATTTGCTCGCTTTATGTTTATGAACAGCGCAACATATTCTGGGCTACACTCAAACTGAAATTTATTCCACGAATAATTTTTCTGTCGCCTTAACTATTCCAGAATGGGGTTAGAGGGTTGATTTATCTATTCAAGAATGGGGTCAGAGGGTTGAAAAGTCCAGGAGAAAGTGGGAGGCATCTGTATTCGGTGTTTGGTCTCGCGAATAAGGGGACTTACAACAGATTCAGAGGTCTAGCATCCAAATAACGTTACAACCAGTACCCTCATCCGTTATCTTCAGGGGACTTACAGGTACGTGCATGAGATGAATGCTACTTTGTTTACTTAATTGTATCTATTCAAGAAAATGTGATTGTCACATATATATGTGTGTGACATCAATTGTCTACATATTATAAGCAAAAAATAAATGAGAAATGACTAGAGATAGGGGTGAGTATTCGGTTATTCGGTCGGTTTCGGACGAAAAAATAACCGAATCGAATTAACCGAAATTTTCAAAAAAATAACCGAACCGAACCGAATTTTATTCGGTAACGACCGAAATAACCGAAATACATTTCGGTTATTTCGATAAACCAATTTTAGCAAAAAATACTTTTTCAAATGAATAAATAAATACTATTATATATTGATATTATATATATAAAATAGTTTATTTTAGCAAAAAAAATATACTTTTTCAAATGAATATATAATAATATTATATATTGATATTTATCTATAAAAATACATTTTATATGTTATATATATAAAATATTTTGCAAAAATAATAATTGATAGAATTATTTAATAAATAAATAATATATTTTACAAATATTATATATTGATATAATAGAGAGAGAAATAATAGGATTAAGGATATTGATATATTAAATTATAATTATAAATAAATAAATAATATTATATACATATATATGATTCGGTTTTCGTTTATTCGGTTAAAAAAATTCTGAACCGACCGAAAACCGAACTACCGAATTTTAATTCGGTTTTAACCGAATTAACCAAAATAACCGAATTAACCGAACTAAATTTGATTTTTCGGTTTGGTTCGGTTCGGTTTCCGGGTATTTTGCTCACCCCTAACTAGAGAAGATAGAGATGAATATGTATTAAAGAGATGAATATGTATTAATTAATTAGGAGCTTGTTTTACTTAATTACAACATGCATGATGTAATGATGTTCCTACCTAAAGTGAAAAATAATTGAAAAAGAATTGTTTAGCACTTGTCCGTTATAGGTAGTAAATGGTTAATTGTAGACAGTAAATTTGTTTTGCATGCTAGCTTGGAAAATTTAGCATGATTTGGTTATGCACTAATATTGTTATGAGAATTAATATGTTATCGGTAGTAAAGGGTTAATTGTAGACAGTAAATTTATTTTGCATGCTGGCTTGGGAAATTTAGCATGATTTGGTCTGCACTAATATTTGTGGAAAGTATATTACTTTGTTTCTCATGATTTTTTTGAAGTAACAAGTCTATATTGACGGACAATAATTGATAAGATGTCATTCTTTTAGTAGGTTCATAATGGACAAAAGTTGGATGCAAAAACATAGATTGTCTGTTGAATATAAAAATGGCTTAGATCAATTTCTTGATATGGCTTTCGACAACGTAAGTTCTGTTGATTTATCCAACAGAACTTCATGAAACAATTGGAGATTCTATTGGAGCACCGATCGCTTGGCCTTTATCATTGGTATATTCTTTTTTCTTTTGAAACTGCGTGTATGATGAAGTGTATATATCTACTATTGTGTGCAACTCATCTCTTTATGGTATTATCAATATATTGTTTTTTGTGTTAGTATAACATTTTCTTTATCTAATATGCAGATTGTCTTGGATGAGAATGAGAATTGATATAAGTATTTGATGGAGCAAGAGCATTTAATCTCAAAGGACCTTTCATATTTTAGATAGTGTGATTTTTTAATTTGTATTATGTAGAAACAATTTTATGACTCCATTTATTTTTTCTAGCAAATATGGACATGAGTAGGAGGACATGAGCTTTATGCATAATATATAGCAATGTGTTTGGGGGCACAAGATTTCTAATTCTACACATGTAAGTGCCTCATAATATTAATTTGTGCATATATATAGAAGTTTATTGCTACACATTATATGCCTCAAATTGAATTTAACGGCACAAGTAAGTGCCCCAAGAAATTAATTTGGAGACACAAAATGACACAAATAAGTGTCTCGATATTACATTTCAAGGTATATTTAAATGCCTGGAAATACAATATCGAAACACTTATTTGTGTCTTTTATATAAATATCGGGACATAAAATGTGCCTCAAGAAATATTGGGTCACAAACTAAATCTGTTAAGGGGCATTTATATATGACTTAAGAAATCAATCTTGGGACATATAAAAATGATTAGAAAGCTATTGGTTTACAGACACTTAAAAAGTGCCCCTAACACTATTGGGACACGTTATTTGGCAACACATATGATAAATGTCCCCAAAATCATAAGTGCCCCAAAATGATATATATTGAGGCACTTTTCAATGCCTCAAAAACTACTTTTTGTTGTAGTGAGATTCGAAGCTACATTTCCAAATACTACACCTCTAATAGAAGGGGAAAGCAAAAGAAAAAGCACAATCTGCACTTTATGTTAAAATTCACATTAACATAAAGTTGGCAACTGAACCAGGAACCTTTATGCAGTGGCGGAGCCAGGAAATTTTTCCTGGGGGGCCCAATTAATAATAATTTTAAAAAATAATAAAATAAAATTTTGAAATAAAATAATAATAATAATTTAAATAATATAATGAGTTTATTATATTCCTTTTAGAAATTTGATTGATAATATTAATTCACATATAAAACTTTATTATTTACAAATATCTTTTATTTTATTAATATAAAATAAATTATAGAAAAAAAGAAATAACATTTTATCGACATAAAACAAATTATAGAAAATGAAAAATGAAAGAAAGATAAAGGAAAATAAGTATAGGAAAAGAAAAGAAAAATATGTAGCTAAGAGTGATCAAACCAAGATCTCCTAAATGAGAGATGAAAATCATAATCTGTTAGATTACAATAGATTTAGTTATTAAATGTTAAATATTTATAGAAAGAGCACACATATTTAGCTAAGAGTTAATTCACATATATAGTGTTATTATTTACATACATATTTTATTTTATCAATATAAAATAAATTATATAAGAAAGGAAAAAAGGAAAAAAGATCCCAAAATAAAGAGAAGAAATAGAATAGAGAGGGAAAAAAAAAGCACAAACTAAAAAGAAGAAACATAAGAGGAAAAAAAAAGGAAAAAAAGAAAGAGAGGAAAAAGGAAAGGGAATGACATAAGGAAAAAGGAAAAAGGAAAAAGGTAAGTGAAAGAGAAACGCAAGAAACAAAAAAAAAAGAAAGAAGAAATAAAAAAAGGAAAGGCTGAAGGGGTTCGAACCAGCCTTGAGGATCTTCTTCAAGATCCTATCCGTCGACTATACTAAGTCTTTTGAAAATATCTTACATATCAAATATATAGTGTAATTTTTCAAAAGTTGGGCCCTTAGGCCCCCAGCCTAACGATAGCTCCGCCACTGCCTTTATGGACAGATCTCACACGGCTGGATTCAGAAGCCAGGATAGGCTTAAGCATTCAAGCCGATTTTCTGGTAACAAGCAAAAGCCTAAACACTATCGGTGTCAACAATTCTGGAGACTTCTTGATTTAAAATAAACAAAACTACGTTCAAGAATTCAAATTCAGTACGCTCTTATAATAGAGAAATAAAATTGATGAAAATGAAGCCTGGATATGCTTAAGCGTTCAAGCCGATTTTCTAGCAACGAGCTAAAAACTATCACGTCACGTTGATTATTCTAATTTAAACAAATGATTATTCTAATTTAAACAAATGAAGGGCCCGTGGGTAACCAATTAGACATGGGTAATACCCGATCCGGATTCATAATTTGATGGTCGGGATCCGGTCCGAGTCTAGTATTTACTAGTAGGTTGCGAACCGTAACCAATACTAATTTCTTGGTTGCGGTAGGGTAAAGTTCACCGCCGTTGACACCCTAGTGTCAACCTAACCTATAATAACTGATTTCTAACTTATCAAGAGGAGATTAGGAAACTAATCTATCTTCTAATATAATTCAAAATACTTTTCTTTTCTATGTAATCTTTTAGCTTTTGCATAAGAATGTTTTGCCTTTAAAGATGCATTCTATTTGATGGAAAATGGTGGAAAACATATATTTTTATCATTTTCCACTATTTTCATATTTCCGTGGGATAAATAATTATCCAGGTAATTAGATGGAAAAATATTTTGGGCAGCCTCTTTTACCGTCTTTTCACTTCAATTCATGATAATATTATCATGAGATATTGATTTGATAATATATATTTTCCTATTTTTCCATCCTAGAGAACATGAGATAAAAAGTAAAATAAGTACTACCAAAATATGAAAAAAAAAAATCTATCTTTCTTATCCCTCGTTTTCTTATGTAGAAAGGTTAAGTAGATTTCACCGGTAAAGAGGATCAATAAAAAGAGAAAAAAATGAAGAATAAAAAAATTATCCTATCCATCTTCTTGCCTAGTCTCGGCTTTCTGCTGAATGAATCTAAGAAAAGTAAATCTACCCTAAGACGAGGTATCGTATATATTTAAAACACTAAATAATCCCCGAGCGAATTTTGGCCCAAACAAAATCAGCCCCAATCCACCTATTTTTTTCAGATTATTTGAGTCGGTCCATCGGTTTGAGGCTCTTTTGAAATCCTTAGCCACATTATGAAAGTATTGGAATTAACTTAACACTATCAAGCACATGCTAATTAGCGACAAATGTTCGATCCCTTAAAACACACCATCTATCATTAAAACAAAAAACAAAAACAGGCCTTTCCTGATAATGAGTCGAGTGATGTTCCGATCGACTAGAACTCCAAGGGCCTAAATGCTAGACTTGGAAAGGTAAATAGTGTCCATATATTTTTTTCTACCATCGTAATGAAAGATGATGGCCTTATCTGACTTAGTATACTAGTGATTTTTCTTGGATAGAGATTTTGTATTACAGAATGAATAAGCAAGCAAATTTAAATAATATAATATGCAGTGGATCATCTTGCTATACAACAAAATCCCATCAATAAATAGGACTGTGACCGAACAAGGAAGAAATGTCTTTGTAGGTTGTATTGTGATGACCACCGCCGCCTCCGTGGGATGGACTTCATCCCGAACACATACTGCGTCTCTGCCTGCATGGAACACTTCCTCAATGCACAGAGACACCGTCCCCACCTTGCAACATGCCTCTAACATTCTTTATATCACCTGAACATGAAATGAAATCATCATCGTCCAAGTTAATTGGTGTAATGATTTTTTCAAACTAGTAAAACTTAGACCGAAATCCACATAAAATGGAAATTAATTTATGAGGAGTACCACTTGATGGAGAGAGTGGTGTATCTAGTGTACACAAATTTCGCTTTTGGATAATCAAAATTGAGTCATTGATAAGAAGCTTAAGATGTTGATTGAAAATTAGGACAATGTCGTTGACGGTTTCAACAGGATGAGGAATTAGGGGCCAGATGCACCGGTGATATACGGTATACATCCTAATTCACCGACTTCAACAACGGCTACTTTTCTTGCTCCATTTTGTACATCCTCTGATGCAAAAGAGGAACTTGTTATAATTTTTAAAAAAGGAAAAATTAATAATTCCAAAATGCCTCACTTGAATCTGGTTTGAATATTGAGTAATGAGCAATGCGCGAATTGATTTGGGGTATAATTTGTGGCGGAAGAATACAACTGAGGCACATAGTTAACTAGGTAGTCGTTGGTGCCGATTCCACGTAGTATAAACACGAACACGGTGTTTAGCTGCATTTTGTCTTCCTAGTAATTTCGGATTCGGAAATTGTGATCTCGTGATTCGATATTTGCTCGCTGAAATTCAATACCCCTACAATTTGAAAAAAAAAATCCATGGTTTCAAATATTTAAAATTGTTTTGTTTGAGAGAGAGAGAGAGAGATTTTACATATTGGCTTCCAGTAAGAATTCCACCTCCCCCGGAGGCATAGTTGAGGCCTTCCAGGAAGTCATCAGTTGTGCCATTGGCAAATGGAGGGATGGATTTCTTAAAGCCCAACATTTTTGCTGTAAGGGAAGACGGCAAACACCAAAATGAATTGAGTACAATATATAAAATACTGGGTTATATGTTATCAATTTATGGTTTAAATGTTAGCGTATCTTGAAAAAATGTTCCGGCCTTCAAAACATGCAAAATGGTCTTTACTTGATCAAAATTTTAATTTTTCAAGTAGTGTCTGATACCCTAGTACTATTAGTAATTGAAGTATTAATTAAAATAAAATACCATAATCAATAAATGTACGATATGAAGTAGTAGAGGTAAGAGATGATCAGGAGACATCCTAAACATAAGAGAAAAACTAAAAATAGAAAGTATACCAATAAAATCTGCAATATTCCGACCATTGGTAAATCTACCGGTAGGGCCAGTTGGAAAATCGATGCCATAAGGTGAGTAATTAACTTTGACGATGGTGCTGAGATTGTTGTTGTTGCCATTGTCGACAAATGAGTCTCCAAAATGAAGAAGCATGGAAATTGTGGTTCTGCAATGATTAGGGTTTGAAAAATCACAAGATTTTGCGGAATAAACACAAATAAAACTTGAACGCTGCTTTGCCAAGCCATTATTAAAAGCTGAATGGCACAAAGCAAATTCTAGGCGTCTTTCGAAGAAGGATTTTCAGATCTATAAGCTGAAGTAGGGTTAAAATTAAATAGACATGTTTTCTTTCTAAATTTCTTAATAAATTGAGATCTATTCATACTTATTTCTCCTTAAGAGAATATATATATAATATGTTTGTTTGTGTGTGAAATAGAGATAGAGAAACTTCACGAGTAATGCATATCCGAGAAACTTACACGCTTTCTCTACTATAAGGCTAGGGTAATTACTTAATTGTAGAATTTGAATTATCAAAGATGGTGATCTTGATTGGTGATTGGATTACATGGCTGATAAATTTGACGTTAACAAATTATATTGGTTATATTACAGGCAACTTTTACGTATTAAGAAAGTATTTTAAAAGATGCAAGGTTGTAGAAAAGAATATATATAAATCGGAAATATATATAAGAAATTGGGTAAATATAATAATCTAATGGGGTAATTTCATAATAGATCATGAACGTCCAACTAATCCTTTCTTTAATTATCATAAGCAATTAAGTAAATTATAAATTCAATTAAAATATAAGTAATCCCTTAATTCTTGAAAATATGTAAAATGACAAAAAAAATCTAATTATGTACATACATATTATGTACGTTTAGCATTTTCCTATTAATATATTTTAAAATTTCGATTTCACCTAAGTAAATATCAAATCTTTTGAACTTTTGTAATTTGGATTTTTCCATAATTTTTTCGATGATAAAAAAATTGATATGGAGCTCACCTAGATTGAAATCATTCAGAAAAATGAATACATAATAAATCACGAACTAATCAAAACTTAAAAAATGTGCGGGAATAGAATTAAGAGCTAAGAAATCTCTAGAATACAACTAACTAAATTGTGATATATATTTTCAACTTTTACTATTATTATATTTTGCTCTAAATATATAAACGTGTAGAAATTTCAATCCTAGCTCTCTTTCTCTTCAATTATCATTACTTTTGTATTATATGTATTTTATACTCAATAAATTTATACAAAATTTTATAATATATTATATATATTTTACTCTAAAAAGTATATACAAATATTACTCTCCGTTAATTAAAAGTATAGCACTTGTGGACGATATAGGTTTTAATAAAATGTTAGATAGATGTTATTTGAGTGGAGAAAGAGTCTCACCATACATGTGGTGAGATGTAAGTAGGGCTATCTATTCGATATTGGTCGGGTACCCTACCCGAAAAAATCGGGTACCCGACCCCGATTTTGCATAATATGTGCTACCCGACCCCGATCCGATTTTGAAAATCGGGTTCCCGAATACCCGACTCGGGTATTCGGGTACCTGAATACCCGATTAATTTTTAAATTTTTTTTATATATAAATCTATATATTTATTGTAAGTATTAGTTTATTAGAATTAATAATATTAAATAATAATAAAATTCTTCCTAGATGCATTTTTGTTTTTTTTGTATTTATTTATTTTATTTTATATTTGTATATAAATCTATATATATGTTGTAATGTTACTAATAATTATGTTAGCTATATATTTGGATATTCCCATGGTGTTATGATAGCATTTTTTTCTTTGTGTTTATTTATTTTATTTTTATTTTGTACATAATTTTAGATATATAATGTTAGCTATATACTCATTGCCAAGTTATGATAGCATATCACGTTTTAAGGATATATGCTACTTTTAATATTAAGTTATCATTTATAAATTTCACATATTAAAATTAAGAATAATAAAACTATATTATAATATATTAATTTCAATATATTAATTATATATTTAAATATATAAAATATATAAATTATAAATATTTAAAAAATCGGGCATCGGTAATCTGGACTACCGTCGGGTATACCCGACACCCGATCTCACCTAAATAGCGATGCAGACCCGACCCCTACATCCGATTTTGGGTAATCGAGTCCCAATACCGAGACATTTCGGCCGGTATCGGGTATCCGATTACTCGATACCCAAATAGTCACCCCTAGATGTAAGTGGTAGGAATGATATTTTGTAAATAATGAGTGATTTGTGAGGTTGAATATAAGTAATAGTGTCCCAAAATAGAAATTATTACACTTTTGTGGATCTTGAAAAGATAATTGTGCCACACTTTTGGTGGACGTAGAGAGTATAATATTATATAGGTTTTTATGCATATTGTTTTCAGATATTTATAAGAATATATCTATATATATATATATTCAAAGTATTACATAGGAAAAACATTATCGTATTATATACGACAGAGAATAGTAATAAATAATAAAATAATTAAATTATTTATTGACAAGAAAATATTATAATTTTTTGCATAAATCACATAATATGATAGCGTGCATAAATCTCAACCCTAGCTCTCTCTCTCTGGTTTTCAATTACTTATATTATATATATGTGTTCTAATTAAACATATATATGCATGATATTATAGTATTTCTTCATTATGTATATATTTAATCTCAATATATAAATATATATAATAATATTAAAACCTATGTATATATATATATACTCACGCATATATAAGTTGCATCACCCAAGTCATTTTCCTCACTTAAATTCCAACGTATGCTACAAAAATATATTCTATCAACGATATTGTACGTAAATTACCTAATATTTATTAGGTAAAGTCAATACTTTTACGTGTACTCTTACTAGCTAGTTTTATAAAATGTAATGCAAAAGATTCAAATTAATGAATGGGATCAATAAACATACAAGGTAGAAATATTGTAGTCTGTAGGTAGTATTAACGGCTTGATGGACTTCATCCAAGAACTTGTATACCTCGCCACGCAATATGTCTCACTCACAATCTTTCTATTACCGAAACCATGCATCATCGTATAAGCTTATTATTATTATTATCATTATTATTATTACATGGATTTTAAAATGAAGCCGCCTAAAGCTAATTAAGGACTGAGGGTGCATAGTAGTGGTCACAATCTCTATGATTTACTCTATGCTATATTTACTCTATCTATGCTATATTTATTTACTATTCCAGCAAGTTATAGATGGATCGTTTGAGAAAGCAAGCATAGCATTTAATTTATATTGGAAAGGTTATAGGTGTGTACGAGAGTAATTCATTAATTTACTAATATTTGTTAAAACATAAACTAGTTTCTTCAAAGACAACTCGTAACTATCTTTACTTTTTAGGTTAAACAAGATGTAAAATTATTTATTTAATTTATTAAATATATATGGATAACAAATGAGTTTGCATAATTTAATCTCATGCTTACAATACAAATTTAGTGTATAAGGATAGTGGAATAGTGTTATTAACCAAAGTCTCTAGGATAAGATAGAAATGAACCGAATAAAAGTAGACACGCACGTAATTATACAAAGACAAAACTTGGGTGAGCTCCGCCTACCGTGAGTTCACCCTTGTTTTTGTTAAAATAATTATATATTAATTAGGTGAGTAAGGATAATTAGATTTTATTAATTTATAATTAAATTTATTAATTTTTAATTATAATTTTTAATTCGAAATTAGAATTTATTAATTCATAATTGATGTTTATTAATTCATAATTATGGTTTATTAATTCACAATGAGAGTTTATTAATTCAAAGTTAGGGTTTATTAATTCACAATTAGGGTTTATTATTCAAAATTAGGATTTATTATTCAAAATTAGGGTTTCTAAATTCAAAATTAGGCTTTATTAATTTCAAATATGGTTTATTAATTCATAATTAGGATTTATTAATTCAAACTTAGGGTTTATTAATTCACAATTAGAGTTTATTAAATCACAATTAAGTTTATTAATTCAAAATTAAATGTTATTAAACTAACTAATTTTAATTAATTAGAATTAATTAATTAATTAGGGTGGACTCACTTTGTCGCGCACGTGAGACCACCCATATACAAAACCCCAGTAGAAACATAAGCATGAGCAGATGAACTTCTTCTACCGCACGAAGGTGTGAAAATCGATAGACTATCCAGGATAAGTATGATCACAAACTCCATCTAGAAAGGCTTATTCTGGAAAACCAATTAATTCTGAGAAATCCAAGAATAGCAGCTAACTGAGCAATTAATGAGATCTATTTAATTACGGATGTTATACAATATGTCCACATGTACGTGATTCTTTTTAGGTCATGTGCTAAAATGAGTATATATATATAAAATCCATTTAACTTACCCAAGAAAATAGATCTATAGGTCCATTGCCAATGCCTATAACCGGTTGCCTATACAACCGAAAGTGTCAACCTAACCTATAACTCATTTCTAACTTATCGACCTAACTTGTCAAGAGGAGATTAGGTAACTAATCTATCTTCTAATAGAATTCAAAATACTTTTCTTTTCTATGTAATCTTTTAGCTTTTGCATAAGAATGTTTTGCCTTTAAAGATGCTTTCTATTATGGAAAATGGTTGAAAACATATATTTTCATCATTTTCCACTATTTTCACATTCCGTCGGATAAATAATTATCCGGTAATCGATGGAAAAATATTTTGGGCAGCCTCTTTTCACTTCAATTCATGATAATATTATCATGAGATATTGATTTGATATTATATATTTTCCTATTTTTTCCATCCTAGAGAACATATGAGATAAAAAAGTAAAATAAGTACTACTAAAATATGATAAAAAAAATTCTATCTTTCTTATCCCTCGTTTTGTTATGTAGAAAGGTTATGTAGATTTCACCGGTAAAGAGGATCAATAAAAAGAGAAAAAAATGAAGAATAAAAAATGTTGGAAATCGTGTATATACATATATATATATTATATGGTCTAATTTCCCGGAAGCTATTTTGACCAAGATTTTGAGTGACGTAACGTTTAATTTTATGAAATTAAACGACATAGGATCGATCTACGTTTCGAGTAGATGATTGTGGTGTATTCACATTCTCAAATCCGATTCCCGGTGAGTGAGAAATAGTGGATCAAAGTTGGTCACTTAAACATGGAGTTATGTGCTTAAGGGATAAGCATGGATTAATTAATCCTTATCTCATATTGATTAATGTACCTTCATTAATTGTCTATATAAGTGGTTCATTGAACACTTAGTATAATTATGCACAAGTGATGGGTCGAAAACCCACATGCTGCGCCGCCGCCCCGCCCGCGCGGGCACAGTGCCCGACGCCCGCGCCCGTGCTCGTGCTCGTGCCAGCACGGCTCCGATTCGATTCCAGTTCCGTGGTCCATGGTCCGTGGTCCTTGGATCTTGGATCTTGGATCTTGGTCTTTGGGTGGTCTTTGAACATTCTTTGGGCTGTTCGTGGCTTGCTTTGTGGGTGCAGTTGGTGGCTCATTACCCGTATATTTTGGATCAATGTTTGATCGAGCCCAAAGATGGAATTGGTCTGAGGCCCAACTCGTGTGGCCCAATCCGTTGGGCCTGCTGTGCACTTGAAGAGACGTCCGAATACGTCCAATGAACCTGGACGCACGCGTTGTCCAGATTCGTCGTAAATGTCGGTAACGTTCCGACATAATGGCTCTGCGAGAAACGTGGCACGTTGTCTCCGAAACCGCCGCGCACTCAATAGGGGACATAACTCCGTAACACTCGACATCAATGCGGTGTTGACTCAAAGATCTTTCACGAGGGACGACGCCTATAAATAGGACATGTCTCCCAACATTAGTCACCCTCGCAAAAGCATTCCGGCATTTTCCAAGAGCACTCCCTGCATACATAGTTCGTGTCAAGCTCGGTCCCGCCTCCGTCCGATTCACCGGGCTCGTTGGTGCGTGGTCTTGCGCCACCCACGAGGCGTTGCCGTTTCATCTTTGGGGACGATCGCCGTAATCGAGCACTACTGGGCGTATCTCGTCTGACGGAAAGAGGCCTCCTCGACTCGGCCTAAGTTCTCGTTCTATTTCATTTTGTTTCAATTGCATACAAGTTCATTGTTTTGATCTCCTACTTCTACATTCTGCTTTTAGTCAGATGTCGCCCGCAAGTTGTAGCACTTGCGAGGAGTTCGACTATTAATTGACTTAAAACTTTGAAACTTAATACCTTTGCTTGGAGATGTCGAGTACCGCCACCGACTCGCCTCCATTCTTCTGCCGCTGCCGCCTCTGTCATTGCCTCTGCTGCTGCTGCTGCCAATTCTGGCATAATGGCTTCGGTCATGTTTGTTTCGATGCCTTCGGGGTCAACCATTGGACCATTTGGGTCGACTGTTGGTTCCACTTTTAGTGGTTCAACATTTGGTTCCACTTTTAGTGGTTCCATTGGTTCGACGACTACACTTTTCAGTGGGACGACTGTTGGATCCATAGGATCTAACACTGGTGGTTCTCATTCGAGTTTCATGTTCCAGCACACTTCAAGTGGTGTTGGTGGATCCGATTTTGGATCGATCTCGGTGCCTGTTCATACCGCAAGGATGATGCCGCCCGTCGAGAAGCTGTCGAAGTTTGGAGGATCCGACTTCAAGAGATGGCAACGAAGATGTTATTCTACCTCACGACGTTGGGCTTCGCCAACTTCTTGGTGGAAGATGAGCCCGCCGTTCGTGGGTGGTGACGGACTTTCACGTCCGAGCAAAGATATGATAAGCGGCGACTTGGCGACTATCTTTGTAAAACTTTATACTGGTAGTTTAGAAGATAGTTTGTATAGTGTATGTCGTTGTAACGACATCCAAATGTATGTGGGATGCGCTAGAAAAGAAATCTTGTAGTGATGGCGCATGTACAAATAAGTTTATTGTAGCCAAATATTTGGACTACAAGATGGTCGATTCTCGACCGATCATGGACCAAGTGCAAGAGTTTCAACTCATTGTACACGAGGTTCGTCGAATGGCACACTATTTCTGGACGGCTTTGTCGTCGCTACGATGATTGAGAAGCTACCCCGGTGGAGAGACTTCAAGGTCTACCTTAAGCACAAGCGAAAGGATATGACACTTGAAGACTTGATCGTCAAACTGCGCATCGAGTCTGACGTGAAGAAGCAAGAGTTAAAGGCGAAAGGCTTGATCGATGCTAGAGCCAACCTGTTGGAGAGAGACGGTCACTCCAACAAACGTGTTCGTCCCAATGCCAATGACAAAGGCAAAGAGAAGGTGGTTGCCCGTAAGTTTGACGGGATTGTTACAATTGTGGCAAGCATGGCCACACAGTGAGACCGCCGCCAACCAAAGAAGAAGAAGGTTAAACAAGTTGCCAACGTTGTCGAGAAGGACTTGATAAATGGGACAAAGATGACTTGGCTGCTGTGGTGATGGAAGAAGTCAACCACGTCGAGAATCATGGTGGATGGTTCATCGATCATTGGTGCAATCGCGCGCGTCTGCGCCGAAAAGGCGTTCTCCATCTACAAGCTCGTTGAGGGAAGAAGCTCAACATGGGGAACCAAGTCGTCCGAGGTTGCGGAGTTGGTGATGTAGTGCTCAAGATGTCGTCCGACATTGAGATCACGTTGAAGGATGTCTTTGCATGTCCCGCACATTCGCAAGAATTTAGTGTCGGGCTCGATTCTAGTTAACAAGGGTTTAGACTAGTTTTGAGTCGAGACAAGTTTGTCTTGACTAAGTTTGGGAAGTTCCTTGGTAGGGTTATCTCACCGGGATCTTTTCAAATTGAATGTAATGGTTTGTCGTAGTGTACCCAAGATTGCTATGAATGAAAATGCACTACCTCTTACTGACCGAGTGCTCGATTTATGGCATTGTAGATTAGGACATGTTAATCTAAATGCAATAAAATATTAGTAAATTTAGATTTACTAAATTTAAATGAAGTTAATACACAAACGAAATGTGAGGTTTGTGTGGAAGCAAAATGGCTAAGTTACCGTTTCATTCGGTGAACAGAGCACTAAGCCTCTAGAACTTATTCACACCGATGTGTGTGATTTAAAGTTTGTACAAACTAGAGGTGGTAAAAGTACTTCATCACGCTTATTGATGGTATATAAGATATTGTTATCTTTACCTTCTAAGAAGTAAAGACGGGCTATCAAGCTTTTAAAACTTCAAGAACGAAGCCGAGAATCAAATAAGTTGTCGAATTAAGGCTCAAGTGATAGGGGAGAATATGTAGCTCTGTTTGAGGCATTATGCAACGAAAGTGGTATAATACATCAAAAGACACCCTTATTTACCTCGGTCTAATGGCGTTCTTGAACGAAAATCGAACACTTAAGGAGATGATGAATACTTTGTTGATTAGTTGAGGTTGCCCCGGAACTTGTGGGGAAATTGTTTTGACACCAACTACATCTCGAACAAGATTCCTTGAAGAGTAAGGATGTCACTCCTCACGAGTTGTGGAAAGGAAGAAAGCCATCGTCAAATATCTCAAAGTGTGGGGTGTTTGGCGAAGGTTGAGGTGCCTCTTCCTAAACAAGTTACAATTGGACCTAAAACGATCGATTGTATCTTTATTGGTATGCACCTTTGAAAGCTACTATCGTTTTCTAATCCACGGTCGAGGTACTAGATATGATTTGTGGGGACGACGATCGAGTCGAGGAATGTCATATTCTTTGAAAGTGTTTATCCATGTAAAGACAAGGATAAAAATGAAGCCGATTCTAGCAATAGGCGATGGTGAAGCTTCGAGTTCTAAACCTGGAGGAAGAACCGATATCGCATAAGCGATCGAGGTCCGATCCGGAGGGTCGAACCGAGATGTGGCGAAGAGAGTCGAACGCCAAAAGATTTTGGTCCCGACTATATTGCGTTCATGTTGGACGAAGAACCAACTCGATCAAAGTAGCCTATGCTCGGCCGACGGGATGCTATGGCGAGAGGCTGTTCAAAGCGAGATTGATTTCATTCTGCAAAACCACACTTGGGTCTTTGGTTGATTCGCGGAAGGTTGTAATCCCTTAGGATGCAAATGGATCCTTAAAAGAAAGTATAAGACAGATGGATTAATTGAAAAGTATAAGGCCCGTTTGGTTGTCAAAGGGTTTAAACAAAGAGAGAGCTACGATTTCTTCGATACCTATTCACCGTGACGAGGATTACGTCTATTAGATGCTTTTGCAATTGCCGCTTGCACAATCTTGAGATTCATCAAATGGACGTTAAGGCTGCGTTTTGAATGGTGACCTCGAGGATGAGGTATATATAGAGCAGACCGGCGTTTGTAGTTCCCGGTCGAGAGGCAAGGTATGCAAACTCGTGAAGTCTCTATATGGTTTCAAACAAGCGCGTTGCAATGGCACTTGAAATTTGACAATGTAATGTTGGCAAATGGTTTCAAGATCAACGAGTGTGATAAATGTGTCACGTTAAGAACATCGATAATGGTTATGTTATATTGTGTCTATATGTAGATGACATGTTGATCATGGGTAGCAATACTCAAGTCATTAATGACACAAAGCGCATGTTAAATAGAAATTTTGACATGAAGGACATGGGATTAGCGATGTAATTCTTGGAATCAAGATTTTAAGAAGATCGACGGAATTGTCTTGACACAATCTCACCACGCCGAGAAAGTGCTTAAGAAATTCAACGCGTTTGATAGTTGCCTGCTAAGACCCCGTTGGAGCTCAATGTTCACTTGAGTAAAACGAGGGTGAACTTGTTGGGCAAGAAGACTATGCTAAGGTCATCGGGTGTTTGATGTATCTTACAAATTGCACCGACCGACATAGCTTGCGCCGTGAATAAATTGAGTCGTTAACGTGTAGGGAAAACATATGTTTAGCCCTCGCCCCGAGGATCTATCTTGGATATTTAATTCACCATACATTGATTATTTACCTAGCATGCACCTATATAATTAATTGCAACACGTTGGTGTTTTCTCGTGTTTACCTTTGAATCTGACGAGGCGGAATGGATCGAGACTCGTGCTTTGACCTTCTGGACTGTATCCCGATTGCCCAATCTCCAACGTCGAGTGATGACGATCTATGGAGAATGCTTCGGAAAATCACCCAATTCTCTCAAGAGGCTCTCGAAAAAATTCCTCTCATTTGTGAGTCTCGATTGTACTATATATAATTTTGAAAATTTCTTCCAATTGACTATATGGAAAATAGACGTAAATTTCTTCCATTATTCAATGGACTTCACGTAAATTTCTACCATAATTAATATATGGAATTCACATAAATATCTTCCATATTTCAATATATGGAATTCACGTAAATTTTGTTCCATAATTCAATGGACTTCCGAAAATTTCTAGTTAATTATATATATATTAACCTAGACTTTATCTCTTACCTTATATTTATAATGCATTACGATAATCCCATAAGGAAAGGATCCATGCATGTCCCATAAATATAATTATATCCTTGTGGATAAAGAGAATAAAATCTTGCCATAGAGAGCTACTAGGGGGCGCCGATTTTCCTCAGTGCTACGGGCCTGGATGGGCCAGCCCAGGGATCAAATGCAAGGAATAAAGATGGGCCTCAAATAAATTAATTATCTTATGTTCAGCCCAGAACATAAATTAATTTATAAACATTCGATCATGCCACTAGAGAAAGAATGTTGACTTACCCCTTTATTACCGATGGTGAGTCGGGCTTACACTTAGACATTACAAATCCCCGTATTTAAGATATCGAACGTCCATTAATTATTTATAGCATTCTGACTGCTTAAAATAATTAATAACTTCATTTCTTAAGTAGTACCACTCAACCTTATTATTGTACTTGAGCTAACTCAACTCGCAGGGGTTTAGTACAATAAACCTTTGAGCTCCTTAAGGGACGCCATCATCCTAAACGGATACGGTGACTCGTCTGAGATAACTAGCGTGACATACAAGCACCGCCACCACCCAAAATGCGGAGAATCTTGGTTAGAACATATAACCTCACCCATAACAAGTCAAAGTGATGGTCAAGAACTCATACTCACCTAATACCTTATCGAGGTTTAGATCATCGTAAGTCACCGAGATCTTGGTTCTTCACGACGGTCGATAGAAGAACACATCTCACCGTGATCCTTCAATACGTCGAGACGTACAAAGCATAGACAAGCAACTAAGTCAAGTCACTTCTTATCTATCTGCGGCCTCTAAACCGACAACTCGTCCTTAAGTTGTCTCACCGGTGTGAAACTTTTATATCTCATTAAAGCTTGACCAATCATACGGACTTTTGTGATCTTCTACACAATCGTATGATCTAACTTATATATGAGATAAGGGACACGATATATGCAATCAAGTATTCAATTCGGATAGAGATTCTAATAGTGGTAACGAGAAACATTGTATACAAGCTCAACCAAACCGCTTTTCAAGATACAAATCCAACAACACGAGAAATCCAAGCAAGGAGTATTGAAGGCTCTAGTGAGAGTTTTGAGGTACTCAAGTATACTCAAAATCATGGGCTGATTTCACGAGATATCCCCTGCTTGAAGAGTGCTTGTGATGCCAATCGATATCGACACTAAAGATTCACTTTCTACAAATGGGTGCGTGTTCACGATTGGGGGAGGTCTGTTTCTTGAGATCCACGAAGCAGGCGTATAGCCCAATCCACCATGGAATCGTAATTCATAGCTTTGGATAAAGTGGTGAGGAAGCCGAGTGGCTCCGTAATTTCTCGAAAGATATTCCATGTTGGTCTCAAACCGTGCCACCAAGTGATGATTCATTGTGATAGCTAAACGGCTATTGGAAAGGCGAAAAGTGGTTTGTATAATGGTAAGTCTCGGCATATACGTCGCGACATAATACCGTGAGGCATTTGATCTCAAGTGGGGTTATCTCGGTTGACTATGTCAAGTCGATAGATAATCTGGCGCATCCGATTAACCAAAGGGTTGAACCGGGATCAAATGATCAAGTTGTTAGAGGGAATGAGATTAAAATCCACATCTTAAGAATAACCATAGTGGTAACCCAACCATGATGACTGGAGATCCCAAGAACTTGGTTCAATGGGAGAACTAAGCTATAGGAGTTCGTGTGTAAACACTCAAGTTAGTATGTTCCCTATAAAGCAAACGAGTGTTGGAAAACTTGCCTAGTGGTGAAGTTGAGTCGTTGACTTTTAATGATTCCTAAGATACCTCGAGGAGGTTGAGTATGGCAAGATACTCGGTAAAGAATCACATATGTAAGTGCGAGTGGGCCGCTTCAAACAAAACACTTATGAATCCAAAGTGGATGTCCATGGCGAAATGGAATCAAACATGAGAACGGATGAGGTTGAGGTGTTAAAGTGTTAATACCATTGTCTCGGTACGTTGTGGGGAATAGTTCAAGGCATCGTGTCCACTAATCCGCTGTGTACTCGATGGTACTAACTTCATGGAAGGTTCAGGCCATAAACCACTGTCCAAATATTTTAACATCTCTTGAGGATCGATGGTCTGCGCATACATGCATATGGCTATTTCCACTCATGTGGGGATTGTTGAAATCGTATATATATACATATATATATATATATATATTATATGGTCTAGTTTCCGGAAGCTACTTTGACCAAGATTTTGATTGATGCTACATTTAATTTTGTGAAATTAAACGGCATAGGATCGATCTACGTTTCGAGTAGATGATCGTGGTGTATTCACATTCTCAAATACGATTATCGGTGAGTGAGAAATAGTGGATCAAAGTTGGTCACTTAAACATGGAGTATGTGCTTAAGGAGATAAGCATGGATTAATTAATCATTATCCCATATTGATTAGTGTACCTTCATTAATTGTTTATTTAAGTGATTCATTGAACACTTAGTATAATTATGTGCACAAGTGACGGGCTGGAAAGCCCACGCATGCCGCTAGGGCCCGCCCTTGCCCGCCCCGCCCGGCCCGGCCGGCCGGCCGGCCCGATTCGATTCGGTTCGGTTTTGGCCCGATTCGATCCGGTTCGGTTCCGTGGTCCTTGGATCTTGGATCTTGGATCTTGCAATTGGTCTGGGTGGTCTTTGGTCATTCTTTGGGCTGTTCGTGGGCTTGCTTTGTGGGCTGGTTCGTGACCCATCGCGTATATTTTGGATCAATGTTTGATCGAGCCCAAAGATGGAGTTGGTCCGAGACCCGACTCGCGTGGCCCAATCCGTTGGGCTCATCAGGCACTCAAGAGACGCCCGGACACGCCTAACGAACCCGACGCGCGTTGTCCGTATTCGTCAGAACCGCTTAACGTTCGACATGATGGCTCATGCGGGAAACATGGGCACGTTGTCTCCGTAAACCGCCGACTCGATAGAGGACATAACTCCGTAACACCCGACATCAATGGGGTGTTGACTCAAAGATGTTTCCCATGGGGGACGACGCCTATAAATAGAAATGTCTCCCGGTAGGGATGGCAATGGGTCGGATCCGACCGGATCTCGCTGGGTCGAGATCCGGATCTGATTTTTTGCTTTGGTCCGAATCCGGTCCGGATCCATTGGGTCCAAAAAAATTAAATCCGGATCCGCATCCATAAGATCCACGAGGTCCGTGGTCTGAACCGGATTAATATGTTTTCGCTTCTAAAATAAATTCTAATCAACTATAATTCACAAGAACACCATAATAATCTAAATGCATAATAATACTATAATAATTATTTAGAATTTCTATAATTATCACTATATTGGAAGACGTTAGTTCTGATTTACTATAAATTATGAAGAACAAACAATTCGATCGTCGGTGGTGTAAATGTATGCGACCACCGTGAATGCCGATAGATACATAATTGAGAGTATTTGAAATGAAATTTGGAACATATTTGTTTGAAATAATTTGAAAAAGAAAATTGAAAAGTTTTAAGTTGTGGTTATGTATCTAATTATAATAAAAATAATATATATATATATATATATAAACTAAATGGATTTTGGAATGGGAAATTGGGAATGACGGCAGACGCATACGAATAGAAATTATTTAGGTTTAACTAATTTAATTACAATAAAATAATATATATATATATTTGGCGGGTCCACGTCGGATCTGGATCGGATCCGGTCTTAAAACCTAAACCCGCATCCGGATCGAAATATTGATATATGTTCCGATCCGGTCCGGATCCGTCGGTCCAGATTTTGAGGATCCGATCCTTAAAATGGATCTCGATCCACGGATCTCGACCGGGTCTGGATCCGTTGTCATCCCTACTCCCAAAGATTAGTCACCCATCGCAAAAGCATTCCAAAGATTTTCCAAGAGCACTCCGCATATATAGTTCGTGTCAAGCTCGGTCCTCGCCTCCGTCCGGTTCACGGGAGCTCGTTGGTCATGGTGCTACCACCTACGAAGTTGCCGTTTCATCTTTGGGGACGATACGCTAGAACCGAGAGCACTACGGGCGTATCTCGCTCTTGGAAAGAGGCCTTCTCGACTCGGCATAAGTTTACTGCTCGTTTCATTTTGTTTCAACCTCGCAAGTTCATTGTTAGTTTTGATCTCCTACTTCTACATTCGCTTTAAGTTGTAATACGTCCGCAAGTTGATTGTTCGCACACACTTTTCCAATAAAAAATATCCTATCCAACTTCGCCTAGTCTCGACTTTCACGAATGAATCTAAGAAAAGTAAATCTACCTAAGACGAGGTATTGTATATATTTAAAACACTAAATAATCCCCGAGCGAAATTTGGCCCAAACAAAATCAGCCCCAATCCACCTATTTTTTTCAGATTATTTGAGTCGGTCCATCGGTTTGAGGCTCTTTTGAAATCCTTAGCCACATTATGAAAGTATTGGAATTAACTTAACACTATCAAGCACATGCTAATTAGCGACAATGTTCGATCCCTTAAAACACACCATCTGTCATTAAAAAATATTTATGAAATATCTTCGACAACATCCCACTCAACTTCAGCCGTCGGCAGGAGAACTAGTGCTGAAAAATATTTCCGTTACAGACGGAGTTAGAGGGTGTTTGAGTGAGTTTATAAGTTTCTCAAAACAACTTATAAGTTGTTTTTAAATTTATAGCAACAATGTTGTCACATACCATTTCGTCGATAGTTTGATACAATCAATTGAATAAGTCGTCTTTCATACTCCATATGTCCTATAATTGTTATCTCGTCTTTCTTTTTGGGTCGTCCCACAATTGTTGTCTCATTCTAAAAATGAAGTAATTTTACACTAAAATATCTCGTTTTATGTGCGTCAACTATTTTACATACAAAACACAATCCTTCTTAATATATGTATCAAAAAGTTTTGAGACAATAATTATGGGACGGATGGAGTATTTTTTAGCGATATAACTTCAATCTCAACTTTGTCCGTAAAATATTATTTTGCTTTCTTTTTGAGGTACACTCTCATAGGGCCCGTCCTTACCTAAGGATGGGTCTTCTCGCAGGTCGACCCGATCCAGACCTGACCCGACTCGAACCCATTAATATCAATATGTTAATTTATAAATAATATTTTTATTAAAAATAAGCGATGCATTTATTAAGAGTAACTTATACATTTACTCATAGTAAGTGATACTCCCTCCGTCCACTATAAACGTGTATTTAATTCCTTTTCGGTCCGTCCACCAAAAATGTGTACTTTCGTTTTTTAGAAACACCAACTTTACATTTTTACCCTCAACTTATCCACTTATTTACAAAAAACGCTCATGGCCCACCTTTTTACACTCATAATCCATTAATATATTCATTTATTATCCCAATGACACCTTTTTATACACATTTACTTTACACTCATTACAGTTTTCTTAAAACCCGTGCCACCAAAATCGATGCACGTTTTTGGTGGACGGAGGGAGTACAATGTTATTTATTCACAATAAGTGATACATTTATCCACAATAAGTGATATAATAACATATTTTTAGAGCAAATAATACATTTATTAAGAACAAATGATATATTTATTCACAACAAAATAATAAAATAACACATTTATTCAAAACAAATGATACATTTATTCAGAGCAAGTGATATACAATATAACCTCTATAAATTAATACAGTTGAGACCGAAAAAAAATATTAATTTTAGAGATGTATTAATTAATCGATAAATTAATAATTTATTAATTTAAAGAGGTATTCTATATTCATTTAACTTAAATTAATTACATCAGAATTCATGAATTTAAATTCAATTTATATAGAGATATTAATGAGTATTAAATGTAGGAACTTGAATCATCTTATTTAATATTTAAAATTCATATGTATGTTCAATAAGAACTTGAATCATCTAATTATTTAATGTTGAAGATTCATATTATTGAATTAATGTTTAAGATTCATACGTATGTTCAATAAGAACTATAATCATCTAATTATTTAATGTTTAAGATTCATATGTAAGATGAAAGATGTTCACAGATCCAAAGCTTAGAAGAACTTGTTGATACTATTATTGAAAATCCAATTGAGGATGAAGCTCAAGATGATACGGTACCATTAGAGCCGGTTACGCGAAAAGAAGCAATAGCAGCTGCGAAAATCCTTCATAATTTCTTTTCTGCGGTCAACTAACGCCACACCGGAGCTTTTAAGTGCCGTGAGAAAATTGAGAGATGAGATAATTTTGATTTGAATTTCAATATAAAACAATCAACTCTAGAGTCACATTTACTAAGTTGTCTTAGTTATTTTTGTAATTTTATGAGATTATTAATTTATGATGTTGATGGGACCCTGTATTATATAGGGTCTTAAAAATATATTATCTTATTAATTTATTGAAATTATTAATTTACGCTTGGGGCCCAAGTGGACCGAGAAAATATTATTTTAGAGATATTATTAATTTATCGAGTATTAATTTATGGAAGTTATATTGTATTTATTCACATCAGGTGATCCGTGAATATGTTTACAGGCTGGACCGAGTCGGATGAATTTGGATCGGGTTGACCCATGAAATGCCCCGACCTTAGGTAAGGTTGATCCTACCCAAGTTTTTGTATTTCTTTTTTTGCTTTTCTTACTTTTTCTAAAAAAAGTTATGTAGTACAGGCAATGTTCAAAATAACTCAATAGTAGTTATTCACATTTGATAATATTTTGTTATAACATGAATAATTTGGATATTAAAATACTAGTGAGATCATATATTCTTCATTTGTGTGATATATTCTATTACATAATGAGAGATATGTGAATTGTTGACGATCCTAAGTTGAGGATTGTCCAATAGTAGAGTGCATATTCTTCTTATATAAACCTTAAATGTTAAACTCTCAGTAGTATCATGTATTGATTATTCATGATTGTAATAAAAAATATTATACTAAAATTTAAGATAAAATGTCATATTAAAATCAACGTACTATGTCAAGTTAAATTATAGTATATGCTAATCAAGTCAACATACTCGTTTATTATTTACTCGATCTTCACAGTATTTTTGTAATTACTTTCACATTAAGTATGAGTTACTTTTGCAGTTTCAAATCGAAAGAGTAAATTCTTTAAGCAATTCTATAATTCATTTACTTCCATTTTCCAAGGGAGCATTTCAGATTAACCTTGAAAACAAATTTTCCAGTGACCTACTGACCATATTATTTACGAATACCCACAAATTTATACGAATAATTATTTTATGTGAAGGATAAATTTGGGAGTATTTATAAATTTATGCGAATAATAACGCAAGGATAAATTTGGGAGTATTTATACTTACACCCTTTTCCAGTTCTCCCCCCCTTTTCCCTTCATAAGTATACATACATACGAGTGATAACAGTGTATGCGCGTTTCGACTCATAACTTAATACAGAGTTGAGAGAGAGGCGAAAATGGGGTGGATCGGAGAGCAGATCGATTCAGTCAAATCCTTGAATTTCAGACAAGTTCTCACTCAAGCTGTCAGCCTCGGTTCGTGCAAAACTTGCATTTTCTATTTAGTTTTATAATTGCCCAATTATTTCATGAATTCCTGAATAATGTGAGAGTTTCTTTCCCTTCTCACTCTCAATTTTGGTTGCTTTCGCTTCTATTTTGACTTGTTTTGAAGATGTGAATTCATGTATGGCTGCCTGTGCTCTCCTTTTGGTCAACTTTTCTTTTGATCCTGACTCTAGTTCATTGAGATTTCTGTGATTCTTCATAGTGCACTTCATTGAGTTGAATTTCTGGTAGAAAGTAAATGAAGGTGGAATTTCTGTATCAACTACGGATGTGTTTTTTACACCTTAAAATGGGGATTTCTTCATTTAAAGTTTGCTTATGCAATTGGGTTTGTAAAAGTGATGACTTCTTTTTTGCTCCTTTTGTTCTCTGATTCTGCTTCTTGGCTGCATATAGCTTCTGTGCTGCCTGTACAGAAAACTAATTTTGAAAAAACACAATCATCTCGCTTCCCAATCTTTTGTAGTGGCCACTCATCCATGCCTATATGGTGATGGAAAAAGATTGCTATTCGTGTATGTCTGTCTATTTATGTGTGTTGAAGCTTGACTTTTTAGTACAGGTTCTATTTTCCCCTAACAAATCACTAATAATTCCGTAATTGAGCAATCGATCAGATATTAGGACCTTTATGACATCTCGCTCATCTGAAGAATGTTTGATACATGTTGCTAGGCTTTTGTTATTTATGTCCTGTTTTTAATGTTTCTCTTGTTTTAAAGGGCACATTGTCCAATTTGGTTTTTCCTTTTAACTAGGAAAAAGCATGCATTTCAATACTTTGTTTGTATATTATTCCAGGAATGATTGTCACATCAGCACTTATTATATGGAAAGGGTTAATGTGTGTTACTGGCAGTGAATCACCGGTTGTTGTTGTGCTTTCTGGAAGTATGGAGCCCGGTTTTAAAAGGGTGAGTGCTTTGATATATGAGATGTTAATAACAAGTTAACAACACTATTGATGGATCCGCCATTTTTATTTTTTAACTTTGTGCCATAACCATTTGATTAACGTCATATAAAAAAGCCTTATAGTTGGCTAAAGGGTGTTTAAAATATCATGTATCACTTAAGCTGATTCTTGGTCCACTCAGAACTCCATTGTGCTGCCAAACATCCTTTTCTTCAAATTGGTTTCAAGGTTACATCAAATATTAGACGTGAGCTTTTGTCTAATAAATTCAAGTGAATCGTTACATGTCTGTCTCACAGAGAGCAACTCAAACCTGGCCTCTGTGTTGTATTATAACTAGTTTCTTAATATAATTCCTTACTTTCCTTTTGCTTAGATTTTAACTTGTTCATTTCGTTTACTTTTTTTCAGGGTGACATCTTGTTCTTGCATATGAGCAAGGACCCTATTCGTGCTGGAGTTTAATGTTGATGTACGTGGGATCAGTATCATATACTCCCTCCGTCCACCAAAAACGTGCATTTAATTCCTTTTCGGTCCGTCCACCAAAAATGTGCACGTTCCTTTTTAGAAACACCAACTTTACATTTTTACCCTCAACTTATCCACTTATTTACAAAAAAACACTCATGACCCACCTTTTTACACTCACAATCCATTAATATATTCATTTATTATCTCAATGACACACTTTGATATACATATTTACTTTTCATTCATTACAGTTTTTTTAAAACCCGTGTCACCAAAATCGATGCACGTTTTTGGTGGACGGAGGAGTATTATTTTAGTATTGTGCATTCCTTGCTTGTCTTTGGTCCACGTTACTAATATTTCACCCGACTGACTTGTAAGTTGTTAACCTAATCGAACCCCAAAGAATTTACATGTCCTTTGGGATATCGATCATTCAAGACTGTAAGTCTTCTTTGCGCTTGTAGAGATTCATGGGAATTTAGTACATGATCATTGAGGTCTACAAAACTCAATGAAGAAATGACATTTGCAGGTGTACATGTCATGACCTATTCTAGTTCATTTCATGACCTATTTATTTTGTAGAATTTTGAGACATGCTCTTGCTTCTAAGATAAGATACATATCTTGTTTTCAAATTTGGTTTATGGTGACAGGCTTCGCATATTGATTAAATAATTGTATTTTTATCCAAGCTTGTTTAACTTCTTTACTTTCTGACAGGGGCGTGAAATTCCTATTGTTCACCGAGTTATTAAGGTATGATAGTTAATACTTGTTTTCTTCTAAGTCCATGCTACCCTGGGCCTGCTTACATATTAGTTTTGGAACTAGACCAGTGTAAGAAAAGAGTAGCATTCCTGTTGTCATTGGAACGAGGGAGAAAACAGGAAAAAGGTGAATGTCAACTCATTGGGTAACTGAGAACCTTGAAAATTTAGGTGGAGGGGTAGGATGGAGAATCAATTTCACTTTACACCATGAATATGTTTGAAAGGGAACAAGACTTTGGTGTTACATTAGCTCCAACAGCACAGGAACATTTTATTGTCTTCTACAGGATCTACAGAAACAAACATCATGCTTAAGCTCGGCAGATGCATATACAAGTCATGAATGTAATATGATATGACATTTCGTTTTACTGGTCGTTGTCTAGCTTCAAAGCCAGTTGTACTGGGGACTAAATGATTGTCTTAGATCATCCTAGTATCTTACTCAGAACTGTAGTATAAGTAGTTCATGTGCCAATAAGAATCAAGCTCCATATGATGCTTGTGCAGTTTTGCTTGCTTTATTTACAAAGCTTCATCTTAGGTGCTCTCTTTTCCTTGTGCTTTCACATTGACTGCTAGTTGCTATTTAGGTTCATGAGCGCAAAGATACTGGGAAGTTGATGTCCTCACGAAAGGTATGTTTTGAATTTATCATTATTTGTCATAATAGAGATGTTACTTTTGGTTATACCTAGATTGAATAAATGAACTGAAAATGAAAGTACTCAGATTCATGAAATGTTAGTGTCTTGAAGTACATTTGTTTATGATTGGGATTAAGCGGGCGATAGAAATAATTTTATGACTTTATTTTCATCTAGCAGTAGACATGATCCAAATTTTTTCAGGAAAATGTGATGTTGTTATTCATGTTATTCTGTTGCTTGTTTGCCAGGAGATAACAATTTTGGAGATGACAGACTTTCTATGCTCATGGTCAGCTCTGGTTGCAAAGGCACCATATTATGGGAAGAGCTGTTGGGTGAGTTCCTACTTGAAATTACTTTCCTGAATTATTTATATAACTGATGACAAGTTTCTGCATGGCTCATGTAATTAAAGTTATTATATCTCTGACTTTATCTTTACGGACAGTTTTGTTTACCTTTTTCTTCTCTGGAAGCCAAGGATTAAGAATCTGAGAAAATCATTTGCAAAATCAGATTCTAATCCACATAATCAATTCTGAGATTCCTTAGCTTCAATTTCTTCTATTACGCTGGGTGCCGGAGCCCTATTTGACTTTCATGCTTGAGGTTTTGACTAGGTGCCTGTTGAACTCCTCCTGAGCTTTAAAATAGTTAAAATTATTAGCAGGAACTTTGTTGCACTTTCTTTCTTTTTATTCTTTTTGTCCCCCTATATGAAGTTTGAGAATTCTAGAGCTTCTCTTGGATTCTGCAACTAAATTTCTAAAAGATGTTTGTGCATTTTGGAGCAACATCTTATATGTCTAATTATCTTTTGCATTATTCATCGATAGACATTATGTTCTCCCAAACATTCATCTTTCCCTTCAACAAAGTCCTGACTGTGTCCCAATCTGAATGATCCTCAATCCTAGTTGGACTTCCACAATGAGGGTCCTTTACCTGAAACAGTCAGCTTCATTTCAAATCTAGTGGCTCATTCCAATGAAGACAAATTAAGTTTTGACGGATGGAAGATAAAAGCAGCCTTAGAAATGGCAAATTACTGATCATGGTGCCTCATATAATGGGTGAACATCCTTGATTCTTGTGCCCCTGGGTAAATTTCAATTGTGGGAGTGGTGTGAAGGGAAAATTGGGGTTTTTGAACCTAGATGTCTCAATATAAGGGTGCAATTTTCAATTCAACTTACTTATGTGAATTATTTATTAGAGTTGTGTTTAGATATAGACATATTTGGGTTGGGTCAAAATGGGCTACCATCTACCCTGAACTAGAATTTAGAACCTTGGCTGGGTTGCTTAGATAACCTGCAAAAGGAATTGGCTGACCTCCCAATTTGGGTAACACAGCATATTCCTGTTTACCTGAAAATTTAGAGTGGAATACTGAAATGAAACCACATATTTGCACACTTAGCAATCATCAACTCATTGAAATCTACTGGAAAATTGCCAATTGATCAATTACACAACTATCATTCTCAAAACAAAGGAAAAGCTGCCTTTTTCAGTAATTCACGTGTATAGCTTTCCCTAGAGCCAGGGGGTAATCAATCACTAGAAAATAAAGCATTAGTAAAGGATAAACGTAAGTGTGAAGTGAGTCGAGCCAACCTGCTCTGCCCACCCCATGGAACATCAGCACTTTTAAGTTTTGTGATCTTCAGTCAACACTAGATGTCAACTGCATTGAATTATACTGCAATGTTATCTTTGATGTTCTCGAAGTACTGTGAGTTCTTGTTGCTTTCTTTATTAAGTTTGCTTATTTTGTCCCATTGTATCTCGATTACCAACAATACTTTTGTTCTGGGCTCTGATAAGAGCCATTAACAATTTCCTTACTATTTTTGCAGATTCTTGCCATATGTAGGTTGGGTTACGATAATCATGACTGAGAAGCCGATCATCAAGGTAGCTTTCTACATAAATATTTATTCATTAATGCTGTGAATTATTACCGCCCACCTGTAGAAAAATGTGCACTGGACAACTTCCTTCATATACCAAATCACCTCTTGTTAGTTATTTTATTTATATGGATTTTCTGTCATTAAGTCATCTGAATCATCAAGGTAGCTTTCTACATAAATATTTATTCATTAATGCTGTGAATTATTACCCCCACCTGTAGAAAAATGTGCACTGGACAACTTCCTTCATATACCAAATCACCTCTTGTTAGTTATTTTATTTACATGGATTTTCTGTCATTAAGTCATCTGAGGGCAAGTTCGTGTTTGATTTGACTTGGTGCAGTATATACTAATAGGCGCTTTGGGGTTGCTGGTTATTACTTCAAAAGAATAGAGGTGGGGTCTGTCCCAACTGGGACATTGGAGAGATTATAGAGAGAGACAGAAATGTTGAAGAGAAATATCAAGAACTTGGACTGATCTGTATCTCTGACTGTTTACATTGAGCTCCAAAGGAGTCAAATTTTTATTAGCTGGATTTTTAGTCTTCTTGTTTATGGTGAATTTGCGACTTGCATGCTCTCTGCGTTCTTGGCTTCTGTGCACTTTCTACGGCTTGTTTACTTTGGTGGATGGATCAATATGTGCGGATTACTAAAATTATTCAATTTTTATATGGCGTTTACGTATTATGAAATCATACCGGTGGATAATCAATCTAAGAATATTGGTTAATTTGGTATGAGGAATAAAAACGGACGATATATAACCCATCTATGGCGATCTGATATGATTTATTCTTTTCTTTCTTTTTAATGCATCAAAGTATATGAATAATTCATTGATTAATTTCATTATATCAATATTTAACTCACCAAATTGTATATCATGGAAAGTAAACATGCCCGCATGTATTACTCAAAGTAGTTTGGTGATAAAGTTGGTAACAGGAAACGAAATTCAAATCAAAACTTATTTGGCAGATAAGCCTACAGTACTTTGAAATTTGGCATGCATACAACCAAATAAATCTGGTACAATGATGTTCATTACTTTGTCGTGTTAGCACGTGCGGACATTCATATACGTGATAAAGCTCAATCACAAAGTTAAATCTCCTAAGAGCTTGGTTTCATAAAAAGAATGTTACCCATACTTTATCTCGCAGTGGTAATCCAGATTCTGACTTGTCCTTTGTCCACTAGAACTTCATCACATCCGACACCCCACACGAGCACAATTTGGATGATAGATCAAATTGACAACACATATAATGATATTTGAAGGATTACACTATCAACAAACTCAAAATTGTTCAATCCATCAATCAAAGTATGTGGTGGATTAGCCCATATTATTTTTAAAATCAACATCCTCTATGGGTAAAACCAAGTATTTTACCCAACTACAGAATAACATAACTTGCACGCAAAGAGACGAATCAGATTGATAAACCATCTTTTATATGTAATTGGATACACAAGCTGAAAGCAGGAATATAATAACAGGACTTCGCGAGGTAGCAACACGACACAAAAAAATTAATAGACATGGTAAATTAAGATGAAAATGTCGAATGGAAAAAGATATATTGTGTTGGAGCATCCTCATCTGGTATTCACGTATATAGCCACTGCAAACTTCTGAATTTCTGGTTCCACTAAGTAATCAAGAATACACGCATATTAAACGGCTTCTAGTTAATCTGCAAAAGAGCAAAAACGAGTTTACGACAATTTAATTCATGATTTTGCCTATGTAAAATATGATAGAATTATTCAGAATGCCAACAAAAATACATCATTTCAACTGCATGCTGCATTATATGTACCACGAATAAGTGTTACTGTTCAAAAATAATTCATAGAGATGAGAATTCAACAAGATCATATAAGGTAAGGTCATACTACTAGTATCACACCATATATTTTGAGGAATATCACTTGATGAGGCATCACGAAGGAAAAGTGTGGGTGTGTGTGTTTGGGGGAGAACTTCCATGAAATCAAACATTTTCTATCGTCTAACTTCCTCTCTCCAATATCTCAATAGATTTATACACACGGAGCATGCACATATATTGAAGCCAGACACAAGCTCTGAGAAAACGCATTTTCTGTTGGTTGGGGATGAAGACCCACAACAAATTTATTCGACCACATTGTTAGGAAAAATTAGGCCATCACTTCTTTTGCTTGAAGTTGCTTGGATAAAAAATGATCTAACCTATTAATAAGTTTTGCGTATGGGTTCATTGATACATAAAAGAATATAATCTTATATAGCAGACATATATACTAACAAGACATACTTAAGATAGCGCACTAGAGCACTTCACACACAAGTATGCGTTACATGTTGAACAACAACCGACTATTATACTAAGCAATTAAATTTGACTAACACATATTCTCAAGTAATACAAGCTTGACAAAACCATCAGATTTAGTGCTTAAGAAGATGAAAAGTTGCATTCTTTGTTACCATCCCTAGTCAATTTATTGGTATATATATATATATATATATATATATATAAGCAGTTTCCTAGAAGCCATGAAGGATATGGTCCGAAAGAACATGCATCTAATTGTCCCAACAACCAAAGTCCATTAACATTTAGCATTAGAAACAGAAAATGGTTAATCAACAATGAAGTTAAATAGCATACTGCATATTCCAACCATAGCAACAAATTAAGCATGAAACGAAACTTGACTCAGTTATGGGCCAGATCAGAAATGGAGTATGAAAACAAACTTGAATCAGCCAAATCACAAATAGATAAACCTTTAATCATGTCATGGGGCCACACCTCAAGTGCGCCTCAATGCTTTCACTGAGCCATAGCCTCAAAGCGCCTCAACGCATCACAATTTGGCGTCTCGCCTGTATCCCCAATGAAGCTGCTGCCACTCAACCCTGCAGTTATGCACCAATGTCGTGTGGTAGTCATCCTCAACTCGTTGCTCAATTGCAACACGCTCGTGACTATTAAGAGGATACTGCTCCTCAAACTTCCCAGAGTTAGCAAAATAGTTCACTCCCTTCGGTGTAGTAAACTTAACATCGTGGTAGTGAGTTCGAGAAAGTGAATAAACCGGCTCCGACGAAGGCAAGAAGTTCACCAGCAAAATCAGTATCACCGGCAGCAACTGCACCACAGTTCTCAACCAAGTCGGGCTATGATCAACTCCAACTCCACCAGTTCTCACTCTAACACCGGGTCCAAACGTAAATCCCCCAAAATTCCCAGTCGTTGCGGGACGCATTCCCCCAAAGAAAAAGTTCCTAAAAATCTCATCAGCATCAACGTCTCCCTCATAAAACCCATTAAACCCACGCATCCCATTTCCACCACCTCCGCCTCTCCTCTCGTAAACCGGCTCCTCCGATCCAACGACGTCGTATTTCTTGCGGCTCTCCTCATCACTCAAGCATTGGAACGCTTTCGAGACCATCTTGAACGCCTCCTCCGCCCCGGGGGCCGTATTCTTATCGGGATGGACCTTCAAAGACAGCTTCCTGTACGCCTTTCGCACATCCTCGGCCGTGCAATTCCTCTCCAACCCTAAAATCTCGTAGTAATCTTTCTTCGTCTTAATCTCTCTAACCACAGCCACCTGCTCCTCGTTGTAGGTGGCCGATGCGGTGGAAGACGAGGACGCCGATCGCGCGGCCGCCGGAACCCTACGGCGGGGCCCACTTTCTGATCGACCGGAGGGATTTTCATTGGTGGATGAGTTAGGGTTCTTCTCCTCTGGCGGTGAGGCGCTGAGATTGGACAGGAATTCGTCGATTTGAATAGATGGATCTAACCTGCGAGCTTTGTTGAGGAATTTGAGGGCGCGATCTCTGTCGCCCGATTGGATTGAAGTTTTGGCGATGTCCAAACACTTCAACGCCTCATCTTTGTTCCCATCCATTGTTTTCTGTAATAAGCGGGGTGAAATTCTCTGCAAAGAGCAAAGTATAGGACGAGAATCGGAAGGTGAACTTACAGCAGAAATTCAATCGGATTGAATTGAGGAAGTGCTGCGATGAACAGAGAGGGGTTTTTGCTCACTGCGGGGATCCACAATTCAGATGGTCGATTGAGTTTAAGTCACAGTACTTAAACTAACTGTGTTTCAAAGGAAATACTTTTCAATAATAAAATCTTTATAACTGTTCTAATAGGAATTGAATATCAAACTTGATCCAAACTTATTTCTATAGATTTTTAAGAGTAGATGGTCTATCATCTATGATCTTGATTAGTATTTTGTTTTGAGTAATTAAATTATATCCATTTTTAATATCGTAATCTATATATATATATATAAAAGTAAATCAAGTTTCGCAACTTTTCTCGTCTTCGTTACAATGTAAAAAGATATTTTTGCATTTTCTTTATCTTTCTCTCGTTTTTTGTATTCTTGCTCATTTTCGCAAACTTTATTACATATAAATATATAATATATGTCTTAAATTAAAAATCATGATAAAATCTTTAATTTGACATAAAAATTAGAAAATGTGAAACAAATAAGCGATGATCATTTGAAACTTCAAAATCATAATTTTCTCTTTCGTCTCACTTACTTTTTAGATAACACGATTTTTGTTTCTTTCTCTTTCTTTCTCATGTTTGATTTATTTTTCTTTTCTATTTTTTTGTTTCCTATTCCTTTTTATGTGTTAAATCATTTATGTTTTTTGTAGTCATGACTTCTTTTCTTAATTATTAACTATCATTGTATAATTTTAGTTATGGAAGTAATTGTAATTGTTTAATTAAATTATAAACTCTATTAAAATCAAAATAAATATATTATTAAAATTAAATTAATAAAATATAAATATATTTATACATATACATATGAAAATGAACTAATTAAAGTAGGTTAACCGATCCCCCTCAAAAAGAAGAGTCAATTACACAAGTAACATGTTTCTTTAAACGAAAAGGTACTAAATAAGACTAATAAATATAACTTGCAATATGCGCGCTATGATTAATTGAACTTCATATATACATGACACTTCACAAATGTGACAACAACTTATCATTTTATTGATATCATTTTGAACTATTGACCGATGATTCCATGTCATGCAAAGAGGAATGCTAGTTGTATCATTATACGGATATGCTTTTTACTTCATCACATCTAAGAGTATATCTACCAAATTGCCGATAAAATAATATTTCATCTGTTTTATTTAAAGTGACTCATTTCTTTTAAGCACAAATATTTAGGAGAAATATATAAAATAGTTAAAGTGATAAAAATGAGTATGATCCACACATTTTGAAGATTTATTATTTCTTAAAATGGAATGTGACAATATAAAAAAGAAAGTGAGACATTTTAAATGCGACGAATGAAGTATTATTATTATTATAAGAGGTGTAGACTTTATATCTTTTTTTTTTTTACATATTCCAACCTTTCTATACACATTATTATTATTTTTCTTTTCTTTTTTGGTGTGAAAATGACTTGTATTTAACATAATCCTTTTGGTGTGAAAAACCAATCTAGGAGGAAAGGCCAAAGTCCATGAGGATTCACGATTGCCAAGCAAATGGGCAAAGTAAAACATATGAAAAAGTCCATAGAAACTCACTCATTAATTTTCTTAAGATCATCATCAAACACAAAACTAGTTGAATATGTGTGTGTGCGCCTAGTGGTAGAGTGGTTAATGCCCAAGGCCAAAGGTCTCGGGTTCGAGTCCACCGTGACGCAACCTTTAAAATTTTTGTATTAATTGACCCAAAAAAAAAACTAGTTGAATATGTGTCCCAGAGCGTCTTCACAATCAAGATGGAATCGGTATACACAATGACTGGAGCTGGAGCCACACCTAGGGGTGGGTCGGTACGGTATCGAAATTTTTTTGCCGTACCATATACCGTACCGAAAATTACGTTATGCAAAAATTCATACTGATACCGTACCGTTCGGCATACCGAAAGTCGGTATACTGAAAATTACTGTATGATAAAATTTTATATATTTACCGTACCGACTTTTACGGTATACCATACCGGACTTCGGTATATCGAAATTATCGAATTCATACCGAATTCATACCGTACCGGACTTCGGTATATCGAATTTATATTGAATTTTTTGGTATATACCGACATACCGGTATGTATCGATAAACGATATATACCGAAAATTTCGGTATATACCGTGGTACGGTATATATCGGTATACCGCGGTATCCAAAAAATTGATACCGTTACCATACCGAAAATTACGGTATATCGAAAATTTGGTATTTTCGGTATTTTTTTCGGCACGGTAAGTTCGGTATACCGATTTTTCGGTATTTTTCCTCACCCCTCTAGCCACACCCACAGTTATAACTTAGAATTTTACCCTTCAAAACCGCTAAGGATCCATATTTACTATGGTGCCTCCGGGCTCCAATATCTAATGCTATACAGTATAGATGATTTTTTCTACCATTTATTAACATATAAAGATTAATGCCACAATATTTCTACTAGTGGACTACGGGGGTGTTTGGCTAAGCTTATTTTAGAGAGCTTATAAGCTCCAAGAGCTTATAAGATGTTTCAAGAGCTTATAAGAGGTAATGTCTCAAATGCTTATAAGTTGTTAAAGTGTTTGGATAATTGATCTTATAACCTAGAGAAAGAATCATCAGTTAGAGAGAGAAAATCATAGTTAGAGAGACAAAATTGACGATAAGTGAAGTTGATAGTGTATATGTAGGAAATAACGAACTATAATAAGGTTATTTTGGTAAATTCATGATTGTTTATAAGTTTATGAAAAATAAGTTAGGATTGATCAACTTATTTTATGGGAGCTTATAACATTGAGCTTATTTTCACAAATATATGTTCGTTTGGGAGCTTATTTTGCCAAACACTTTGCAACGACTTATAAGCTCCTAAACATCTTATAATTTGTTTTAAAGAGCTTATAAACTCAACCAAACATCCTCTACGTCCCATAATAAAATGTACTCGTGTTTATAAAATATTTTATTTATGATTTGATTTTATATAGAGTTACATAGTATACTGTTGCATAGTGTATAGATTAAAACCATAAAAACTTGGCGGTTCTACCTGAAGTATGTTTGATATAAAGGTAAACATCTTGATATGAAAGAAAGCATGGATATGAAAGAGAACTGCAGATTGTATTCTTCCTTGTGGATATTTATAGACAATACAAATGAAAACAAAACAAAGAAAAGGCTACATAGAAAGCTATGCGGGCATAACAACTGACCATATTTGTAACCGCCTAACAACCTTTAACAACAATATTTAATTAAGTTATTCTAATACAACCCCCACGAACATATACTACCCTTTCTCAAACGGAAGTTTCGCAGAAGGATTGAAAGCGAGTAATAGTAACAGTTTAGTGAGAATGTCCGCCACTGATCCTCCGACGAAATACGACGAACATCAAGCTCTTTCTTCAAGACTTTGTCGCGAACGAAATGCACATCAATCTTGTGTTTTGTTCGGGCATGTAGAACGAGGTTGGACGCCATAGTCATTGACCCTATTATCACACCGAGAGAACGAGGAATGTGCGGTAGATCATAGCCAATCTCGGTGAGCAAAGACTTAATCCATGTAATCTCCATGAAGCATCGCCCGAGGCGATACTCCGCCCAAGAGAACTTCATGCGACCACACTTTGTTTCTTGGAGCTCCAGGATAAGAGATTAGAGCCGAGAAACACAAGATAACCACTCGTATACTTGCGATCATCCACGGATCCCGCCCAATCAAGATCCGAAAAACCGATTAAGCTTAGATAGGGTGAAGATGAACTGCAGAGAATAGGTAATGGTCACTTTCGGATATCTCAAAAGCCGTTTGCATGCCTTCCATTGGAGCTCAAGGATTACGCATAAACCGACTCGGTTTATTGACAACAAATGCGATGTCCGCCGAGTAATTGTGAGATATTGCGAGCCCGATTGTGCTTCGATAAAGGTTGGAGTTTGCAAACAACGGGCTGTCATTCTTGTGGATTTTAATACCGTAATCATAGGGAGTCATGAGATTTACTCTCCAGTCTCGTTTACCAAGGAGATCCCGAATATACTTAGCACGAGACAATGTGTAAGTCTCATTGCTTGAGACACCTCAATGCCCGTAAAAACTTGACACTCCCCAAGGTTTTAAGAGCAAATTCATCGAAAGAGTCTTGATAAAATCTTGAACAACATCCACATCTTCACCGTGATTAAAATATCATCAACATATACTAAAACCAAGAGTAATTTTCCACCTTCCGTAAGAAAAGAATGAGTGATCGAAGCGAATCGAATCCATACTCCAATAGATGATTCTTGAGACGATCATACCACGCCGAGGTGCCGCTCAATCCATACAACGACCGCTTAAGCTTACACACCCAATCGGGATGTAGAGGGTCTTCAAACCGGTGGTCGCTTCATATAAACAGTCGATCAAGAAATCCATTGAGAAAAGCATTGTTTATGTCAATGTGTTGAACATCCCGTTGGATGTGGGTGCTAAGGAGAACAAAAGCCAACTGAAACAAAGCCGACAACAGGACTAAACGTTTCCAAGAAGTCAAGACCATTAGTTGCTGAAACCCTTGGCAACGAGTCGGCTTTTAGCTTATCTAACGTGTCGTCGACATGAAGTTTCACACGATAGACCCATTTGCACCGATAGAATTCATATCGGATGTATGAGGTACAATATCCCATGTATCATTCGGTTTAATAGCCTCTATCTCATCACCATGGCTTGACGCCACAAAGGATGATTGGTGCCTCAATATCGGATAGAGGTTCAAGAGGTAGCTGCGTAGAGATGGAGGATGATGATAAAACAAGAGCGATGGGAGATGCTTGAAATAGCCATATAAGCTTTGGGTTTGAATATGCCACATTTAGATCTAGTGTTCATATGATGAGTATTAGTGGCAGTGGGAATGGGAGGAGAATGGGATATAGATGGGTGGATAAATTTGAAGGAGATGTTGTAGGTGTGTTTGGAGAACCGGATTGAGGAGGTGCAGTAATGGTAAAGGGCGTGAGGTATGGAATGAGAGATAAGAGGAGAGCGGTGATGTGAAGAGTTGGTAGATAGAGAAGAAAATGAAATGTTGCGATGGAGAAGAGAATGAAGGAGAAATGAAAACATGTGGAGGTATAGGGTTGCACGAGAGAATAGATTTCGTTAGGGATCCGAGAAGAGGATAGAAAAAGCTCATTATAAGGAATTCATATTCATTGAAGATCACAGTTCGAGCAACATACAACCTTCACGAAGGATGTAAACATCTATAACCTTGATGGGAGGGCGTAACCAAGGAAGAGACATTTGGATGATCCGAATCAAGCTTAGAAGTGTTATAGGATCGAAGATACGGAAAGCAACTACATCAAACGTTTTTAGAAAGTGATAATCGGTGAGGAATTTTGAAAAGAGCTTGATAAGGAGAGATATTTTGAGAGATGGTGTGGGCCTATTGATAAGATACACAGTGTGGTGAACGCATCCCACCAAAATTTTTGTGGAAGAGATGCAGAGCAAGTAAAGAAAGTCCAAGCTCGAGAATATACGTGTTTCTCTCACCGTCCATTTTGTTGATGTGTATGAGGACAAGAATGTCGAAACTCGAACACAAGAGAATCCAAAATGGTTTGAGAGGTTTGTACTCTCCACCCCAATCTGATTGCACCTTGTATTTTCTCATTAAACCGCCTTTCAACGAAGACAAAAACCTCTTGAAGACTTGAAAACTTCGGACTTAGCGACGATGGAAAATCCATGTAAATCGTGTAAAATCATCAACAAATATCACATAATATTTGAATCCATCCACGAAACCGTAGAGCTAGGCCCCAAACATCACTATGTAATAGCTGAAACGGCTTTGAAGTTTTGATTTCCACACTTGAAAACTTTGAATGAGTTTTGCTAGAGCACAAGCATCACAAAACCAATACTAGACAAAGTAGTAGGTAAATACATGGATGAAGTGTAGTTTTCAACACATTATTGCAAGGATGACCAAGCTAGCATGCCATATGTTCACATCAACATTATTTTTGGCGGTGAAACATTGTGGAGTAGAAATTCCACCGAGGGTGATTTAGTAGGGTGTGACTTTAGCAAGGTCCAAACGATAGAGTCCTTTTTAAGTGTTCCTCCGGAAGAATTACTGCGTGTGTGCTTGTCCTTGACAAAACAAGAGTCGAATGAAATTCCAAAACACACTATTATCGTAGTAAACTTAGAGATCTTGAGCGATTCTTAGTAATGTGCGGCACAAACAAGATATTCTTGAGCAAAAGTGAATGAGGTGCTCCCGAGCATGGGCGATGTAGAACCAATGTGTGTGATATGTAGTTTAGAACCATTACCCATCGTTAGAGACTCATGTCCATGATAAGGAGCGGAGTTGAAGGTTCTTGAAATCGGTAATAACATGGTGATGCTCCGAATCCAAATACCAATCAAAAGGCGGTTGAGTGGATGATGATATTGTGTGCGCAATAGGGTGGTGCGAAACTGCGTAGAGGAGTTAAGATGAGCAGGAGGATTAGAGGAAGACTCGGTGTGCACCATATGTACCCGAGGTGAGAAGCATGTCACGTAATCGGGGCGAGAAAAGCGACATCAAACCTTTTGTAGCATTTAAAAGCTACATGGTTTGCTTTGCCACGAGTTAGCGAGACATGCTTACTTCCATTATAATACCTACCTCGACCTCTATTTCCGGCCTCGACTAAAACGACCACGGCCACGGTGAGATTCATATTGATTACGGAAAGCAACATGAGCTTGTGGTTGAAAACCAAATCGGTAGAGGTGGCGACTTGATTATGCGGGGCGAAGTTCATGTATACGTAAAGCAAATTGCACATCTTGCGGCGACATTTCATCACACTTTGAGGGAAAAGACGCTTATACTCTCAAATTCAGCTCCTAATCCTTGAAGGATATAGAAAATGAGATCGAATCAGAATCGGTGACCGATGTTGAACAATTGATCGAGAGTTCTCTCGAATTTCAAAATATAATCATCAATTGATGAATCGCCTTCTTCAACACTTGCAATGTCTTGCGATTGCATCGCACCTGCCTTGGATTGCGAATGGAATAATGTGTCAAACGTACTCGGATCGGCGGCGGCAGTGCAATGACCGATGTAGTTCGGCATTTGCGGTGTGATTGACGCAAGTATCGACTAAACATAAAGCGATCTCTTGACCATGTGAGATAAGCTGGGTTTGTAGATGGAGTATCGATTTGAGACTCAGTTACTGCGGTGAAGGCGTGTGTTGAGAAGGATATCATCGAAACCATATGCCAGCGATGCGAGAACACAATTTTCCGAATTATAATTCGTGCGATCCAACTTGATCGATTGGATGCATCGACGGAAGATTTGTGGTTAAGGAAAAGTATCCATGAATTTGCGGGAAGGAAGGATGAAGAAGAGATATGCGGAAGCGAAAATGTTTAAGCAAGGATCGAGAAAAATTACAAGCTCGATACCATGTTTGATATAAAGGTAAACATGCTGATATGAAAGAAAGCATGCGGATATGAAAGAGAACTGCAGATTGTATTCCTTCCTTGTGGATATTTATAGACAATACAAATGAAAACAAAACAAAGAAAAGACTACGTAACAGAAAGCTATGCAGGCATAACAGCCTGACCATATTTGTAACCGCCTAACAACCTTTAACAACAATATTTAATTAAGTTATTCTAATAAAGTAACACAAAAGTGTTGCGGGTGACGGCGCATTTGAATTTCTCAAGGAAATTATTCAATAAATACAACATTTTTTAAATGGAAAAAAGCTGCTCGAACAACTAAAGTCAATAATTAAGTCCGGGTACGGCGCGTGGTCAACACGCCCCAACCTCGTTTTCAAACAATACCACTTCCGAGGATGAAGAAGCCTATGCAGAGGTACGAAGATCTCAACCTAAAGATCCACACTTCCAAGTTACGAGTGAGGATGGATAAGTGGGTTATCTGCGACTAGGTTACAATTGATCTCCAATTCAAAACTTAAATCCCTTATATTAATTGGAGTGACTATTTGTAATGATGATTTAAATAGGAATGTGATATCAATATGTTCATCGAATGAATGATTAGAGATATGACTGGAAGGGTATAAGAATTTGTCTTGCTATGATTAGAAAGTATTTGATTTTAACACATATTAAAATATTCCTCTCTTTCGATTTGTCAAAACTGACTTTTAATTTCTTGAATCAAGGGCACAAATGAAAACTTGTTTATAATTGAAAGTTTAGTCAAATCAAATATTTAGGAATTATTTGATTCTTAAAAAATGATTCACCTGGTTGATCAATTCCGAATTAGCTAGTTGATTCCAATATCGAGTTCGGACTAGAAAAAATGGTAGACTCGTTAGAAATGAGTTTGACGGAGAAAATATTAGAAAAAGATTAGGTCTCACGGAGAAAATCAAGCAATAACTGTCCTTCTACAAAACTTTACATAAATTACAAATTAGCCCCATATCTTTACTCAATTGCATACCAACACCACTAAAACCTCCCCTCAAAATTCAAAATGATCAAATCCCAACCGTCCATCTCCACCCCTTTTATAAACCCTTGGCTGCTCCACTCTCACTCTACCTCTCAGATCCAATCTTCTATTCTTTTCGAAGTTCCCTCTCAGATCCAATCTTCCTCCTCCCACACTTGCAGCTCAACTCCATGGCGCTTTTTATCGAGAAGACCTCATCAGGGCGCGAGTACAAGGTGAAGGACATGTCCCAGGCCGACTTCGGCCGCCTCGAGATCGAGCTAGCCGAGGTCGAGATGCCCGGCCTCATGTCCTGCCGCACAAAATTCGGCCCCTCCCAGCCCTTCAAGGGCGCCAAAATCACCGGCAGCCTCCACATGACCATCCAGACCGCAGTCCTCATCGAGACCCTCACCGCCCTCGGCGCCGAGGTCAGATGGTGCTCCTGCAACATCTTCTCCACCCAGGACCACGCCGCCGCCGCCATCGCCCGCGACAGCGCCGCCGTTTTTGCCTGGAAGGGCGAGACACTCCAGGAGTACTGGTGGTGCACCGAGCGCTCCCTCGACTGGGGCCCCGGCGGCGGACCCGATCTCATCGTTGACGACGGCGGCGACGTCACGCTTCTCATCCACGAGGGGGTCAAGGCCGAGGAGGAGTTCGCCAAGTCCGGGAAGGTTCCGGATCCGACCTCCACAGACAACGCTGAGTTCCAGATCGTGTTGACAATAATCAGAGACGGATTGAAGGAGGATCCGAAGAAGTACACGAAGATGAAGGAGAGATTGGTCGGAGTTTCGGAGGAGACGACCACCGGTGTCAAGAGGTTGTATCAAATGGAGGCGAATGGCACTCTGCTTTTCCCCGCCATTAATGTCAATGATTCTGTCACCAAGAGCAAGGTATTTTTCGACACTTATGCGCTAATCTTTTTTTTTTTTCGTTCTAAAATAGGATATTTTTGTTTTGTGACATTTCCTGGATCATGTAATATGATGAAATTAAAAAAAATATAAGTAAATATTTTATATCCGAAGACAAAGTTGAAATGCAGCGGAAGTTAAATATTTCATTCTTTAAACACACTTGTGATAATGAATCCTTGAATTTAGCTTAATATTTGTTTCATTGCTTGTGCTTTGTGGCTATTAATTTCGCTTCAGTAAAATGCATATTATAAATATTACATGAGTTGGTTCTGTTAAAGATAACCTTCATGAGCATCTGTGATTGTTTGGATTTGCACCAAATTATTTGTCCATACTATTTCTTAATCATAGAAGACTGAAGTGCATCATAAAGAATTAAAATAAGATAATATATAATCTAAGCAAGGAAAATAAATAATAAGAAAAAGAATTATGCCATATTTGGATTTGAAGATTATAGTTAGATTTATAATAAAAAGCTAGTGAAATAAAATGAATAAGAATACTTTTGGGAATGTTCTCTTTCTTTAATCCATTGCAATGGTTCTGGCTTGTAAATGGTTCAAAAGTTGCATAAAGTGATTCATGCTGAGAGATGCTAATTGGCAACTTTCATTTTGCTTGTTAGTGTTAAAAATATATTGAACTACTATTTTGTTTTGTTGTTTAAATTTTAAACAAAAGTACATATAATTTGAAAATACATCTTTTAGTTGTATTCATGGTGTAAAAGAAACTCCCCATCAATAGTTTTAAAGTTCATATTATACTAAAAAATGTTCATATTATACTGCTAGTTTCTTCTCAGTGTCTAATAATAATGATTATTAACTTTGAAATTTGCTGGAATAATTTGCTCTTAGTGTATTAAGTTACTCCTCCGTTCATCATATTCATTCCTTGATTTTTGTGGTATGAGTTTTAATAAATTGTAATGAGTGTAAAGTAAGTGGAGATAATAAATGAAATAGATTAATAGATACTGGATTAAAAAGTATGTCATAGGGATAATAAATGAATATATTAATGGATAGTGGTATAAAAAGGTGGACCATGAATGTTTTTTTTTGGTAATTCAGTGGGTAGGTTTAGGGAAAAAATGTGAAATTGATGTTTCCAAAAAAGGAATATTTTTTCTGAATGGACCAAAATGGAATTAAATGAACGTATTTGGTGAACGGATGGAGTATTATATTGGTATCTATGAATGCTCAGTAAAACAATAATGTTTTTAACAAAACTGCTAATTACCATCGAAGACTATTGAATATATATGACAACTTAAGCAGAAGAATAAGATATGTATAAAATTCAATTACATATTGAAACATTATGTTGCCTCAAGAAGTTTTTTTTGCTTCCACCAGTTTGATAACCTGTACGGATGCCGCCACTCTCTCCCGATGGACTGATGAGGGCCACTGACGTGATGATTGCTGGAAAGGTCGGTGTTGTTTGTGGCTATGGAGCGTCGGAAAAGGCTGCGCCGTTGCATTGAAACAAGCGGCACGTGTGGTCGTGACCGAGATCGATCAATATGTGCCTCAAGCCCTCATGGAGGGTTTCCAGGTCCTCACCCTCGAGGGCGTAGTTTCGAGGCCGACATCTTCGTCACCACCACGGCAACAAGGACATCATCATGCTCGACCACATGAGGAAGATGAAGAACAACGCCATCGTCTGCAACATCGGCCGCCGACAACGAGATCGACATGCACGGCCTCGAGACCTTCGCCGAGTGAAGAGGATCACCATCAAGCCCCAAACGGACAGATGGGTGTTCCGGATACCAAGACCGGGATCATTGTGTTGGCCGAGGTCGTCTGATGAACTTGGGTTGTGCTACGGGACACCCCAGCCGTCATGTCGTGCTCGTTCACTAACCAGGTTATCGCCCAGCTCGAGCTGTGGAAGGAGAGGACCACGGGAAGTATGAGAAGAAGGTGTATGTTTTGCCCAAACACCTCGGCGAGAAGGTTGCAGCTCTTCACCTCGGCAAGCTTGGTGCCAAGCTGACTAAGCTGAGCAAAGAGCAGGCTGATTACATTAGTGTGCCAGTCGAGGGTCCTTACAAGCCTCTCCACTACAGGTACTAGAGGTTTTTGCTAGAATGCGTCAAGTTGTTAGTTTTACAATATTCTTATTTGTGCTTTTGCTTTGCTGTTGGGGAAGAGATGGGAGATTCCTAGTTTTGGTTTGGTTTGAGTTGTGGTAGTTTGGTCAATTGAACTCTTTGCTTCCAACTCTCAGTTATTATTCGAATGTCAAAACTTTTTATGTTTTCTGCTAGCTTGGATATTTATTTTTTTTTGTCCTCCTTTTCTTGCTTTACTGATTACTTCAGATATTCTGTTTAGTTGATTCTAGTAGTGAGCATTTGGATTTTGGTTTGAATATTGCTAAAATTGAACTGAATTTGTATTTATTTAAAAAAAAAAAAAGAACTGAGTGCATAGTTTGAAAATTCAAACGAATTGTCTGAAAAATTTTCAAAAATTTGAAACTGATTTTTTCAAAATTTTGTCACACAAAATCGCAATTTACAAGTTTACTGAAGAAATACATTACTCATAATTCAGCTGTGACATAAGTTTTTAATATATCATGTTCATATCAATTTTACATATTCTCAATCCAGGATATGGATCCATAACATAATCATTTAATATCTTAGGTTTCAAGTAACTAAACCATAAATTAGATAATTCATTATCGTAGAGAAAACGGAATTCATTATTTTGTTTACAACTCATTAAAATATTATACATCAGGTTTCTTTCTATTATTTGAATGCCTGGGCAAATATTTAATTTCAAACTACACTACTTCTATGGAACGGAACTCTACATGAGAAAAAATATATTTTGTATCAAAGCAAATCCCACTAAAATATCTGTGAATTTACTATTCCCTTAATTCTTTGTTTATGCGTGTATAAGTCATAGACTGAGAAAGCCATAATGTTTGATCCTTCTTTCTCCTGCTATATTTTTCACATTTCATGTTCAATATGGATTTTGTAATAAGTCTCATGAAATGATAATTGTGTTTACTTGAAACTAACACTGATCGATTTATTCACAAACTATTTCTTCCCTTGGTGAAATTGAAAATTTATTCTTTAAGTGCATGATCAATTAACAAGATAAAGCACATGTATCACTTACTATTTCAAGCTAAGCTTCAGCATTTCCGAACATACATATTCTTTAAGGGAAGCATCATCTTATAATCAGGTTCAGACATGTTTCTTCCTGATACACACATTTATTCACCATTTTACTCAAAATAATCAAAACTCAAAACCATGTTACCCAAACTTCTTTTACTCTGATCTTGAACCTACTTTTTATTCACTTTCTTAATTTCAAAATAGAACTGAATACATTGTGCACTTCTACAAATTACTCAAAAGAAATTTGCTAGAAAAAGCATAAAACTAAAACAATATGATGAATCAGGTCAAGAACACATCAACAAAATTAGAAAAATACCATGTATAAATTGGTTTGAAGGTGAACGAGAGATGGAACATAGCTGGTTTGTGGTGCTAACAGGTGGAATCTCCTATCTGAACTCTGAAAAACAAAGCCACTCCGATGCTCAAATTAGTCTCTAAGTATAAACTCCTCTATCGCATTACATTCTGGTTAGACTTAACAAATGTGTAATATTACCAACTTATCTAATTTTTTATGCTTATGAAAGTTTGTTGAATACTTCTTTTTTCTTTTATCTATAGAATCATTTACAGTAGTGGAACCAGAAGTTGGTTAATTAATTTAGATAATTATGATCATCTTTTATAAGCATCATCTTTTTCTAACTTATCTCATATCTTATATAGGTCCATCTTAAATAGGAATGGAGTTAGAAAATGGTTAGTAACTCATCACTTAATTGTTTTAATAATCACTTTTAATGCATTATGACCGACTTAAACCCAACCAGCTTCAATTGGATCAACAATTAATGTGAAATCAACAATAAATTCTTGTGTTCGTGGAATTACTTGTGGTCAAGGAGCTAGGGAAATCTTATTTTACCCTCTTCCCGAGGATCTCTTGGATGTTTAATTCACCATACATTGATTATATATATCCCTAGCATGCATCTACATAATTAATTGTAACATGTAGATATTTACTCGTGTTTACCTGCGAATTTCTCGGATATCAAAACAATGGCAGACTCCAGCTTTGATCTTCTGGACTATATCCTGAATGACTATTCTTCAATGCTGAGTGAGAGCAATATATGGAGAATACTACAAAATTTCACCTCCTACATTTTCTTTGTAAATTTTTGAAAATCACAAATGAATGAATAGGACTATTCTAATTTTCTCTCACCTTGTATTTATAATGCATTCCTACATGACTTCTGTGATCTCAACTAGCTTAACCAATCTTACAGACTTCTGTGATCTTCTACACACTGTATGATCTAACTTTTGTATGAGATAATGAGACAAACATATGCAGTCAATAAACAATTCAGATAGAAAATTGTAATAATGATATCAAGAAACATTATATCAAGCTCAACCATTCTACTTTTAGTATACAAATCGACACTCGTAACCTGATGAGAAGTGCTAAGACTAAATTAGCTGTGAGGTTCAAGTTTGGTTTGAGAAGAGCAATACGTGACAAGTTAGATGTCTTCAACAGAAATTGGCCACATTGTCGTGGAACCACTTCGACACAAACTTAAGTATCTCTCTGATTGTTGATGGGATATGGCCCAACCGATTAGGCCCACTAACGAGCCCAAACAGTGGGCCTAACGTTGGTAGCGGGCCCACGCGATTGAGCCCAATCGCGAGCCTAATCGGCTCCCAAAACCCAGCCCCCAACCGCACTCGGCGATGGAGGACCGCCCGAGGCAGTGAGCGCCACCTCGCCGATGGAGGACACGCCCAGGCAAAGTAAGGCGCCACCCTCGGCGATGGAGGACACGCCCGTAACCAAAGTCGGCGCCACCTCCACGTGGCGCACGCAAGGCAGTGTCCTCCTCCGGCCGATGGAGGCACGCCGAGGAGGAAGAGTCACGTCACGACCAATGGAGAGGTTGAGCACGCCCCGATTGCGAGGCTCGGGGTTGTATAAATAGAAGGAAAATGGGCGATGAAGGGTTGGCAACTTATCGAATACTAAGAGCTTGTAACTACACTCAGCGTATTATAGTGAAAGTATTGAGAAACACTCCTCCGTGGACGTAGATCTCATTAACGATCGAACCACGTAAAAGCACTTGGTGTTCATTATTGCTTTACATAAATCTCGCACACTCACTTAACTAGATTTATCATTGGCGCCGTCTGTGGGAACCCACGAACAAGAAAGCTTCGTTTCTCTACAACTTAATGGCAAGTGTTGGAAAAGGTGTACGAGCGATGCAGATACTTGCGGGCGTATTCAACGTGAAATGAAGGTAGGAGATCAAAACTAACAATGAATTTGAAAGCAATAAATCTGATCGAAATCAAAAACGTAAGCAGATGCCGAGTCGAGGCCTCTTTCCGAAGAGCGAGATACGCCCGGTAGTGCTCTCGGTTACGGCGTATCGTCCCAAAGATGAAAGCAGCGGTCTCGTAGGTGGCGACCATGCGAACCAACGAGCTCCCGTGAACCGGGCGAGGCGAGGGCGAGAGCTCGACACGAAAATATGTATGCGAGGAGTGCTCTAGGTATCTTTGGAATGCTTTGCGATCGTTAGCTTATCTTTGGGAGACATGTCCTATTTATAGGCGTCGTCCCTCATGGAAACATCTTGGAGTCAACACCGCATTGATGTCGGTGTTGCGGAGTTATGTCCCCTATTGAGTCTGTGGCGGTTTCTGGAGACAACGTGGGCACGTTTCCCAGAAGCCATCATGTCGGGCGTTACCGGCGGTTACGACGAATCTGACAACGCGTGCGTCGGGTTCATTGGGCGTATCCGGACGTCTCTTGAAGTGCACAAGCGAGCCCAACGGATTGGGCCGCGAGTTGGGCCCGGACCAACTCCATCGCACAACGAGCCCAACGGATTGGGCTACGAATGGGCACCGGACCAACTTCATCTTTGGGCTCGATCAAGCGTTGATCAAAATATAAGGACAATGGGCCGGAACCGGGCCCAGCGGCAAGCCCACGAGCAGGCCCAAAAAACGGCCAAAGACCACCCAAAGACCAATTGCAAGATCCAAGATCCAAGATCCAAGATCCAAGATCCACGATCCACGATCCACGATCCACGGACCACGGAACGGAACCGGAGCCGGGCGGGCGGGCCGGGCAGCGGGCGCGGGCGGGCGGCGGGCGCGCGCACCGGCCGGCCGGAAGCGGCGGCGGCGGCAGCGTGTGCTGTGCGTGGGCTTCGACCCATCACTTGTGCACATAATTATACTAAGTGTTCAATGACTCACTTATATGACAATTAATGAAGGTACATTAATCAATGTGGGATAAGGATTAATTAATCCATGCTTATCCCATTAATCACATAACTCCATGTTTAAGTGACCAACTTTGATCCATTATTTCTCACTCACCGAAATCGGTTTGAGAATGTGAATACACCACGATCATCTACTCGGGCGTAGATCGATCCTATGCCGTTTAATTTCACAAAATTAAGCGTTACGTCACTCAAAATCTTGGTCAAAGTAGCTTTCGGAAACTTGACCACATATATAATATTATATATATATGCACGCGATTTTCAACAATCCCCACATGAGTGGAAATAGCCATATGCATGATGCAGAACATTTCGATCCTCAAGAGATGTTAAAATATTTGGACGGTGGTTTATGGCCTTGAACCTTCCATAGTTAGTACCATCGAGTACACAGCGGATTAGTGGACACGATGCTGAACTATTCCCCACACGTGCCTTTGAAACAATGGTATTAACACTTTAACACCTCAACCTCATCCGTTCTCACGTTTGATTCCATTTTGGCCATGGACATCCACTTTGGATTCATAAGTGTTTTGTTTGAAGCGGCCCCACTGCACTTACATAGGTGATTCTTTACCGAGTATCTTGCCATACTCAACCTCCTCGAGGTATCTTAGGAATCATTGAGAGTCAACGACTCAACCTCACCACTAAGCGAGTTTTTCAACACTCGTTTGCTTTCTAGGGACAGACTAACAGTGTTTATACACGAACTCATATAGCTTAGTTCTCCCATTGAACCAAGTTCTTGGGATCTCAGGTCATCATGGTTGGGTTACCACTATGATTGTTCTTAAGATGTGGATTTTAGTCCCATTCCTCTAGCAACTTGATCATTTGATCCGGTTCAACCCTTTGGTTAGCGGATGCGCGGATTATCTATTGACTTGACATAGTCGATTGATATAACCCCACTTGAGATCAAATGCCTCACGGTATTATGTCGCCGGCGATATGTCGAGACTTACCATTATACAAACCACTTTTCGCCCTTCCAATATTCGCTTGGCTATCACGGTGAATCATCACGGTGGCGCGGGTTTAGACCAACATGGAATATCTTCCAAAAATTACAGAGCCACTCGGCTTCCTCACCGCCTTTATCCAAAGCTATGAATTACGATTCCATGGTGGATCGGGCTATACACGTCTGTTTTCGTGGATCTCAAGAAACAGCACCTCCCAATCGTGAACACGTACCCACTTGTGAAAGTGAATCTTTCGTGTCGGATATCGATTGGCATCACGGTGCCCTTCAAGCACCGGGGATATCTCGTGAAATGCAGCCCATGATTTTGAGTATACTTGAGTACCTCAAAACTCTCACTAAAGCCTTCCAATGCTCCTTGCTTGGATTGCTCGTGTAACGACTCAATTTGTTCACGGCGCAGCTATGTCGGGTCGGGTGCAATTTGTAAGATACATCAAACACCGATGACCTTAGCATAGTCTTCTTGCCCAGCGGGTTCACCCTGTTCTTACTCAGTGAACATTGAGCTCTAATGGGGTCTTAGCAGCAAACTATCAAGCAGCGTTGAATTTCTTAAGCACTTTCTCAACGTGGTGAGATTGTGTCGAGACAATTCCGTCTGATCTTCTTAGAATCTTGATTCCAAGAATCACATCAGCTAAACCCATGTCCTTCATGTCAAAATTTCTATTTAACATGCGCTTTGTGTCATTAATGACTTGAGTATTGCTACCCATGATCAACATGTCATCTACATACAGACACACTATAACATAACCATTATCAGTGTTCTTAACGTGAGACATTTGTCACACTCGTTGATTTTGAAACCATTTGCCAACATTACATTGTCAAATTTCAAGTGCCATTCTGCGGCTTGTTTCAAACCATATAGAACTTCACGAGTTTGCATACTTGCCTCTCGACTGTGTACTACAAACCTTCGGGTTGCTCTATATACCTCATCCTCGGGTCACCATTCAAAATGCGTCTTAACGTCCATTTGATGAATCTCAAGATTGTGCAAAGCGACATTGCGTAAGCACCCTAATAGGCGTAATCCTCGTCACGGTGAATAGGTATCGAAGAAATCGTACCCTCTCTTTGTTTAAACCCTTTGACAACCAAAGCGGGCTTTATACTTTTCAATTGATCCATCCGCCATACTTCTTTAAGGATCCACTTGCATCCTAAGGGCTTACAACCTTCTCGCAAATCAACCAAAGACCCAAGTGTGGTTTTGCAAATGGAATCAATCTCGCTTTGAATGACCTCTTGCAGCATCCCGTCCGGCGAGCATAGCTACTTTGATTGAAGTTGGTTCTTCGTCAACATGAACGCATAATATAGTCGGGACCAAAGTCCTTTGGCGTTCGACTCTATTGCACGTCTCGGTTCCGACCTCTCGATCGACCTCGATCGCTTATGCGATATCGGTTCTTCCTCCAAAGGTTTAGAACTCAAGCTTCACCATCAGTTCTATTGCTAGAATTGGCTTCACTTTTATCCTTATCTTCTGAGGATAAACACTTTCAAAGAATATAGCATTCCTTGACTGATCGTCGTCCCCACGTCATATCCGGTACCTCGACACGTGGATCGAAACGATAAGCGCCGCTTGTTCGATCACGTACCCAATAAAGATACAATCGATCGTTTTAGGTCCAATTGTAACTTGTTTGGAAGAGCACCTCAACCTTCGCCAAACACCCCACACTTTGAGATATTTGTACGATGGCTTTCTTCCTTCCACAACTCGTAAGGAGTGACATCCTTACCTTTGAGTGGAATCTTGTTCGTTATGTAGTTGGGTGTCAAAACGACTTCCCCCACAAGTTCGGGGCAACCTCGAACTAATCAACAAAGCATTCATCATCTCCTTAAGTGTTCGATTTTACGTTCAAAGAACGCCATTAGGCGAGGTGAATAAGGAGTCGTTTGGTGTATTATACCACTTTCGTTGCATAATGCCTCAAGCGAGACTACATATTCTCCCCTCATCACTTGACAGTCTTAATTCGACGACAATTGATTCTCGGCTTCGTTCTTGAAGTTTTTAAAAGCTTCAATAGCCTCGTCTTTACTTCTTAGAAGGTAAAGATAACAATATCTTGTGCGGGTCATCAATAAGCGTGATGAAGTACTTTTTACCACCTCTAGTTTGTACAAACTTTAAATCACACACATCGGTGTGAATAAGTTCTAGAGGCTTAGTGCTCTGTTCACCGAATGAAACGGTAACTTAGCCATTTTAGCTTCCACACAAACCTCACATTTCGTTTGTGTATTAACTTCATTTAACTTTAGTAAATCTAAATTTACTAATCTTTTATTGCATTTAGATTAACATGTCCTAATCTACAATGCCATAAATCGAGCACTCGATCAAGTAAGAGAAGTAGATGCTTTTCATTCATCATAATTTTGGGTACACGCACAACTGACCATTACATTTAGTTTGAAAAGACCCCGGTGAGATAACCTCTACCAAGAAACTTTCCAAACTTAGTCAGACAAACTTGTCCGACTCAAAACTAGTCTAAAACCTTTATTAACTAGAATAGAGCCCGACACTAAGTTCTTGCGATATGCGGGACATGCAAAGACATCCTTCAATGTGATCTCAATGCCGGGACGTCATCTTGAGCACCACATCACCAACTCCGGCAACCTCGGACGAAGCTTGGTTCCCATGTTGAGCTTCCGCCCTCAACGAGCTTGTAGGTGGAGAAAGATCGTTTTCGGCGCATACGTGCGTGATTGCGCCGATGTCGATGAACCATCCACCTGATTCTCGACGTGATCGACTTCTTCGGTCACCACAGCAGCCAAGTCATCCTTGTCCCATTTGTCAAGTCCTTCTCGACAACGTTGGTAACTTGCTTAGCCTTCTTCTTCTTGGTCGACGGTCAGCCCTACTGTGGCCATGTTTGCCACAATTATGATCCGTCAAACTTACGGAAACCACCTTCCTTGCCTTTATCTTTGACATTGGGACGAACACGTTTGTTGGAGGGACCGCCTCTCCAACAGTTGGCTCTAGCATCGATCAAGCCTTTCCTTTTAGTTCTAGCTTCTTCACGCCGACTCGATGCGATCGACGATCAAGTCTTCAGTGTCATATCCTTTCGCCAGTGCTTAAGGTAGACCTTGAAGTCTCTCCACCAGGGGTAGCTTCTCAATCAACTTGTAGCGGACGACAAAGTCGTCAAAGCAGTGTGTTCTTCGACTTGAACCTCGTGCACAATGAGTTGAAACTCTTGACTTGGTCCGTGATCGGTCGAGAATCGACCATCTTGTAGTCGAATATTTGGCTACAATAAACTTTTAGTACTGCATCGTCACTACGGTGCTTCTTTTCTAGCGCATCCCACATACTTTTGGATGTCGTTACAACAACATAAACACTATACAAGCTATCTTCTAAACTACCAAGTATAAAATTTTTACAAAGGTAGTCTTGGTCGCCAATTGTATATCTTTGCTCGGACGTGAAAGTCCGTCACCACCCGAACGGCGGGCTCATCTTCCAAGAAGTTGGCGAAGCCCAGCGTCGTGGTGAAACGGCATCTTTGCTTTGCCATCTCTTGAAGTCGGATCCTCCAAACTTCGGCGGCTTCTCGGCGGGCGGCATCATCCTTGCGGTATGAACAGGCGCCGAGATCGATCCATGACCGGATCCACCAGCACCACTTGAAGTGTGCTGAAACATGGAACTCGAATGAGAACCACCGGTGTTAGATCCTATGGATCCAACATTGACCAGCGAAAAGTGCGATCGTCGAACAAAGGAACCACTAAAAGTGGAACCATTGTTGAACCACTAAAAGTGGAACCAACAATCGACGAAGTGGTCCCATGGTTGACCGAAGGCATCGAACCAAACATGACCGAAGCCATTGTGCGTAAGTGGCGGCGGTAAGCGGCAGGCAGCGGAAGCGGCGGCAGCGGCATGAGGCAGTGGTGGCGAGCAATGACATCTCAAGCAAAGGTTTAGGTTTCAAAGTTTAAGTCGATTTTAAGTCGACTCCTTCGTGTGCAAGTAATATCTCGTCTTGCGATTGTTGGAAAAGGTGTATGCGAGCGATGCAGTGCTTGCAGGGCGTATACAACGTGAAACGAAGGTAGGAGATCAAAACTAACAATGAATTTGAAAACAAGTAAATCTGATCGAAATGTAAAAAAGTAAGCAGATGCCGAGTCGAGGCCTCTTTCCAAGACGCGAGATACGCCCGGTAGTGCTCTCGGTTACGGCGATCGTCCCCAAAGACGAACGCGCGGCGTCGTGAGGTGGCGACCGCATGACTCAACGAGCTCCGCGAACCGGACTTGAGGCGGGGCGAGCTTGGACACGAAATATGTATGGGGAGTGCTCTAGGTATCTTTGGAATGCTTTTGCGATCGTTAGCTTGCGCCGGAGACATGTCCTATTTATAGGCGTCGCCCCTCACGGGAGCATCTTGAGTCAACACCCGATTGATGTCGGGTGTTGGAGTTATGTCCCCATTGAGTCTGTGGCGGTTTACGGAGACAACGTGGGCACGCTTCCGCAGAGCCATCATGTCGGGCGTTACCGACGGTTACGATTTAATCTCGACAACGCGTGCGTCCGGGTTCATTGGACGATCCGATCGCCTCTTCTTGCACAGCAGCCCAACGGATTGGGCCACACGAGTTGGGCCTCGACCAACTCCATCGCACAGCGAGCCCAACGGATCGGGCTACACGCAACTGGGCCTCGGACCAACTTCATCTTGGGCTCGATCAAACGCTGATCCAAAATATAAGGACAATGGGCCACGAACCAGGCCCACTAAGCAAGCCCACGAACAGGCCCAAAGAATGCACCCCAAAGACCACCCAAAGACCAATGCGAGATCCAAGATCCAAGATCCAAGATCCACGATCCACGATCCACGATCCACGACCACGGAACGGAACCGGGAGCCGAGGCGAGCTGGCTGGCGGTAGCGGCGCGGGCGGCGCGGGCGCGGCGGCGGGCGACGGGCGCCGGCACCGGCGCCGCCCGGCGGCGGCGGCGGCATACACATACAGGCTTTCCAAATTTCAACATCAGCATATAATTATACTAAGTGTTCAATGACTCACTTATATGACAATTAATGAAGGTATATTAATCAATGTGGGATAAGGATTAATTAATCCATGCTTATCCCATTAATCACATAACTCCATGTTTAAGTGACCAACTTTGATCCATTATTTCTCACCACCGAAATCGGATTTGAGAATGTGAATACACCACCATCATCTACTCGAACGCAGATCGATCCTATGCCGCTTAATTTCACAAAATTAAACGTTACGTCACTCAAAATCTTGGTCAAAGTAGCCTCGAAACTGACCACATATATAATATTATATATATATGCACGCGATTTTCAGCAAGAAGAACACGCACAACCGCCGTCACTGGGCAACAACCGTCTTTGAGGACGACCGGTGGTCACTCGGTCGTGGGAAGAAGATCGCAGAGGCGCACAGCGCCGCACTCACGAGGGCAACATGGAAAACGTCTCCACACACCTCGTGACCGCCTCACTAACGTAGGAAGATGCCGACCTCAACGAGGACGAACAAACAGCTCATTCGTCCCACGAGGTCCTCGGCCGAGCTGTGACCGAAGTTCCTCAACGCCAATTGGCAATTCAAAGCTTCCTCAACCAGAGGACAAAAGGAGGCCCTCAGGGCTCGAACTGAACACCACGGCCGGCCGGGCATTTCACCTCCGAAGCGGCCGGTAGCGTCTCGGCCCCGCGATAGCGGGCAGCGCATCACGCCCGGCGTGCGAGGCCGCTCACGGTGGCGAGCCGCC